>OX346245.1:89970982-90570982 GCA_947049315.1 Epistrophella euchroma | reverse complement strand
AATAAAGATGTGAAATGCAAAATTATCTGACCAAAGAAAAAGATACAAATAAACTTCATTGTTGTTCGGCAGGTCGGCAACCTCATTGGTTCCTTTGCAACTTCTTCGAGTCGTCGATCATGCCAAAAGTAGTGCGAAACTTTCTTTTTTTTAATGTGCTCACCTTTAGATTTTTGACGTGTAGTCTATTTTAAATATTTAACTATTCATTTTATTAGAATTTTATTAGTAATTCAAATATTCATACAAAAAATTATATACCTTCATCATGGGAAGATAAATAAATTGCTTACAAAGCATTTTCGCCTATCAGGAGAGACGAGAGAAAGCTTCGAAACAAGTGCATTTCTTATTTGTAATCTGTGTCAAGCAATTCTCTAGCTTTGAGATTTAAAAAGAATTTTTTACAAATAACTTACCTACTCTGTGTCTTAAATTTTCTTGCTTTTCCACTACAAAGTAATCTACCACGTCAGGTTGTGCGCTATTGGAATTGCAAACGAATAACCCAAAATGAAATTCGAGAACAAGAAACGGATGGGCGAAACCTTAGATGATGGCAACCGAACCGATGGGGATTTTCAAATGAACTAACAACCAAGCATTGTTAAATAAGTAAATAGCTCCAAAACCACTGAAGAAGAATTGGATGGATGGAGAAAATTTGTACTTCTGGGCTTATCGGTTTCATTTTCAGCTTAGCTTTGCCTTTTAAAGTAGAATTTAATGAAGTTTGTTTACTTGTTCTTCGATAAGCGAAGACGTCAAGATGACAATTTTTAAAGCGGCATTGCTAGCCGTTAGCCGATTGATAGCTCAGGACAGGGATGTGATGGAGTGAAAATTCGTGTAGCCGTTGTATCCGGTACGATACCTTTGGAAACCGAAAATAGGGCTTTTTAAAAGCTATGCGCAAACCTGAGCGATGGCGGTGGCGATCACGATAGCCTTTATCGCGCTATAAAGGCGCGATCAAAACCAGCTCACATCAGCACGATATTGCGATACATTTAGTGACGCGCAAATTGTCAAATAAACATTAAAAAACTGAGAAAAAATCAGTAGCAGATAAATCTAGGCATAATTAATCGCCAGGGACGGCAATTTTATCCGTAAATTTTTTGCTTTTTTGTGTTTTGTATTCTTTGCGCAAAAAAATTTACAAAAATTGGATTTTTTTTAATTTTATTAATCTTCTGTAATGTTCTAAGTCATTGTTCATTTGAATTTTGTTAATATTTTCACAAAACAATTCAAATATTGTGTGATACTGCGATCAAAATGGTGCTTGCTGCGTCCAGTAAAAGTCGCTTAGTTGAACGCAGCAGTGGAAACGTGATCGCGATCCACATATCGTACAGTTATGAGCCTTCCTATTGATTCACATGACCGCCATCCACTGTTATCGCGATCGCCACCGCCATCGCTTAGGTTTGCGCGATGCTTAACAAACAGCAATCTCAGTCTCGTTCATTTTTAAATGTCAAACTAAATTTCTTGAAAAATGTTGCTGTTTACTTGTTGTTGGTAGAATTAGCATGTGAAAATTTTGCTTAATGTGAAGAATTTCCGAATGTGCACATTGGAGTTGAACAAAACACACCTAAGTGCGCCCTATTACACGTTGACTCTTTCTTCATGACTCTTTTCGAAATTCAATGAGTGCGAAGGTGAAATCCGATCTTTTTTCTCCTTCGCACTCATTCAATTTTGAAAAGAGTCATGACTCTAGAGTCAACGTGTAATAGGGCACTAATGATTTTTGAGTCGTGACTTAAATTTGTCAGTTCTCTTTTTTTGAGTATTGAAATTCTCAATGCACTTTATCTTAGCAACCATACATAAACAACCAGGCCTGTGCCTACGTTCTGTTATTCTCACATGCATAAAATTGGTCGAGAAACGATGAAAACTGAAACAAAATACATGAGTTTTGTTCCATTTTTCAGCGTTTCTCGACTGATTTTTTCGATGTGAGAGTTACAGAACGTAAGCACTGTAGAATTAGAAAAACTAGGCCAGGCCAGGGGTATCGCGACAAGGGGTGCAATACTAGTCTGAGGAAAAATCAATGAAGCAACAGAATATAAATTACTAAATTTTGAATTTCATAAAAAATTTAATTTCTTTTATAAAAAAATAATAAAAAAAATAATAAAAGTTAATTTAATGAATTGCCGTAGGTAGGTATCTGTAAAATAAAACATGTACAGGTAAGGGTGTTTTATTTCCAAGCTGTTTTTTTTTAACAGATTCCTCGCAATTCGTCCCTACCCGGGGGGAAGCACACGGGTCCCTCCACCCCTTCTTCACCCTGCCCCTCCTCACTCTTTGGTGTCCTCCATCACCCTACCACCCAAACCCCCTACTGCTCACCCTTCTCCAACGCAACCCTTCACACGTTATTAGGTGCGTTTTATTGGTAATTCAAAGATAGCGCAGCAATACAAGTTCAATAAAACGCTGTATCCCCTTTTATGTCCACTCTATTTATTTGGCTCTCTACACACAGATATGAATGTTGTGTTCTCTGCATCTGCAAACAACGAAAATGAATGAAGCGATTTGCTGAAATAACAAACAAGGGAAGGAATGACGTCAAAAATGAGTCGCCGAAATTTTGCAACGACTCACATGTCAGTTTATTTTCCGTCTCATCCTTCTTTTCTTTCGTACTCATTATGTTCGAATTAGGTCGTGACTCTAAAGTCATCATATAACAGCAGACTTTATGATATTGGCCTCATAAGAAACCCAAGTTTTCGAACTCGAGCGCGGAACCAGAGCGCCGAACCCATCACCATCATCAAAAATCCAAAAAAAAAAAAACCAGCGCGAAACTTCCGCGCTTTTTTCAGTTTTTGGCAATTTTAACCCAAAAGGACTAGTTTTTCGACTATAACTTCATTGTAAGATTTCAAAGTAATTAATTTTTTTTCAATCTGAAACAAAAGCATCTGGGTAAACCCAACATTTTCGAAAATACAGATATTAGAAATTTAGCAATTATAGTACAGCAACAAGTAGTATATTTTTCAGTAGCTATAAAAAAAAATGGTTCTTGGCACAAAATGCATGAAAATATGTACCAGAGCGTATAAGTTGGGTCAAAAGAAGGAAAAAATCCTTTGGAGGGGGTAGTCTATATCGCCCCATTAAAGTGGGAGGTGCAATTTTTCAAAAGATTGTCTTGAAATAGAAAAAACCTCATAAAAATCCAAGGGCAACATTTGGAATAAAATCCTATATCTTTTGTCAAAGCCACGAATCCATTCTTCAATTGTCTTTTTAAATAAAGTTTTTTCAAGTGAGTCTTTGAAAAAAATTATTTCCGAACTCAAAATTTTGAAAAAAATTACCGTTTTTTATAAAAACAATTTTTTTTTATAACATTTTACGTTATTGAGTACTTGTTTTGTTTTCAAAATTCAAATACCAAAAACAAGATGCTTATATGACTTACATTTTTTTTAGAAAACTGAAAATAACCTAAAATACCTTAAGCTAAGTACAGACGATTGTCAGATCTTACAATATTGTCAGATCTGTCAGTGAAAATACTGTCCCAAATGTCTTACAATCGTCTGCACACACAATTTTGTCTGACAATATTGTCAGAAACGTCATTGTCAGGTAATTGTCAGATGACAATCTGACAAAAAATTGTCAGGTATCTTACAATCGTCTGAACGCACAATTTGTGTCATTGTCAGACGATTAGGACATTGTCAGACTCATTGGTCATTGTCAGATGTTTTCATTGAAAACATCTTACAATTGCTGACAATTTTTTCATTGTTCGAAATGTCAAACGGTTGGAGGCGAGTTGAGAGATAAAAAAAAACATTTTTGTAGGAAATTTGTAGTTTTTTCGCAACTGAATAAATAAATTCCTTGTGCTGAAATAAATAAAACCATTGAAAGTATCTACTTAAATGAATATTAAATATGATGCAGTGAACAACAAATTCCAACAAGTTAAAAAAATTGAACTTCAAAGTGGCCAAGAAACTATACGAGCGATTGCAGGGTGGCCACGAGGGTGGACAGGGACACTTCCTGGAATTGATAACAACAGGCAGCCTGCCGCCAACTCGCTCAGAGCTCAAGGTCACTTTCTAAATCAGCCGAGCTCTCTGAAGTAAGCCTGCTGAACTTTTTGAACGCAAAAGTTTATTTTTTGATCTAAACAACATACATAGTTCACTTATTCAAGATCTTCTCATTCTTGCAAGTCTTTCAAAAATAAATAATTTAAATTCTTTTTTTTTTAATAAATCGATAGAGAATATGGACTTGTTCTTCGTAGCGCGTCTTGACGACCTCTGGCATATTTCTCCTTCGTAGTGTGTAAAGTCGTCCTTCGCCGTCGATGTCCAGTTGTAGTTAAATTGCTTCAAATGCTCGTCCAATTGTTTTGGCATTACCACGATGACACTAGATTTTCAAATCACTTTGAAAGTATCCTCTTCTTGATGTAGCTACTATACGGATTCACAATTTAAAAAAGTTAAATTATATAAAAGATGTTTGATCTTGAAATCCTCAATTGAATTGAATTTTTATTGTGACTTGAATTTTTATTGATCTACCAACCGTGTTAACAGAAAATTTTCAAGCTGACAATATTGTCAGATATATAATTGTCCGAAAATTGTCAGACAATTAAATTGTCAGACTTTGGCACAAAATCTACCAATCATGTGAACGGACACTTTTACATTGTAAGAAATTTGTCAATTGTCAGCTAATTGTCCGCTATTGTCAGACCATTGACAGATCTGACAATATTGTAAGATCTGACAATCGTCTGTACTTAGCTTTAGCTACTACTTTTTAGGTGAAAATAAGATCTTTGAAGCAACTTAAATAACGACTGAGTTCTAAAATGTAGAAAATGTTTTGATGCGGAAGCAATGCTTTCATTTTTCATACGCATCAGCAACGCAAACTTGATGTTTTGTAGAAATATTACATTGCATAAGTCTGAAGGTTTGGAATGCAAAATAAAATTTAATCGAGGCAGCTAAAAAATGTTTGGATGTGCAGTTTGCGCAGTAAATGCGCATCTGATGAATTTCGGAACTCAGCCAACGTATTGAAATCGAATTAACCCCGAGTAGGCCACACGGGCAAGTACTGGCAAGCAAGTTGGGTATACACTGCTTGCCAAATTCGTATCTGTGTACTTGCCGTGACACAGGCGGCACGCAACTGGCCGAGTAACTTGCTTCTTCGTTCTTTTTCTCTACTATATTAGTGCGAGATGTGGTGAACGATTGGCTCAAAGCTTTTCATACATAGTCCCCTTTCACACAAGGCAACTGAGTTGCCGGCAACAATTAGTTCATAGGCGAGAAGGACAGGAAGAAAGAGGGGTAAATGAAATCTCCCCGGCCAACAAATTCAGGAGATTTTTTTGACGTTTCTCTTCACACTACGTTTGTGTGCGTTCAACCAAAGTAGTTTAAAAGGAAAATAAAGAAAATCTCCGGGTTTTTGTTGCTTGCGTGTGAAAGGTACAAGAGATTGTTAAGGAGATTAAAAAAAAAACGTCAAAAAAATCACCAGCAACTAGTATCTACGTGTGAAAGGGGACATACCGCTGCAAATTTGTGGGCATGCCACTTATAGACGGTGTTCACATTGGACTTACTCCTTGGATTTTTTTTGACGTCTATATACTTTTTCTCGTTCCCAATCTGTGGTGAGAAAGAGAAAGGCAAGTGAGGCAGGATTTTTTAAATTTTTTAAAAATTTGTGGATTTTTTTTGACGTTTCCTTTTGTGGCATGTGTTTTGTTAGTATTTAGTTTTTGTTTGGCACTTAAATACTACAGAATCGAAGTTGTTTCAATTGGAAAAATATTTTTTAGTGAAATATTAATTTTTTGATTGAAAAATTTCTAATTAAATTCTCCGGCGAGTAAAAATTTGTGTTTTCTTTTAACGACTACTGAACGTCAGAGTGAATCGGTTGTGTGTGTCTAAACACGAGCTGACTGACTTCTGTCAAAAAAAATCGTAAATTTGAGTCCAATGTGAATACCGTCATATGATTGAGGAATAATGTCGCTTTAGTTAACTCAATTGAGAATAAAGAACGTACTACTTGCTTCGCTACTTGCTTCTCAACTGGCTTGGAAAAAGGCAAGCGACAGCGAGTAGACGAGCAAGTTGCTTCGTTGTATATGTGTTAGTAAAAAATTGAAAGTGTATTGCAATTGCAACTTGCTTGCCAGCAGTACTTGCTCGTGCGGCCTCAAGATAAAGGAAAATTTGATTTTTTCAGAAACGAAGAGTCATTTAAGCATCTTGTTTTTGTAATTTTACCTAGAATTGAATTTCGAAACAAAATAAGGGCCAGTTGTACAAATATTTGATCCGTGGTTCAGGAATTTTAACTCACCAATTTCGGCGGATTAACTGTGGTTCAACGATGGTTCAGACATGTAATTGGCTTTTAGTGCATATTGGAACCTTGAACCATCGTTGAACCTCAGTTAACCCGCCGAAATCGGCGAGTTAAAATTCCTGAACCACGGATCAAGATTTAAACCACGATTGTACAACTGGCACTAAGTGCTCAATAGCGTAAAATTTTAATAAAAAAACTAGTTAAAAAAAATTGTAATTTTTTTCAAAATTTTGAGTTTGAAATGAATTTTTCAAAAATGATCAATAGAAAAAATCATATTTAAAAAGAAAATTGAAGAATTGATTCTTGGCTTTGACAAAAGGTATAGGATTTTATTGCCAATATTATCGTTGGATTTTTATGAGTCTTTTTCTATTTCAAGCCCCTCTCAATTAAACGGGAGGATACTAACCCCTCCAAAGGATTTGTTTTCGACCCAACTTACGCTCTAGTATTTTTATGCATCTTTTGCCAAGAACCATTTTTTTGTATTATACTGAAAATTATACTAGATAATTGTTGTTATAAATTTATTATTGTTATATTTTTAATATCTGTGTTTTCGAAAGTGTTGGGTCTACACAGATGGTTCTGGGCTCAAATTGAAGAAAATTTAATTAATTTGAAATCGTATGGCGAAGTCATAGTCGAAAAACTAGTCCTTTTAAAATTGCCAATAACTGAAAAAAGGTTTTTTGGATTTTTGACCATGATGCGTTCGTTGCTTGAGTTCGAAACTTGGGTTTTTTATCAATCTGCAAACATCAAGAAAAGTAGATCGGGATAGAGTCATACCTAAAAACCGAATGGTAAAAGAGCACCACTATAAAGTTGAACATGTTCGTCTTCGCTATAATCTTCATCTGCGTTCCTATATATTTCTAGGTGCAAGAATATAACCATGTTCCCCTAGAAGAATATAATTTACAGTGTGTATGCGCTGTAGATTTTATTAAGAGTCGGTAGTCATCGACCAAAAATTGCGTCTTAGAAAGGTACGACAGCATCTAACTGATGAGCCCAACTGTCGTGCCTGGGCGAAACGCTTGGACTAAAGGTCGCAAAAAATCTTCCATTTGAATTTAATTCAATACAATCCACTAAAACAATAACAAAAATAATTTTCTTTTGTTTTTGTTAATACTCTTCTTCGTTCCTATAATCTGCATTTATGAAGATGTCTGCATTTTGTTCTCCTCTCTCTATTCAACAAACATACATTTTATATTATTTTGTATCCCTTAGTTTTTGCAGAACTGGCATGAAGATACATGTAAATCCACCATGAGTCTCATTAGCCCACCTTTTTTTTCTTTCTAGTTTCATCTGTCAGTATGCCAAGTTTTTAGCTGTCATTTCTAACTGACAACTTTGTAGACATCCCATTGTATATAAAATCTTTAGTACTATCACCCACTGATCTCTATAATACACTGGATAGTGGATTCCCTACCAAGTATAACAGTTTTTCTACTTCCAATTGAAGATGACAACTACGTAGGCAACTCAACACTTTAGGTATGTTCAGTGAGGCAACTCAAAACTGTAGGTATGTTCAGTGAGGCTGAGAAGACCAGTTCAAGTTGCTGAGATCTCAAAAATTCTACTACAACCGAAGAGGGTCAAAAACCAAAATGGAATTTCTAAGAAAAAAAAAGCAAAAGAACCATAACTTGTTTGTAAATTTGATTTTTTGTAACTTAAAATAAGTGTAAAAGTGAATTTAAAATATTTTAGTTGCAATTTTTTTAAAAAATTTTGCATTTCATTATGTTATACAGTTATACTGTTATACAAAAAAATAGGCAACTCAACATTATAACAATTCTCAAAAGGCTTCAACTTTCTTGTATGCAGGGGTTTTGGTTTTGGACCGCAAAGTGGCCGGTTGTGCCATGCACAGCCGTGCATCAACTGTTTTTAATTTAAAAAAAATAAAAAAACAGCAATTGTAAAATCATTAAATATGATTAATAATTCGTATTTCCTTGACTGAACCTTTTTGGGGAGAAGGGTTTTTTCAGGGAAAACAGGAGACATTCTCCAGCAACTGTAGTTTCTGAGCTTCATCGCCAGAACGTATTTGACCAACGTTACACCGTTCCCGTTAAAACGGACCTGAAGTAGAACCCAGTTTCTCCCTAGCAACTGTTCAGCTTCAGCTATTAAAAATGGCTGATAATATTACATCATCCCTTTGAGCAAAAAAAACAGGAGGTATCACTCCAGCAATCGTATAGTTCCTGAACCTATGTCAGAACTAAATTGGACAATTGCTTATGAAATGCATTTGGAGCATCAGCTCTTTTATAAGCCCCTTTAAGTATGCTGTCTTGTTCCGCCTCCATTTTCTCCATGCTTTATTTCGATAGACTACAATTCGTTGTACGTATCAAAGGGGGAGAGGTTGGAAGATCGGTAACAAACCAGACCGTAAATATAATTGTCCTATTTGGTCACAATGGATGTGGCAATGGAGCAATTAAATTAACATAAGCTTTTTCCCGATGTTTGGCTGGGGTTGTTGCCTTCTTCAAGGAAGCTTTATTACACATACAAAATAATAAGGTAATGTGCTAACTACATTTGAAACATTTTGAATGCAATAACAACCTGAGAGTACCACCACCAAGCTATTTATTTCAAAGGCTAAAGCTATATGTTTTTCACGAGTTGCTACGCTCAATCATCACGCTTCTTTTTATCGTGCAGATTGTCAATAAACTATTTATCGTAGGTACACTATTATTACTTGATCACAGTATTAAAACTTAAGCTGATTTTATCTTAATTCACATCTAATTTATTATACGCCTCAACCAAAAAAAAAACCATTGTAAATAAAAATTTTGAAATTCAAAGAAATAAGACTTAGGCAGTAGGTATGTCAATTGGATTAAAATTGCAATTATCTTACTAGAGTATGGCATTAAATATAAATATAAGGTTCAAAATCAGTTTCTCCAAATCTATAAACTAAAACAACTTGAAAAACAAAGAATGGATTTCTGACATTAAATAAAGATATATTATGATATTGTAGATATTGCGGTTTTTATATTAATATAAAATTAATCACTTTTACTTAAAATTGGGCCACCCATCGTTTGCTAATCGAAACAATTTTCCTAAGAAACATATCAAAGTATTTTTATTTTGAACAAGAATTGCACACTGCGCTGTAGCATGAGGGTACATTTCACGGGCCCCACTGAGTCAGCGCGGACCCGATAGACTCCACGGGTCTCTTGAGATACTATTTTTAATGCACATCTAACAGCCCGGACCCCTTAGATGATATTTTTAATGCGTATAACTTTATTCAGGTATTGAAGGGCCCCGTATAGATTTAACGGGCCTTCAACGGGCCCCTTTAGATACTATTCTGAATGCATATATCTTTATTCAGGCTGTGAGGGCCCTAGTAGATAGTCTCCACAGGCCCCTTTAAATACTATTTTTATGCATGTATCTTTATTAAGGGTGTGAGGGCCCCCGTCAAGATTGTACAGGCCCACATCTTACATGGATGGGCGCCATATTGCTTGCGCAGGCCCCCGTGTAGCCTCCACGGGCCCCTGTGGATCCTTTATTTGTAGCATTTATCAATTTTTTTTACTTTATATAGGCCGGAAGGGCACCGTCTAGACTGCACTTGGCCCCTTCTTACATGAAAGGCCCCTTTATAGTTCGGGCCCCTTTAGGTATTATTTTTTATCCATAGGTATATCAATTTTGTTTTCTTTAGAACGTATAAACAGTTTTGTATTTAAATTTTAATAAATTTATAAATTTTTATATTTCATTTCTCCTCTTTTTTTTGCTGCCCTGGGGCCCTGGTGGCAAATGCCAATTAAAAAGCTAGAAAAAGTTGTATAGAAAGAAATCCTGTAGTTTTTTCCATTCTTGTTTTGAATTTTATATAATTTTATTGTTCTAATAAATTAACAGTACCTAATGTTATGTTATAGTAAAAAAATATTTTTTTTATCCAGATCTGTTAAAACACAGATTTTGACCACTTTCGCCTTCCAATGGGCAAAACAAATTGATTTTTTTTTTGAAAAAAATTAAAAATTTAGCAGATTGCGTAGACATGAATTTGAATTATCAACTAATAAATCCATTGTTTGGCTGCGAAGATGAAATAACAATTAGAGAACTAATAACTGGTTTGTCATTTTACTTCTAGAGAAAAAACAATGTTTAATTTGCTCAGCTTTGATCGCATAGCCGCTCGAGTCGTTTATCGCAGCTCAAACATAAAAACATTTTCAATGTTAACACATTACATTTATCCAAAACGCTTCGTTTCGAGATATAAAAGTCTAGATTAATAAAAGGAGTAGATATGGTTGTGTGGACAGTATGTTCATTGACAAATAAAAAAAAAAACTGGCATTTTTGCTATCTGTAAAGAGTCTTTTTGTTATCAAAAGTAAAGTACATTTAAATTTTATATTTTAGGAAACAGTCACAAGAAGTCAGTCATTCAAATAAAAACAAAGATTTGCGCAGTCATTCGCGATAGTGGAAATTTAAGAGCAAAATTTAGAATATGATTTTTAAATACCATATCCTAGCAATATTTGCTATAAATACTCTCTTCCGGTTTGGTAGGGCAAGTAAATTTAATATCAGCCTAACAAATTTGGCAACTTGTGAGGAGTACAACATAAAATCTAGAGGGTACACATATGCAGATTTCTTTAGTGTGAATTCTATGAAAAATGGCAGGACAAAAGACAACGAGCGATTACATTTGAAATTCTACGTAATGACTTCGATGGATGCTCACATTTTGCTCTCGGAATCTCATAATCCCAGAAAATCTGATCGTGTTTATGAAATTGGTAGCATGTTGATAATATTTTTCTTTAATTTTTTTAAGTTACTCTTTCATTATTTCATATAGTTCTAGGAGCTGGTGGAAATTCATTTTCTGCAATTCGTTTAATGATGTCTAGAGAACGAGTTGCAACAATCTTAGCTCCTGATCTCTTATCGGTTTTTGACCCAATGCCAGTAGAAATAATTCAAACAAATGGTGGGTGTGGTTTAAAATTAAATGCATTAATTATACATATATCATACATAAGTGAATTTTATTTCAGATGGTATTTTGCTAGTAAATATTCCCGGTTTTGCAGAGCCTCACTTGAACTACACTGACGAAAGACCCTTGAATATCCAATTTGTTAGCTTTAGTTCTTATGGAATTATTTCAGCTAAGTGGTTCTATGATTGCCAGTTCGATGGATTTTGTGAGTAAAAATGAACGTGACACTAAACTTATATACCATAATAATTAAAGTGCTTTAAATATATCTTTCTTCTTCAATAGAAACCATGCAAAAATACCCAACTGTTCATTGAATTCTCCTGAGTTTATCATGTTTAAAATGTTAGCCATAAAGTAGAAATCTTTACAATTTTTTTCTACATATTAACAGCTAAATTAATAAACCTGGAATAGCGAAGGATTTAGACCTTATTCCGTGGACTAAGTGTAAAATGTTATCAATAAAACAAAATTTCTACAAAGTGACGTTTACTAAACTAAACCACGTTTACATTTATATTTTATAAACAAATTGCTTTGTTCTCTCAAACAAAAGTTCAAAACAACATTTCAAATGGCTCAAGAGGTATACGTATTTTGACATTTATTAAAACGATAATTACATTTTCATAATTCAAAGATAAATAAAAGATAAATACGATTGCATCTAGCATTAATTCTCCGCTTAGTGGAATTTTTAGATCCACTTAAGTGAAATTTTTTTCACTTAAGCGGGGTTCGTTTAAATGAAAGAAAGACAGTGACTTTTTGCAGTTTATCTTAAGCGGGTTTTACTGTATTTAACAACTTTTGAATGAATTGCGAGAATTCAGAAATAAGAATTCATTCATTGGTTTTTTTAAGTAGTCGAAAGATTTAGCGAAAAATTGGGGAGTAACATCTATTTTCAAAAATGAAAGGAGAAAGATAACGAAGCGCTTTTTTGACGAGTTATCTGAAGATGAGAGGATTTCAAGATTTAAAGTCAATGTGTATTGGTGCTGCTTAGATATTTTGATTACTCAAACTAAACTACACTTACTAAAGATTTCAGAGCCTCTGTAATCTGAGTAGGTAGTATGTTCGTAGTCTTAGAACCAGAAAAATTGTTATCGTTTTCAAACGATATAATAAAAAAGGAGCTGGAAGACTGGTTTTAAAATATATGAAAATTCATTCCATAAGAGAACTTGCTAAATTATTGGAATTCTTGAAGTTATCACTGAATGTTTCCATTTTTTTAAGCTTCCGGTTACAACAGCAATAGCTGAAAGAAGGTTTTCCAAAAAAACATTTTTGATGCAAGGCCTCAAAAACGCGAGCTACGCCTCTGAATATTATTCTAGGTATGAACTAAGAGCTTGTGAAGTTAGCTCTCCTTTTTCTGATTTTGTTATTTTTAAAAGTTGTTCCGGCTTGTTCCCGATTTGTTCCGCATTGTTCCAATTTTTTTTTTGAAAAATGTTCAAAAATGGGGGCTTTAGACCCCAAAAACCATTTCTGACCTAGCTCCCTTTTTTGAAAATCGAAATTTTGAAAGTTGTTCACGGTTGTTCGTAAGTTATGGGCAAAATTCGAAAAAATTTCAAAATTCGACTTTTTTAATTTTTTTCTGGTTCAAAAAAGTGTTCTGAATATTGTTCCAAAGAATTAAAAATTTAGAAATTTTATTTTTAAAGATAGGGCCAAAAACTAGTAAAGCACTTTTTTCTTTTTTTTTTTACAATTTTAAATCGTACTCCGAACTCGAAATAATGCATAACTAAAACTTTCAGTCTCATTAACACACATACAAAATAAAATATTTTTAAACGAATCTTGTAAATAGTTACGATATTAAAAAAAAATAGTTATTCTGAGCCCCCTCCTTGAACGAAAAAACTTAAAACAGTTTTTCTGGGTGACATAATGTTTTTTTTTTTCAATAATTAGGTCTAAGATTAAAAATAATTTTTTTTTAGAAAAATAATTTTAATGCTCCACCTCCACTTGGTTATTCGAAAAAAATAAAACAGAAAATAACATAGACAAAAAAACTCATTGTGATATAATTTCACACAAAAAAAAAAAAAATTATTCCAGTCAACGAAGACCTAAAATCATAAAATAAATGAAATTAATCGTGTAGTCTGGGTTAATTTTTAAGTGGTAGGGGTGACCTTCAGGTCCAACATACCAAAAGCCCCCAGCACAAAGCCGCGAGCTTACGCCATTTTGTCAAAAACTGAAAGACCTACAGCTATCTAGTTTTTAGCGTTCGACTAAAAATTAACAAAAGCAATAAATACTGAACTAAAATTTAGCACTTAGCTACAAACAATTTTGAAAATAAAATCAATATAAATTTTTTTTTTTCAAAACCTTAAATACAAATTCAATTTTTTTCATAAACTGTTAAATAAAAAAACTTGTTTTAGCAACAAAATAAAAGAATAGGTGTTTAGATTTTCAAAAACCTATAGTATTGTATTAGGTACTTCCGTTGATTTTAAATAATTATTAAAGCACTTTACGTCAATGCTTTAGAAAATGGCCCCCCCCCTTATAAACGGGGGGATATACACCCCCTATCCTTTTTCGTAGTACATGTCTTAAAATTATTTTACAAAGTCATGGTCAGTAACTTGGAAAAATCCAACTTTTTACCTTTGAAGAAACAGTATTTTTCATAGTGAATGCAAACACTGTAGCAAATAAATTAAATTAGGAAATAATAATCCTCGTCACCTGTTTTAACCCCATAAACTTTCTTCCAAATCATCAATGGAATAATTTTTAATACAAATACTTACTTTTTCTGTTATTTCTGGGTAAAATTGATCAATAAACAGTAAATTTTGTAGTCTAATGACCGATTTTTTAGATTTCTTGACATTTCTCCACCCCGCATCTTCCTTAGTGTTGTTCCAAGCGAAAATATATATATAAAATTTTTAGTAGGAAATTTATTTTGCTTTAATTCCTTTGTTCAGACTTTTTCACTTAAGCCTTAGTTTTCGAAATATTAACGAAAAACTAAAAAAGGGGACCTTTAACCCCCTCTCCTGGCTTACGCTCGCGGCCCTGGGCTGGGGAATTTTTGTATGTTGCACCTGAGGGTCACCCCTGCCACTTAAAAAAAATAACCCAGACTACACGATTTATTTCATTTATTTTTCCTTCGCTGACTGGACTAAATACACAAATCTTAAAAGCAAATACCAACTTTTACGATATTAAATAAAAATTCTATTATTATTATTAAAAAACTTGTTCTAGGTCTCTTCTAAATTGTTCCAGGGCCTAGATCGTGTAAGACGATTCGATTGAACGATCATCGTTTTGGCAATAGCTTTCTCTATCACATGTGAGTTAAAATATAGAGAGAGCAATCGTCAAAACGATTATCGTTCAATCGAATCGTCTTACGCGATCTGAGCCCAGGCTTTCGCTTCTTAAAATTGATTTATATGCATTAATTATACATATATCATACATAAGTGAATTTTATTTCAGATGGTATTTTGCTAGTAAATATTCCCGGTTTTGCAGAGCCTCACTTGAACTACACTGACGAAAGACCCTTGAATATCCAATTTGTTAGCTTTAGTTCTTATGGAATTATTTCAGCTAAGTGGTTCTATGATTGCCAGTTCGATGGATTTTGTGAGTAAAAATGAACGTGACACTAAACTTATATACCATAATAATTAAAGTGCTTTAAATATATCTTTCTTCTTCAATAGAAACCATGCAAAAATACCCAACTGTTCATTGAATTCTCCTGAGTTTATCATGTTTAAAATGTTAGCCATAAAGTAGAAATCTTTACAATTTTTTTCTACATATTAACAGCTAAATTAATAAACCTGGAATAGCGAAGGATTTAGACCTTATTCCGTGGACTAAGTGTAAAATGTTATCAATAAAACAAAATTTCTACAAAGTGACGTTTACTAAACTAAACCACGTTTACATTTATATTTTATAAACAAATTGCTTTGTTCTCTCAAACAAAAGTTCAAAACAACATTTCAAATGGCTCAAGAGGTATACGTATTTTGACATTTATTAAAACGATAATTACATTTTCATAATTCAAAGATAAATAAAAGATAAATACGATTGCATCTAGCATTAATTCTCCGCTTAGTGGAATTTTTAGATCCACTTAAGTGAAATTTTTTTCACTTAAGCGGGGTTCGTTTAAATGAAAGAAAGACAGTGACTTTTTGCAGTTTATCTTAAGCGGGTTTTACTGTATTTAACAACTTTTGAATGAATTGCGAGAATTCAGAAATAAGAATTCATTCATTGGTTTTTTTAAGTAGTCGAAAGATTTAGCGAAAAATTGGGGAGTAACATCTATTTTCAAAAATGAAAGGAGAAAGATAACGAAGCGCTTTTTTGACGAGTTATCTGAAGATGAGAGGATTTCAAGATTTAAAGTCAATGTGTATTGGTGCTGCTTAGATATTTTGATTACTCAAACTAAACTACACTTACTAAAGATTTCAGAGCCTCTGTAATCTGAGTAGGTAGTATGTTCGTAGTCTTAGAACCAGAAAAATTGTTATCGTTTTCAAACGATATAATAAAAAAGGAGCTGGAAGACTGGTTTTAAAATATATGAAAATTCATTCCATAAGAGAACTTGCTAAATTATTGGAATTCTTGAAGTTATCACTGAATGTTTCCATTTTTTTAAGCTTCCGGTTACAACAGCAATAGCTGAAAGAAGGTTTTCCAAAAAAACATTTTTGATGCAAGGCCTCAAAAACGCGAGCTACGCCTCTGAATATTATTCTAGGTATGAACTAAGAGCTTGTGAAGTTAGCTCTCCTTTTTCTGATTTTGTTATTTTTAAAAGTTGTTCCGGCTTGTTCCCGATTTGTTCCGCATTGTTCCAATTTTTTTTTTGAAAAATGTTCAAAAATGGGGGCTTTAGACCCCAAAAACCATTTCTGACCTAGCTCCCTTTTTTGAAAATCGAAATTTTGAAAGTTGTTCACGGTTGTTCGTAAGTTATGGGCAAAATTCGAAAAAATTTCAAAATTCGACTTTTTTAATTTTTTTCTGGTTCAAAAAAGTGTTCTGAATATTGTTCCAAAGAATTAAAAATTTAGAAATTTTATTTTTAAAGATAGGGCCAAAAACTAGTAAAGCACTTTTTTCTTTTTTTTTTTACAATTTTAAATCGTACTCCGAACTCGAAATAATGCATAACTAAAACTTTCAGTCTCATTAACACACATACAAAATAAAATATTTTTAAACGAATCTTGTAAATAGTTACGATATTAAAAAAAAATAGTTATTCTGAGCCCCCTCCTTGAACGAAAAAACTTAAAACAGTTTTTCTGGGTGACATAATGTTTTTTTTTTTCAATAATTAGGTCTAAGATTAAAAATAATTTTTTTTTAGAAAAATAATTTTAATGCTCCACCTCCACTTGGTTATTCGAAAAAAATAAAACAGAAAATAACATAGACAAAAAAACTCATTGTGATATAATTTCACACAAAAAAAAAAAAAATTATTCCAGTCAACGAAGACCTAAAATCATAAAATAAATGAAATTAATCGTGTAGTCTGGGTTAATTTTTAAGTGGTAGGGGTGACCTTCAGGTCCAACATACCAAAAGCCCCCAGCACAAAGCCGCGAGCTTACGCCATTTTGTCAAAAACTGAAAGACCTACAGCTATCTAGTTTTTAGCGTTCGACTAAAAATTAACAAAAGCAATAAATACTGAACTAAAATTTAGCACTTAGCTACAAACAATTTTGAAAATAAAATCAATATAAATTTTTTTTTTTCAAAACCTTAAATACAAATTCAATTTTTTTCATAAACTGTTAAATAAAAAAACTTGTTTTAGCAACAAAATAAAAGAATAGGTGTTTAGATTTTCAAAAACCTATAGTATTGTATTAGGTACTTCCGTTGATTTTAAATAATTATTAAAGCACTTTACGTCAATGCTTTAGAAAATGGCCCCCCCCCTTATAAACGGGGGGATATACACCCCCTATCCTTTTTCGTAGTACATGTCTTAAAATTATTTTACAAAGTCATGGTCAGTAACTTGGAAAAATCCAACTTTTTACCTTTGAAGAAACAGTATTTTTCATAGTGAATGCAAACACTGTAGCAAATAAATTAAATTAGGAAATAATAATCCTCGTCACCTGTTTTAACCCCATAAACTTTCTTCCAAATCATCAATGGAATAATTTTTAATACAAATACTTACTTTTTCTGTTATTTCTGGGTAAAATTGATCAATAAACAGTAAATTTTGTAGTCTAATGACCGATTTTTTAGATTTCTTGACATTTCTCCACCCCGCATCTTCCTTAGTGTTGTTCCAAGCGAAAATATATATATAAAATTTTTAGTAGGAAATTTATTTTGCTTTAATTCCTTTGTTCAGACTTTTTCACTTAAGCCTTAGTTTTCGAAATATTAACGAAAAACTAAAAAAGGGGACCTTTAACCCCCTCTCCTGGCTTACGCTCGCGGCCCTGGGCTGGGGAATTTTTGTATGTTGCACCTGAGGGTCACCCCTGCCACTTAAAAAAAATAACCCAGACTACACGATTTATTTCATTTATTTTTCCTTCGCTGACTGGACTAAATACACAAATCTTAAAAGCAAATACCAACTTTTACGATATTAAATAAAAATTCTATTATTATTATTAAAAAACTTGTTCTAGGTCTCTTCTAAATTGTTCCAGGGCCTAGATCGTGTAAGACGATTCGATTGAACGATCATCGTTTTGGCAATAGCTTTCTCTATCACATGTGAGTTAAAATATAGAGAGAGCAATCGTCAAAACGATTATCGTTCAATCGAATCGTCTTACGCGATCTGAGCCCAGGCTTTCGCTTCTTAAAATTGATTTTTGCTATGAAAAATTTTAACAAAGTGCTCCCCCGCCCCCCTTTTCCAAAATCAAAAATCTAAAACTTGCCCCAAGTTCAAAATCGCTCAAATCCAATTGTTCCAAAGATTCATGCAAAAGTATTGAAAATTCAAGATTTTAAGCTCAAAAAGCACTTTAAATGAAAAATTCGAAATATCCTGGCCCCTCATGCACACTATGAGATTCGAACCCACCACTAAAAAAGGAGACTGATGATAGGACTCGGCACCCCTTGAAATAACTATATATCCTGCCAAACAAAATAAAACGAATTAAAATACCTAAAATTAATTCGTAAACAATTTGTGGCAGCGCCTTTCACTTATTGTTGTTGTTCAAAAATTCAAAAAAATTAAGAAGCGAAAGCCTGGAACAATTTAGAAGAGCCCTGAAAAAACCTGGAACAATTTTTTGAATTTTGGATTTCTAAACAGAGGGGCTAGAGCAAGGATAATACGAATTCTTCATTTAAAGTGTATTTTTGGGTTAAAATCTTCAATTTTTAATAATTTTTCGATAAAAGAATTTTTATTTAATATCGTAAAAGTTGTTATTTGCTTTTAAGATTTTGTGTAGGTATTTTATTTTTTTGTGTGAAATTATACCACAGTGAGTTTTTGTCTATGCTCTGTTCTGTTTTATTTGGGGTGGGGGAACATTTTTTTTAAGTATTTAATGTATTTGTTTTTTTTTAAAGATTTTAATCTCAAATCTCATAAAAAATTGGGCAGTATGTTCGATTTTCTAAAGCGGGCCGCAAAATAAAGATGTTTGTTTAATATCGTAAAAATCGTTTTTTGGCTATTTTTTGATAAAATTTTTCATAGCAAAAATTAATTTTAAGAAGCGAAAGCCTGGAACAATTTAGAAGAGCCCTAGAACAACCTGAAACAAGTATTTGAATTTTGGATTCCTAAAAAGGGTGGCCAGAGCAAGGATAATACGATTTTTCATATAATGCGTTGCATCAATTGAAAGGTGGCACTTCCTAGATTACGAATATACATTTTTTAAGTCGCTATAGGATACTTAGTTTAGCCGCAAATCTAAAAATATTTTTTTGATCGTTTTGGAAAAAAAACTTTTTTTTTTGCTTAAAAATTTTTTTATATCCATCGGAACTAAAAAAAATCCATTTCTTTTAATTGGCTATGGCTAAGAATAATTAAAAAAATACTTCAATAAAATTTGTTATTTGTTTTCTCAAAAACTAAAAAACATTTCAGCATCCGGTTTTATATTTCTGACTAGAAACTAATAAGAGCATTGAATTTTGAAAATAAAATTTACGTACAATTTTGAAAAAAGTCGGTCTGAATTTTAGGGAATATTTGCGACATTTTTTCGTGACGTCAGTACTCGCAAATATTTGCAACTTTCGCAAATCGTCTGCTTGTAGCTTAATATTTCGGTGAGCAATAAAGAGTTTATCATCACAATAAGTTAAATTTTAAACAAACATTAAAACAATTTAAACTACTAAGATCGAGGGAAAAAAAATCATCAATTAAATCATTATCATTATCAAAATTCATTTAAAAAAGGAAATAACAAAAAGAAATAAATAGAAGCACTAGATAAGTGCAAGATCACTAAAAGATTTAATTGAAATTACTTTTTCACCCTCACATAAAAATTTGGTTGTTTTTAAACCATAAATATGCATAGAAAGAGCTTGTGAAAATTTCCTAAGTGCATCGTTGATATACATGATGTTCCCTTTGCCGCCTCTACTATCACTGCTACCTCCGCCGCTGCACCCAGCATCAAGTTCATTAGCTTTTTTTTTGTTCCTTGTTTTCTCACTCATTATTCGCTGTTTAGTTATGACATCACAGAATTTAATGCAGATTTCGTTGGAGAAGAAATATTGCCGTTGGTCTTTTTTTTAGCGTTTACTCCTTTGACATAACACTTTTCTATTTTGTCGTTAGAAATTTGCACTGAGAGACATTTAGAAAATATCTGCTGTGCTTCATGTTGTGCATAGGTGTCATTAATATTTGGCACTCCAACAATTTCGATGCATTTTTTAAGATGGTGCTTCTGTTGCCAATTGAGTCTGTTTTCCAGTACTTCAATTTTCGATCTCAAGTCTACATTCTCTTCATTTTCTGGGATTTTAGGTAAAAATCGAATTTGCCTTCGAACTTGGTGAGCTTTACATAGACCATTTGGATAGTGCATTCACCGCTCTCTTGCTTTTGTCTGTTGGATGCTCCGTCGAACTTGATGATTTAGGCTAATGTCACACGAGCGTCTTTTTCTGCGCGTCCATTTGGAAGTGCGTCCTGAGAACCAAGAAAACTTATAGGAATGAACACACGAGCGTCCACTTATTGGTTTCGTCCGCGCGTCCAGCTTTGTCGACTGTTTGACTCTCATGCCACGCAGATTGTAAAACGGCATGAGGGGTACTGTCGTAAATTAATATGGTCACACCAGCGTCCAAGTGGACGCGCTTCCAGAAAATTTTTAGATGGCTTTTTTTTGTGTTTTTTATTTTTATCTTTTACCCCGAGGCCACACAGGCAAGTACTGGCAAGCAAGTTGGGTACATACACTGACCGCCAAATTCGTATCTAGCTGTGTTTTGTTGAGCTAGTTACTGTGCCGATTCTGCAATGTTCCACATTAAGCCATAGAGTTACCGAAGATCAAATGTGCTGTTAACTTGTTGTTGGTAGAATTTGCATGTGAAAATTTTGCTTAATGTGAAGAGTTTCTTAATGTGCACATTAAGGAGTTGAACAAAACACACCTTCTGTGTACTTGCTGTGACGTAGGCGGCACGCAACTTGCCGAGTAACTTGCTTCTACGTTCTGTTTTTCTCTACTATTAGTGCGAGATGTGGTGAACGATTTGCTCAAAGCTTTTCATACACACCGCTGCAAATTTGTGGGCATGCCACTTTTATGATTGAAGAACAATCAAAACTAAAAATGTGATTGATCTATTGGTTAAACAAAAAAATTAAATCATTTGGAAAGAATATTCGATACAAAAAACGACGAAAGTTCACTTTAGTTAACTCAATTGAGAAAAAGAACGTACTACTTGCTTTGCTACTTGCTTCGCTACTTGCTTCTCAACTGGCTTGGAAAAAGGCGAGCAAGTAGACGAGCAAGTTGCTTCGTTTTATATGTGTAAGTAAAAAATTGAAAGTGTATTGCAACTTGCTTGCCAAGGTTAAGTGGGTTAATAAATATTGTTGAAATTTTCACAGATAATAGCAATAATGTATTCAATATTAAATTTGAAAAATTGAGTTCCTAAAGTACCGTTGAGCTGAGATAACAGCAATATTAGAACCCGGGTTCTATGAGCTCATATCTTTTTAATGTATGCATGGTTTAATTTGGTTTTATCTTATTCCGAATGTCAGGAAAATAACGATTATTTTGATACTTCATTTGATATTTTACGTGCACTAGGCACCACAAAATTGCAAAATTGTGGCAATTTTCAAAGTTAAGTTTTTTTTTAAAATTATATCTTTCGTTGTAATGATCCGATTATCAACGTTAAGGTCTTAGAACAAAGATAAAATGTCAGGCTAGAATTGTTTGGGAGAGCAATTGAATTTGATTCCTGGAATTAAAAATTGAAAAGTTGATGTAAAATTTTAGAAATTTGAAAAACTAATTATGCAAAGTTATTTCATGAACCCTTGCCAAAAATAATGCTGGTAGTTTTATAGGTAGACACCTAACAAGAGAGGCAAAGGAGGTAATTTAATCAGTTTATAAGCAAAAAAAGTGTTCTAAATTCAAAAGTTGATGAAAATTTTCAGAATTTTGAAAAACAATATTCCGTCCGCGCGTACAAAAAGAAGTTCGTGTGACATCAAGAGAGTTTTATATTGGACGCGCTTCCAAATGGAAGCTCGTCCATTTAGACGCTCGTGTGGCATTGGCCTTAGGCTCTTCGATTACGTCATTAATCAATGACATATTGGCCGCGTTCGGGGGGCAAACCAAACAACCTATCCGGATAGGTTTGTGTTGTTGTAATCCCTTGTTGAAAAACTTCTGATGTCAGCTGATGCAACAACAACTCAAGGTATCTGAAAAATTTTGGGATAGGTGGATAGCCTATCTCACTACCACCCGAACGCAAGCATTATTATTTGACAAAGCTACAAGCTCGGTGACTTAAGAGATTTTGACTTTCCCGCACATTTATTGCAACGAAAAAACTTTCGCAATTTGGACTTCATAAGACATTGTGTTTTAATTTTTATACATGCAAAATGGAAAATAGAATTGTAGTCAGAGCACGTGATTTTTTCACTAGTATTTCTATCGATTTTAAGTGAACACTTTGAACAAATCATATTGATTATTTTGCGTAATCAAAGGGAAGTGTGTTTGAATGTTATGCGCACCCCACGACACTTCAACTGAACCAGACAAATATTAAAAAATTCAAATTTCGAAAATTTTGAATTTTCGAATTTTGCCCATAACCTACGAAATTTTGAACATAGAGGTTCAAAAAGTTGAAAAATTGTTCAGAACAACTAGAACAACCTGGAACAACTTTCAAAATTTTCGATAAAAAGAGGGCTTGGTCAAAAATGGTTTTTGGTGTCTAAAATCCCCATTTTTTAATATTTCTCGAAAAAAATTCGGAACAATGCGGGAAAAATCGGGAAAAACCCGGAACAACTATCAAAAATAACAAAATCAAAAAAAGGGGGCTAACTTAACACACTCACGAACTAAAAGAGATCTTTTCTAAATATTCAAACTAACCTAATTTTTTAAACTTATGGGGTTTTCCAATGTTAATTAAAAATCAAATGTTTTTTTATCCATATCCGATTTTGACATTTTCGCCTTCCAATGGGCAAAACAAATTGATTTTTTTCAAAAAAAAATATCAGTTTAGCAGATTTGGATTTTGCGGCGGATCTACCCCTCTTTTTCTAATACCACTATATACCTGTACAATTGACAGCTACCAGTTTGACAACATAATGTCCGCAGACACGAATGTACACTAATACCAGGACAAAAAAAATCTAAACTCGTGACTAATGTCAAATTCCTTTTAAAAAAAAAATCGATTTGTTCAGAAGAAAAAATCGACTTTTCTGGACAAATTCCTTGTATTGAAAGAAAAAAATGGATGCTGTTTAGAAAAAAAATAGAATTTTTTTGGTAAAAGGAATTCGACATAAGTAATAAACAAGAGATTTCACTTATTCTCAACAAAACAAGATGGCCGCTAAGGACTGTTTATATCGACCCGTCTCTATTATGTCGATTTCGATTGAATTTTCAGAGTGTTTCACTAGTTTTTGATTCCAATGGAATATGAAAAACTCTCTTCCGTAATGAGTGTACATCTATGTAGAAGTAAAAACTAAAATGAATTCTATTTACTATTTTGACAATTAATCCAAAACACATACTTTTAAAAGTATGTGTGTTTACAGCGTGCACTCCTACCACTCCTTAATTAAATCCGGAGTGAAAAAACACTCCTCAATCAACATTCCGAACAGCAAATGGAAGGTTTTTGGAGGGGCGGGGGTCCGAATGGAGTGAAAAAAGAGTGCTAGGAGTGACCAATGGAAAACGACATTAGAAAACTCCCTTATATATTATTTGACATACATTACTATATTTTAATTAATTAAATCGAAACTATATTGTTATTTCAGTTGGAGAAATGGAAATGGAAATGCGTCAACTAAGTAACGAAGAACGACTTAGAGCAGATGTTCTCAACATGAGCGATTCAAGTGTACGACCGCCTAATGTTACAGAAATTCTTTTTTCGTTTAAAGTCCGCTCTGTTGAATTCGATCAGCGATCTTCTATTTTGAGCACTAGGCTACATTTGATGATGGTAATTACGGGATTCTGCATATGTTAAAGCTATATTTGCTGTGATTGTTGCTGATGTTTCTTTGATTTGTTTTAATTTATTTTTTATTTATTTACTATTTAGTTTGTTGTTTTCATTTATTTATTTTTTACTAGTTGTTTTTGCATCATATAATATCTGTTCATTTACTTGAAACTCTGTGATTTTTTGGGGATTTTATTGCCTTTTTATTTTTTTATATGAACTTTGAAAGAACGTTGGACAGAAATTCACACAAATGCACAGAAAATCACAGAGTTTCAAAGTAAAAGAACAAGGCTATAATCTGTTTTTATTTTTATTCACTTAGGGCTACTTGCACAGAAGTTTTTTTTTACAGTTTTAACTCCTGATTTATAAATATGTAGTTAAAGCTATCAGACTGATGTTAATCGAATCATGTTGTAGAAAAAATTTTTTTTCTATAAGTTTAAAAATGTATCTTCTCCTCGTTCTCTGGATAAATATTTAAGCTATGAATATTCTTATCCGCTTGTTATTTATTTTCCGTTTCTGCAATTAAAAAACGAGAAGTTTTTATTTATTTATTTAAACTGGGATAGTTATACTGAGTTTTATGTATTTATCCGTTCGTTTTGTGCAAGTGGCTCTAAGCCATTTACAATACATATGTAACTCTTTAATCGATTAGTTGGTTCTTGCTTTGTATTTTATTTGTTTATTTATTCTTTTTTTTTTTTTATTTCAAAATTCTTTTTAAGCACATTAGATTTTTACTTGCACTATTGGGTAAGTATTGAATTCGATATCTAGAAAGCAAAAATCTGGAAAAAAAATCTGGAATGCATAAATCTAGAATTATTAATATATTAATTCTAGATTACTTACTTTTTGCTCTTTAACAAAACTTCGATTGACTTGTGGCACACGCAACTGTTAACACAGATAGGTATCTGTTTGGAAATAAAAAATAGTTAAAATGAAAGTAAACGAAATTGTAACAAATAAAGGATATAATAAAAACGAAATCGATGGATTTATTTACCATTCGAATAAATGTGTGGAAAATAAGTTTTATTGGCTTTGCGAGCTTAATAAATTCCATCATTCTGCCGTGTGATTATAGGAGCTTTTTTGCCAATTTTTTAATACTAAAACTAAATAAATAATAAATCTATTTTTATCAAAAGCGATATACAGCTTTAGTTGCTTAGGATTTCAAACTTGGCCTGAACTGAAAAAATCGACAAATGTCATACGTCAGTTATTGATTATGTGAAATATAATAATAGCTGCGTTTTATTTTCCACTAAATCTGATCCGGATCAGATCATGATAATAAAACAAACTGGATCACAAAATTATTTAGTTCTCACAGTTGGCTTTATTTGCACAATAAAATTGACAGATGGAAATTTTTTTTTAAATCTTGTTTGAAATAATATTTTGTATCTAAGGAAGAACGAATGTTTAAAAATGGAAACATTTCTTACTTCCGTTTAATTTCCATTTAGTTAATAGTTTTTATGTATTTTTTCCGTGCTTCGGCTGTATTAAGTGAAGAAAAAACTGAACAAAATAAATTGGAATTAATTTTATTGAGTTTTTTTTTTTGTAAATCTCAGCAGACGTATCAACCTATAAAATTAAAATATTGCTAGAGAAGTGTTCAAAAAATGGATTTTGAAATCCAAATCCAAAGGCAGGCCTGGATCTTGTGTTGTTTTTTGTAATACTTGTATTTATGTTTCCAAATCCAATCCGGATCAGATCTAGGGGAAAATAAAATGCAGGTAATAAGTTTTATTTGAGTTTAAACTCCTTAAATACATATAGGTTAAAAAAAAATCTGGAATAATTTCTTTTTCGAGATTTTTTTTTTATATTCTTCCGAGATTTTTGGTCATTCTAGATTTTTGTGCATACGGTATTTTTTTGTGCTAGATTAAAAAAAATCGTGTTTTTATTAAGTCTTATTGCGAGTTTCATACGCACAACATTTCACCCAAAATTTTTGTTTCACCTTTTGTGAGTTTTACCAGAAAAATATTTGATGTTTCGAAAATTTCCCTTATTTTGAATATTAATTTTAAACGGAATAAAATGCCATTCACAGCTTTAATTTTTAGCAGACCAACGAGCGAACAATTTGTTGGAAAATAATGTTAATTTTGTTCTGCCGAAACTCAAAATAAGATAAATCCATAAAAAAAACTAGAATTTATAATTTTGAGACATTCGGTTCTGTCATGCGATCAGCGTTGATCAAATAAATCAAATCTTAACAAAGACTCAAAACAAAGTTGAGTTGAGTAAAAAGGATTTAGTTGACCTTCTTTATAAATTAAAATAAGACGTTATTTTGCTATTGAGGCAATTCAAGGTGACATAGTTTCGGCTGACCATTAAATGCTTAATATCAAGTTCTATAATACTCATGTCCCATAAGTAACTAAAATATAAACTTGTTCATTTTTACAGAACTGGACTGACAATAGGATTACCTGGGATCCAGAAGCATACGGAGGTTTGAAATTCATAGTACAGCCCCTGTTTGATATTTGGCATCCTGTATTGAACATTGAAGAGTAAGGAACAATTAACGAAAAACCAACGATATTAAATCATTTTTTTTTCTTTTTTTTCAAGTGGAGCTTTAGATACGTTTAAAAAATTTCACCCTTTTTACAGTCTCAAAATTGAAAACACCGGACACGTAACAATGTTAACAAGAAATGCCGAGCTTCATTCTTGGTGTTTCGATGTGACTCAGGACTGGCCAAACGATGTTACAAATTGTGAAATCATATTAGGAGCGACAGATAACAATATTAATTTAGCTTATGACACTTTGTCTCCGATATCAGAAACCATAAACGAATTGTCAGAATGGACAATAGAAAAAATTACTGTTTTATACGCTACATATGAAAAGGCCACCAATGGAATAGAAAACAATAAGTCAACAGCAGCGGTATATTTGCAGTCCATTGAAGGTGATTTAAAAATAAGAATGACCATTAGTAGAAACAGTAGGTTCTACCATTCTGTTTTCACAACACCAGCCCTCGGTAAGTTATATAATATATTTCTAAAAAAAATGGTAGATAAACAGATAAATAAAAATAGCATAGCTTTCAATTGAGACTACCCAAAAATTTGTGGGAAAAAACTTATGAGTCGGTCAATGCGACTAGATCGCACGAACTTGCTTTGTAGTAAAAGTTTCTTCGAATTTAAAAGATTGAGTGTTAGAAGTAGGTATGTACATACTCTACATAGATATATTAAATAAGAATTATATGTGTTTATGAATATAGTAAATTGAAGAATATATGGAAAAAAAGCATACAAGACTGGGTCACACTAAGTTGCTCTTATGTACCATCCATCACTCTGAGGTTTTAAAGTCTGAATACATTAACAATTCATCTGATTTTAAAAGAAATAATTTTTTATGAGTATGCAAAAATGAACACTATAGCATACTGCACAAATATGTGTAAAGCATATACACGGAACTTAGATCTTAAATTATTGTTAAAATATTTTAAACTCAACATCGAGATTAGTTTATCAAAAATATCTTCTTAAATTGTTTTAAGAGCTTAAAAAACTACACCATCTGATTTTTTTAACAAATCATAGTTTTTGAGAAAAAGAATAAAAATAAAAATTAATTTCTTATATATAAAATTTTGTAAACATTTAAAAAAAAATTTTGTAGGTATACCATTTTATAGAAAATATTGATATAAAACAAAAAAAATAAAATTTTGGAAGCTAAATAAACAAGTTATCGAATCAGTACATTTAATTGGCTCAAAAATTATTTTCAAAGAAAATAACACTTTAAAAATAATAAAATTTTTGACTCGTGCTATCTCTTATGATTGCTTAATAATGGTACCTTAAAAAAATCGATTGCTAAAATTAATCGACACAAATAAAGACATAAAGCTTAAAAATCCTATTTGTTTCATGTCAATACGACCACTTTCTACAGAGATATAGCTCTTCAAAAAACACTAAACAAAAGTGAATTTTTTTTTTGTTTCCTTAATTTTTTCGACTATGTATATGTTTAAAAACACTGGCAACACATACTTACAATGTCATACGAAAACAAAATTTCAAAGCCAGAAATTCATTCTTCCATTTTATTTTTAAATCAAGTTGCTTAAGTGGACAAATTTTTTAAGAAAAAAAAATAAAAAAAATTGTTCAAACTGATTTTTGTCTCAAATTTTTACTTTATTGAATACTATTTTAAGATTTAACTTTCAATGTTCTTTTTAATATTCAGGCTAACACTAAAAACCTATCACGTAAATGTATCTTCAAGTTAGTTGAGAAAATTGAAAATAACATATTTTAAAAATAATTGAATTTTGAATTTAAAAATTAATTTTTTAAAAACAATTCACTAAATCAACTTGAAAATTAATTTTTTTTTTGAAAAGGCTCCGTGAAATAACTCCCCAATGAAATAACCTCCCAGTCCAAATATGAAATAACTCCCCAAAATGTTTCAAAAATGAAATAAATCCCCAAAAGCGCATGAAATAAGTCCCTAAACAAAAAATGAAATAAGTCCCTGCTTGGCCCACTTAAGGATTTGGGGTAGGTGCGAGGTTGGGTGTATGCAAAGTTTCTTTTGCATTTAAAGAATGTGGATTTAAAGAAACTTTTTATACATACCCAACCTCGCATGAAGAGGATTTATTTCATCATGATATAACCCCCCCCCCCCCCAATTTAAAAATGAAATAAGTCCCAGAAAATCGATGAAATAAATCCCCAATTTTGAGTAGTTTTTTTATATGAAAAAACTTCCCATTTCCATACAAATTCTCCCCATCCATACGATTTTAATTCTGTGTTGACGCAACCTACATGCTCTAGGTCTAGACTTTGGTGGCGTCTTATGCAAAATACCCTATTTACAAAAACAAAAACAAAAACTAGATTATCTACAAATAACTACAGTGTTTTTAGAATAAAGTAGAAGAGAAAAGTTTTACTCGGAATGCATGAACATACAAAATGGCCACTTGTAGATTCACTTTGATAAGAAAAAAATATCAAAGTTGGAATCTGCATCAAAAATAATTATAAGCAGGTGTATCACAAGTGTGGTTTATTAGATATAAACCATGTAAATTTGTCAATAGAAGTAAGTTCTTTCTTAAAATTCATAAAACAAATTCAAAAATTTGAACTTAGTAAAATATTTACTAACAATTGATTTAAAAAATATAAATATTGCTTTAAGGCCAATTTTTGAAATGAAACTTGAATTCTTAACTTCAACTTAAATTTTGATGTTTATTTCAGCTAGCTAGCGTATTAAATACTTATATTGATATTTTTTTTTTAAATATTCATGTTTTAACATTTTGTATATCTTTGTAGTTGCAGAGTTGCTAATATTATTGGCATTTTTTTTGGAAAAGTCTAGAAGAGGAGGTTTGATTTTGGTGGCTTTAGTGGTTGTTTCACTTGCTTTAATGTTCGTTGCAAAGCACGCTCCAGCAATAACAGTTCCTGATATAGGTGAGTTGTCAAACAATGTATAACTTCTATTCTATACCTACAACTGAGGGGAAGTAAACACATGACATAGGCAATAAATTTTAATAGTCCAATGTTTCAGTTAATTATTTGAAAAACAATAACAAAAGCAGCACTGAGTAGTTAGATTTGTTTTTGTTATAGCGTTTAAAATGAAAAATGTGGAGCTACTTAGTAACAAAAAAAAAACGGCTAAAGGTTGCAATACGATGGAAAAAAGATTAGTAATTTTGAATAATTAAATAAAATAAATATAAATATACCCCTGAAGAAGTAAGGAAGCTTAAGAAAAAGTTGGGAAAAACAATGGCATATAGAAAACTGTTTTTACTCGCATTTTCTACAAAAAGACCAAAAACAGCCTGAAAAATTCAGTGGTAAAGACAAAATTGTGTAAGAAATAAATCCAATATTAATTATATATGTATATATACAAACTGAGGTAATGAGGCCCAAAGTTAGATGACCTTTTTAAAGCACAGTGGGATCAAGCATGCACATTTTTTGTAGTAGGTATTCATAATGAATTTTTAAACTATTCATATAATAAACATTTTTATGAAAAACGTTTTAAAAATATCGATTCCACTTTGGAAACTTTGAAAGCAATAATCTAGAAAGCAAAAATCTCCAAAGTAAAAATCTAGAAAACAAAATCTATAATTGAAAAAATCTCGAAATCAAAATTTAGAAAAAAAATCTCGAATGCAAAAATATGTTAATTTTTGAGACAGTTAATATAAGTATTAATTCCAGATTAGGTATACTTGCGTTTTGCTCTTTAACAAAACTACGATTGAAGCCGAGCCCACGCAAGACTGTTAAAACATAGTTACCTGAATTTAAACGCGTGTCAAGTTAACACTACATTTTTGGAATTAAAAACTAAGTATGCAAGTAATTTAACTTTTAAATTAGTTGTGAAAAGAAAAAAATTCTAAACCGCTCCGCTCAATCATAGGTACAACGTCTTTGGTAGAGCCTAATGACGATCAAAGTTTATTCTACTATCTTTATACTAGCTCGCTTGTAATGTTTATACAGCTTGTTTTTGACCTTCGGTTCATATGAAAGTGCAACACGTCTGTCATTCGATTTTTGGATGGTTACGTTCTGATCGAATAGCGTTGAAGATTTCCTCTTCTAATTTTGTTTGAGTGCCAGTTGTACAATCGTGGTTTAAATCTTGATCCGTGGTTCAGGAATTGTAACTCGCCGATTTCGGCGGGTTAACTGAGGTTCAACGATGGTTCAAGGTTTCAATATGCACTAAAAGCCAAATACATGCCTGAACTATCGTTGAACCACAGTTAATCCGCCGAAATTGGTGAGTTAAAATTCCTGAACCAAGGATCAAATATTTGTACAACTGGCCCTGAGTGATAGCACATTTAAAGTTTTCATGCAGAAACAATCGGCGATTCTTTTTCCCTGTGACCATATTTTTGAATCAAAAAGAATATGACAAATCAAAAAACTTATTTCTTTATTGGAAGAAATTCCAATAAGGAAAAATCTCATATAGAAAATGTGGATGGCTTAGTTGTTAATTTATCCGATGAAGTGCCAATGAATTAGAACTTTTAAATAGAGGTTTAAATTTCACGGTAAAACCGCTTGTTTTCCCTCTAACTGACCTGGTAGCTGATATTGAATCATCGCTCCGCAATTTAAACCTTTCGACGTCAAAAAAGACATTAGAGATTGTGCTGCTTCTCACATCAAAAAACGAAAATTACTAAAAACAAATGATAGAGATACACTTAAGTGGAATGAAGCTCGGCCATGTGCAGCCGAACAATTAGTGGAGAGCCTGTATGGGCTAAAGGCTGATCTAACAGCCATCCAGGAAGTGCGATGAGATGGAGAGGGCATACGAAGGATGCAATCGTGTGACATCGACTTCGGCGAGTGCTGCAAGGAGCAAAGTCACCGGCTCTTTGGTTGGGGTTGTGTGGTAAGGGGAAGATTTAGGCAAGAAGTCTTGGGCTTCAGAAATCTAAGCGAGCGTCTGGTCACAATCCGCATCAAAGCAAAATTCAAAAACATCACGCTGTTCTGTGCCCAAGGCCCCCCAACGAAAGACAAAGATGACTCAACCAAGGAAGAATTCTACGATACCCTCGAGAATACGTTTGATAGGTGCCCCAAGTACGACGTCACGATTATTCTTGGCGATTTCAACGCAAAAATTGGAAAGGAGGGCATTTTTGGTTCGATAGTCGGAGGACACAGCTTGCACGACAACACTTTCGGTAACGGACTCAGGCTGATTGATTTCGCGGGGCGAAATGTAATCATACCAAGCACTCGATTCCCACATTTCAATATACACAAAGGGACCTGTCGGTCTTCGGATCAACGAACCGTCAACCAGATTGATCATGTTGCGATAGACGCCAGACATGCTTCCAGTATCCTGAATGTCCGAACTTTCCGAGTAGGGCTGGCAACGAAACGAGACCAGGCGAGACTTTTGTTAGTCTCGTCTCGGTCTCGGTCTTGGTCTCATCCTTAGCCTTTGTTTCTTTCGTGTTTTTTGGTGGTAAAAAGATGTAAGATAAGACGCCTGTTTAGATTGAAAAGATAGAGTACGATATCTCGGCAGTTTGTTGGTAAGAAAAATGCGGGGTTTGGAGTCTTGTGTGAAGCAAGAAGAAAATGTATAAGAGAGACTCGTGAGTCCGATTTTTCTTTTGTTGTTGTTTCAAACAGTGAAATTGTAAAATTGTTGTTTTTTCTTTTAATATATTTTGAGGCGAATCAAAGTTTTTAATGTAAATACGGGCTATGCGAAAAATCGCAGAAATCGCGGCGCGGCGCGGGCAGTGCGGTCGGTAGCGCGTACGGCGCGGGCAAGCAAGTTGAACTCTTCTAATACAAATCAGAGTGACGATTTTGCTATTTCTGCTAATAGTGTGGAAAAAATATGAAATTTTATCCCACACTACTTGACAGCTCATCTCACACAATTTAACATGTGTTAATACATGAAAATTTTTAGGATTGGTTCTTAAACCATCACACATTCTATCCCACTTGGTTTGAGGTTATGGTGAATTGATTTTTTTGATGCAAGTGTGGAAGCAAAATATGAAAATCGTTTTCTTCACACACATTTGGCAGTCGTAGGTAATTCTATCACACTTTTTTCTGACATGTACATATTAATACTCGATGGGATAGTGTGGAAGGGCTATTATAATGTGAAACCTTCGCTTCGACCTCTAAGGGTAATGGAAGTATTGCTGCTACTGATGCGTTGTCTGCTGTTGGAGTTTGATATTATTGTCACCTGTGATGATGTTTCTGCAACATGAATGAATGAAAGCGGTATTTTTCCTGGTGTTACTGCTCCCAATGGTGCTATGGATGTTAATGCTGCGGTAAATACTGTTGCTCCAAATGGTGATGTTGTTGCCGCTGTGTCTAAACTCAATAAAGGAGCTGTTGAAAACGTTTATTACCACAACAAAAATTTTTTAACAAAAAAATCGTCGGTATTCGAAGACGTTTTTTTGGAACTACCGCTGTTGTGGAAGGTGAAATTACATTGCAGTACGTTCCTCGTCTGCAATTTCTGTATCTTTCCCGTTTGGATAATAATGTGACAGTAGATAATGTACTTGATAATGCCGCAAATAAATTAAATATTTCAAAATTCGTTATTATGAGCTGCTCCATACTAGTTAAAAAAGATGCTGATCCCACTACCTGCCATTCTTCAATTTTTAAATTAGGAATCCCTGCAAACTCATTTAATGCTGCGTTAGACCCTTCAATTTGGCCTAAGCATGTGTTTACAAATAAAGAAGTTTGTACATTTTCCGAAAAACGAAGACAACTCGAAGGTCAAGTAAATGTTTCTGGTTCAGGACCTAAATCCAAAATGCGTGTATATTTTCAAAATGCTGGGGGTTTACGGACTAAGACCAATCAGCTTTTTTTATCTTCTTCCCTTCACGAGTTCGACGTCATCATCATTGTTGAAACATGGCTTAATTCAAAATATATACATCAAGTGAACTTTTCATCATTTAATGTTTATCGTAAAGATTGTTCTATTGCAACTGGAATGGAGCGTGGGCGGTGGTATGCTGATAGAAATTCGATCAACTTTCAATAGCGAGCAGTGTAACCTAACTGATGATTCTGATCTCTGATGATATCGAACAGCTTTGTGTTTGTGTGAGTCCAAAGGTTACTGCTGAATGTAAAGATTTATTTTGTATAGTTAGTTATATTCGCCCGTTAAGTGGTAAAGAGGTTTATAATAAGCATGTTTTTAAGGCTCAAGCTATTTAAATGAATTAATGATAAACCAATCCCCTTGTATACTTGGCGATTTCAACATTGGTGACATCGACTGGTGTTACATGGAAAATGATCACGTTTTGATTCCTTTTGATGCTAAGAAAGATATTGAAATGTTGTTCGTTGATTCATTTTCAGCTATGTGTCTTTTTAAATTAACAATGTAAAGAATTGTCTTGGAAGAATATTAGATTTAATTTTTATTAATAATGATTTAAGATATTCCATAGAAGTTGCAGAACTTCCGCTTGTAAATAACTCTATCCATCATAAGGCTCTTTCTATAACTTTTGAATATTATGATTATGCTTCTGTTTGCTATAATAACTGCAATACTTTTGATTTTGCTTACGCAGATTTTACAGCTCTTAACATTTTTTTAGTAGTGTGAAATGGAGGTATTTATTGGAAGGCAAGTCATTGTATATTGAGTTTAAAAGTATTGGCGCAAAATTTTAGACGATTTAGTTAAAGCATTTTTAGTATGATGCTAGGTTAAAAACAGGCTTTTCCAAATTTCAAACGAGTTAGCATCGTATTATCTTTTTAACATTTTACTAAAGTTAAAATCGCCAAATGCCTATTTTATCTTTTTAGTATCATACTAAATCCAAGTGTCACTTTGGCAGCTACAATTGCAAAAATGGGTTGAACTGTCACTGTCTTAGGCGTGTTCAGCTAGAAAAGTAGGTTTAGTATGATACTAGTTAGAAAATGTTTAAAACTAACAATAAAGAGCTTTAAAGTTAGAAAATTGTTAAGTAGTATCATTCTAATACCTTAACATCAGGTTGTTTAAAATTTTGCGCCATTGTGTTTAATGGACTTGAACGCTTTGTTCCTTCTTTAACGAAAAAGAAATCGTTTAAGCTTCCATGGTTTAATAAAAGGTTGACAAACTTGGAGAATGCGAAAAATAAAAATAAGGCATTTAAGCGTTTTAAAATTACTAAACTCTCTGTAGATCGCGCAATATTTTCAGTTGAGGAAGGAATTTGAGTTTTAAAATAAGTTTTTGTATAGGCTATACTTAAGTAATACTGAAACCAATATAAAAAATAACTAAATCTTTCTGGATATTTCTGAGTTCTAAAATAAAAAGTTTGTCTTTTCCTCAAAGTATGGAATATCAAAATCTTAAATCGAATGATATTCAGTCTTCGTGTAATATTTTTGCTCATTTTTTTCAAACATCATATAATTCTGACATAATAACAAATGTTGAAGACTTGCTCTATATAACTCTTTTTACAGATTTCTCGTTACGAAGTTTTTCAGAATAGGATACTATGGAATGTTTAAAAGAAATCGATGTAACAAAAAAATTCGGCTTTGATATGATTCCGCCTATTCTCTTGTCAAAATGTTCTTCATCACTTTGCGAAGTTTTAACCCTTATTTTTAATAAATCGCCTAACTCTGGTGTCTTTCTTAAAGAATGGAAAATGTCATTTATTGTCTCAGTTTATAAAAGTGGTCTAAAACACTTAGTAAAGAATTATAGACCAATTTCAAAAATGGTCACTCAAGACTTTATTTTGTTGTCACAGAATCATTGTCTTCTAAACAGCATGGCTTTATAAAAGGTAGGTCGACTTCTACGAATCTTATACAACTGCGTTTTCATTAGAGCAAATGAGGTAATTTCGTTTAAAATTTCCAAATTCAATTCGAAATCATCTCATTTCCCATACAAATTCAAATTTTCAAATGAGGTAATTTCAACCAAATTTGCACAAAATTCTGTAGGAAGTTACGTAAAACTTTTATGAACACACCCAAATGGAATCCATTCAAAGTGGATCCCATTTAAAATGACAGAATTCAATGTCAAAAACAAAACAAACAAGCGATTGACAATCTGGACCGTCAAACAAAATTAGGAAATTTGAAATGTGAACACTTTTTTTGTAATTTGCCAAATTACCTCATTTCAGCTTTACGGCCATACTGTTGGCTCTCTTCAAAGCTAGTATTGAGCAAAAACTAGTTCTATTCAGGTTTCGAGTTTTAATTTTGTCACTAATTTTTATTACTTTGACATCTAAATTAAAATATAAAATACATATTTTGACATCTAAATCAAATCAATATATTTTTTTAAAAAATTTTAAACTTGAAACCCCTATAGAACTAGTTTTTTAGCAAAACTAGCTTTAAAGAAAGTCAACAATATGGCCGTTAATGAAAACGCAGTATTAGCCTTTTTAAAAATTTCTGTTGTAATCACATAGAATATGGTAATCAAGCCGATGTCTTGTATACCGATTTTGTTAAAGATTTTTATCGTGTTCATTATGGTCTTCTTATACTAAACTGGAAAAGTTTGGATCAAATGCTGCTTTCTTAAAGTGGTTCAAATCATACCTGTCTGACAGGAAACAGACCGTTAAGATAGATGAATGCGTTTCAAATCAAATAGATGTTATATCAGGGCTTCCACAAGGGAGTCACCTTGTTCCTCATCTTTTTATTATATTCACCAATGATTTACCATCTGTATGAAGATATTGTAGCTGTCTGATGTATGCCGACGATGTTTAAATTTTTTTAGCAACATCATCTCTTGCAGATTGCTTTTTATTGTAGTCGGACAAAAAACAACTTCCTTAAATGATGTGACTACAATCATCTTGAACTAAATTTTTTAAAATGTAAAATTTTTAATGCAACAAGATCGCCCTTACTTATCGACTTTGATTACAAATTCTATGTAGTACCTTTCAACGAAAGAAATGTTAAAAAATGATTTTTTTTTTAATTTTGGGTAGGTAAATCTTTCCTAAATATTCAAAAGCAATATTGTTTAAAATATTTAGAAGCGCTTGATTACAAAATTGAAATAAAAAAAATAAATTTGATGGCACAACAGCTCATGAAGAACTAGGGCCTAGTGACTTACAACTCTCAACCATTCCTGTGTGCGTGTCTGCAGGAATGAGGGGACCTACAGTTTATTGCCGAATCCGAACGGCTAACGAGCGGCACTTTTCTGTGACAGGAGATACTCTTGGAGGATTTGTCAATTCCTCGCAAGAAGCAGCAGCCCTGAAAAAAACTTCGGCTGGTATTGAACCAGGACCTCTGGCATGACAGTCCAACGCACTAACCATTACGCCACGGGTTACAACGCAAATAGGTTTAAACCAAACATAAATAGGTTTAACTCAAACACACATAGATATAACCTGAACTAAAAGATTTCGTTGGATTTTCCAAACATCCTCAGGGGTAGTGTGTTTGATATGTTTCTGGAAAAAATTTGTAAACTACCCCTGAGGAAGATGGGAAAATCTAACGAAAATTAGGGAAAATTATGAAATAATGTATTTTTATTTGCATGAAAGAGAAGAGTGACCAAAAAAGCTTGACAACTTGTAAAAACATTAAACATCCAAGGAATTATTCAATTTAAAGTCTTTAAATACATTATTATATGCTTAATTCAGTTATAGTTTACGAAGTGATCATGGGTATAGCGACTGCCACCTTTATTTTACACATAATGAGCATTTGGTTCGAATTCTATCCACCTAAAAGCCAACCGAACCAGTTTATAACAAAAACTATTAACTGCTCAACACTAAGATATGTACTTGCTATGAAATTTGAGGATGTAAGTTTATTTTTAAAAAAGTAAATAGCAAAATATTTAAATTTAAACTTTATTTACAGTCCGCTGCATACATTAACGCCCAGGAATATCCATGGAAAGAAATTTCAACAGTTCTTAACCGATTGTCATTCATTGTTTTATTTATTATCTTTGCTTCCATAAATTTTATGATTTGAAAAGGAATGAAAAACATTAATTATACATTTTTCTAAATCTGCATTTTAAGTTTAAGTGGTTATTTGTATTGTTATCTTTTTTGAAATAAAATTATACAAATAAAAATTAATTATAAATTAAATAATGTCAAAATTAACTTAGATTAATTAACGTATCTTATAAAATTTAAATTGGAATTAATCAACGCCGAGCTACAAGCAAGAAATATTATGACTAGCAAACTACACTTAAATAATGACAATTCCAGTATTCAGCACAATCCTAGTCTTGAAAACCAAGAGCCTAACAATAATAATAATTTAAACAATTTCCATAGCCCAAATTCAAGTTTTAATAATAATTCTCTTAACTCTCCACAACAAGACAAAATATCTAACGCAAATAGTATTGATAGTGAAGCCGAACAAGGGAACAAGATACAATTAAAAGAGATGAGACAAACGAAATCAATACCAGCACCATAGAGTACCTATATTATCTAGAGAACCGACTTATGGTGGTTGTTCTCTTCCACCCTACAAGCTGTACTGCGAGGATTTGCCCATTAGATTTTGTATGGGCTAGTTGTCCCGTGCATTTTAAATGGAACTCCAACCACAATATGTATACAGTTTGCCCTATATTTTGAGCATGTATTAGTGGTCCCGTGCATTTGAAGTGTAAAATAAGAGAGTTTTCTCTTACTCAATTCAAATAAAATTTGCGGGTGTTTCTTATTTAGAGGCAAAGGCGTGCACAAGGAGGGGTAAGAGAGCATTTGCGCCCCTTATACAAATTATTTTCAATTTTTTTTTCTGAGTAATTACACAATCAAGGGCGCACGTAAATAGGATAGGGGGATGCTTATTACATGAAAATCGACTAAATTTACATGCAAACTGGCTAAATTTACAAACTTTAGTAAAAATGGTCGGATTTTCACGGTTAGAGTTTTAAAATGAAGAGAAAATTCAATGCAAAAAAAGAGGTTGCGAGGAGAGGTAAGGGGCACTTGCACCACTAATAAAAATTATTATTTTTGTTAAGTAGGTATATAGGGTGTTTTTATAAACGTCAGACTAACCGATTTCTGCGATTTCAAAAATAACAAAAAACCATCTATTTCTAAAAGGTATATACCTACATTTTACTGCTTCGATTTTAATAACTATTTTTAAAATACTTTAAAATCATGAACCAAAACATATACACCCCTGTTCTGATTTTCGCTTTAGTAAAAAATACTTTCGTTTTAAAAACATAGGTGTTCTTTACTCAATTATTTTGAAGTTTTCAATTCGATTCATTTTTGGTTGTCTAATTTGAATACGTAAAGCTAAAAATGTAAGATATTTTTAAAACATTATATTTTTTTAAAAACTAATTGTTTTTCTTTTGAACTAGGGGAAGAAATACTAACAACGCACAGTTTACAGCTTTTTTAAGTTTTATTAAACACCCAGATCTGGTAAGAGGTTTTACAAAGCCGAATTCGTTCGAAATTCAGAACACTCTTTTTAATTCGGAACGAAAATCAGAACAGAGGTGATATTTACATTTAAAAAGTAGTTTTTCATTCGTTTTTGTGATTACAGAAATCGTTTAGTCAGAAGTTTATGAAAACACCCGTAATTACACATACAAGGGACGCTAAATTTATAACTTGAGTTCAAATGGTCGAATTTTCGAAGTTAGAGTTTTTGATTGAAGATTAAATGCAATGAAACACAAGGACGTGCACAAAGAGGGGTAAGGGGCCAAAATATTATAAATGAAAAGTCGGTCACTGACTCCCTCATTCATTCATCTGACTCATTATTGCACAGGTTATACTGTAAATGATAAAAAAAAATAAAAAATAAATTTGATGGCACAACAGCTCATGAAGACCTAGGGCCTAGTGACTTACAACTCTCAACCATTCCTGTGTGCGTGTCTGCAGGAATGGAGGGGACCTACAGTTTATTGCCGAATCCGAACGGCTAACGAGCGGCACTTTTCTGTGACAGGAGATACTCTTGGAGGATTTGTCAATTCCTCGCAAGAGGCAGTAGCCGTTTTTCTATTAAATAAATAGATGGCGAGGCTGGGGATCGAACCTTAGACCTCTGGCATGACAGTCCATCGCACTAACCATCACGCCACGGCTACTGTAAATGATAGAAATATATAATAAATTTTATTGAATAAAGAATTTTTTGTATAGGCGCACTTAAACGGAAAAATTAAGGTTTTCTGATTAAAGGTCAAAAAACTTTTTTCTAAACGGAGAGGACACAGTCTTCATATTAATTTTAGTCGATAGATCTTTTAAATACAAGGAAGTGTTTAATTTAAAAAAATTCTATAAAATCTACGAAGCGAGTTATAAAATGTTAAAAGTTGAATTTTGAAAAATAGACGTAGACAAATAATTCGCCATAAATCGGGGGTTTTAGATAGGGACATAGATTTTATACTATTAGAAAGGTAATGAAAAAAAAAATTATTAATGTTTCAGGAATTTTTAATGGGATTTTTTGTACCCACTTTTTGATTTTTGAAATCCAGACATTTTTTTCACCCATTTTTTTGTGGGTTTTTATTTTTCATTTTTTTTATGGGTGGTTCTAAAAATCTGAAATTTCTACACCTGATGGAAACTATTGATTTATAAATATTTTAAAAATTTCAAATTTTTGAATACCCCAAACTTGAGGTATTTACAAAATTAATGAAATCTTTTTATGCCCTCACAACTTTTTACTGGATGCATCTATAAATTTAATTTTTCTTTTGCACCTTCGAAAGCTAACGTTTAAATTGATATCTGAATCATAATTCTACAAGCTACACAACCCCCAGAATAGATTAAAAAGTTTCGATACAACATTTCACAAAAATCTTGAAAAATGGGCATAATTGTTCGTTGTCCACGTGAAACGTGAAAAAGAGCCGATTTGGAACTGGTTTTTAGCTTTCGTTCTAATTGTCAGATTTTATTTTCGATTACATATTTAGAAAGATGAAATATCCGTTCAATACAAGATATAATTTTTTCAAAATTCCAAAAATTTTCATACTAAAATCCAAATTGCATTTTTAGGGAACATAACTTTTTCGAAGCAGAATGAGAAAATACAAAAATAAACAAAAAAAAAAACAATTCAAACCATGTGTATATGCGTGGTGCCGTCGCGTCGGCGCCAAATCTAGGTTATATTTGTGTATATGTAGGTGTTGTGATCCAATCGTTTTAATTAAAAGATCTATTTTAATTCAACACTTTATTTAAACTTAAATATACAAATTAATAAATAACTAATTGAAGGGCAACCAATGAGTCTAGGCGGAAGTCAAAGAACAATTGAAGTATGTCTACGTTTCTTACTTATGTCGTTTTCCGTTGGTCACTCCTAGCACTCTTTTTTCACTCCATCCACACTCCCAACACTCCAAAAACCTTCCATTGGTTGTTCGGAGTGATGATTTAGGAGTGTTTTTTCACTCCGGAATTCATTAAGGAGTGCTAGGAGTGCACTCTGAAAACACGCATATTTTTAAAAGTATGTGTTGGATTAATTGCCAAAATAGTAAATGCTTCTTCTTGAGATGTTCTGGAATTGAAATTATTGAAGAATTCATTTTAGTTTTTACTTCTACATAGATACACATATTACGGAAGAGAGTTTTTCATATTCCATTGGAATCAAAAAAGAGTGAAACACTCTGAAAATCCAATTGAAAACGACATTAATGATATTGACAACCGGACATATAGTATAATTTATATTACATTGTTCATATTTTTAGACCTATTATTATAAACAGATTTTAGGGTCCGATTACATCAGTTACCCCCACTCTTAAATTGGAGTGTATCGTACTGGTTGCTTACGAGGCCGTTCCGATCTTCTTGGCACTTCCATTTCACTTACTGGCATATGAACCGGAATTTCATCAGGTTGGTTGGGCCCCAATAGCGGTGGTGATGGTGGTGATAGTAGTAATGGTGGTGATGGTGGTGTTGTGTTCAGGTCAATTGTAGATGGACTAACCTCTGGATAAATTTGAATGTCGGACTCATCTAGCATATGTGGCGTATTTCGGTTTGAAGCTTCATCATCATCAGCGAAACTGCTGTTTCTTCTTTCCTGCGGTAAGGTCATAAAGTGGTCAACTGGAACGTTGCGTACTTCAGGATGAACTAAGTCCTTTTCAAAGCGAGGTCGCGTTTGGTTTTGATGTCGCCGCCACAACCCATTGTCAGTTTTTACCAGATACATACGTCTTCCAAGTTGCTTTCTCACTACAGCAGGTACCCACATTTTTTTTGGCATGTACTGTCGCACAAATACCTGTTGATTGACAAAAAACTTTCGAGTTGCTTTTGGCTGATTCTTACCATTTTTATGATTTGTTTTTCCTGGAACTATCGCTGATAACTGTGTACGATGCTGTCGTCCATGTAGCTTCTCTGCGGGTGATTTTCCATTTTCATCAGGGGTTGTCCTATAAGTGGATAGGAAAATTGCAAGCGCTTCATCGCAGTTGGATACATCTCCCAATATTTTGACAAGCGCAGATTTAAAAGTCCGCACCATTCTCTCTGCTGCACCATTTGACTCTGGATTAAACGGTGCTGATGTCAGGTGCTGAATAGAGTTGTTTCTGCAAAACTCTTGAAACTCGGTTGACATGAACTGTGGGCCATTGTCAGAAACCAGAGTTTTTGGTAAACCTTCCAGTGAGAAAATGGATCGTAAGGCACTAATGGTTGCTTGCGATGTCGTTGCTGACATCTTAATAACGAACGGAAATTTTGAATTCGAGTCCACCACGATGAGCCACATATGTTTCTGGAAGGGTCCAGCGAAGTCAATATGAATTCTTTCCCAAACTTCAGATGTAGATGGCCAGTTAGTGTATTCCTTGGGTGCTTGACTAGCGTTGACTTGACATGAATGACATTGTCCAACAGATATCTGAATTTCTTTATCGATGTTTGGCCACCAACAATATCTGCGAGACAACTGTTTCATTCGTGAGATTCCCCAATGACCTTGATGGAGTAGCGCCAACACTTTCTTCTGTAACTGTGGAGGGACAACAACTCTTGGGCTTCCGCTGTGGAAGAGAAGAACATTAGTATGGATTGAAAAAGATAATTTTCTACGAAAGTATGGTAATAAATGGTCTTCAGTTACTGGTAGCCTGGCAGGCCACCCATTCTGCACATACGCCATGACTTTGCGCATGGTCGGATCCATCTGGGATGCCTTAGCTATGACTGCAGAATCTACAGGAAAGTCTTCAACTATTTGAGATGATATTTCATCTATTAGACACGCATCTTCGGATTGATCAAATCTCATGTCAGGACCTATAGGCAACCTTGATAGGCAGTCAGCATTACCATGTTGCTTTGTTGATCGATATCGAATGGTATAAGTATAACCCATAAGCATAATGGCCCAGCGCTGAAGTCGCTGTATCGTCATGTGAGGTAGTTTTTTGCTAGGGCTGAAGATCGTGACAAGAGGTTGATGATCTGTTATCAGCTCGAATTGTCTCCCATACAAATACTGATGGAATTTTTTCACGCCAAATACGATTGAAAGAGCCTCTTTCTCAATTTGGCTATATTTTCTTTGTGAGTCGTCTAAAGTCTTGGATGCAAATGCAATTGGTCTCTCTGTTGAGTCCGGGAAGACGTGCGAGATAACAGCACCAATGCCGTGCGATGATGCATCCGTAGCCAATGTAATTGGCAGATCATTGCTAAAATGTACAAGTCGGGACACACTCACAATTTTGTCTTTAAATTGATCAAATGCACGTTGTTGATCTTTCCCCCATACAAAACGTTCATTTGGAGAACGCAATTTGTTGAGTGGAGCGGCTTCTGGGAAAAATTTTCGATGAACTGGTTGTAGTAGTTCAATTTGCCTATGAAAGCTTCAAGTTCTTTTATATTTGATGGCTTTGGAAGATCTCGGATAGCTTTTAATCGCGAATCGGAAGGGCGAATGCCTTTTGCGTCAATGATATGACCTAAGTATTCAATATGTTTTTGTGCAAATTGGCTCTTTTCAATATTGCACCGTAAGCCATGTCGTTCAAGTCTTTCAAGAATTACCTGAAGGTTATGAAGATGCTCGGAGTTTGTTCGCCCTGATACGATGATGTCGTCGACATATGCGCCACAAAATGCAATGCCAGCAGTCAATTGATCCAGATACTGTTGGAAAATTCCGGTTGAACTGGCAGTTCCAAAAGGCACACGTTGATATTCCAAAAGTCCTATTTCTGTGCTGACAACACATAGCTTCTTGGACTCCTCGTCTAGTGGAATTTGTAGATACGCGTCAGTGAAATCCAGTTTGGTGAAAAATTGGCCTCCTTGTACCTTGTGGAACAGTTCTTGGGCGCGGGGCAATGGATGATGAACAATCATGAGCTGGGGATTGATTGTTATGCGGAAATCTCCACAAATACGAAGTCTGCCATTAGACTTCTCAACTGGAACTATGGGTGCTGCCCATTGACTGGAGTCTATAGGTTTGAAAACTCCTAAGCCTATTAATCGCTCAAGTTCCTTGCGAACTTTGTCCTTGAGAGCGAAAGGCACTGGTCGGTGTTTGAAAAATTTTGGTTGGCTGTTGGGTTTAAGTGTGAGATGACCTACAAAATACTTACTGCAACCAAGTTCCGGGCTGAATACACTTTTGTATGTTTCACAGAGGATCTTTATATCAGATTCTAGTTCTTCTCTCGTCTCACTTAAGATCTGCGACACAATCTCATCTTTTCCAAATAAAATTTTGCAATCGAATGCGTCAAACCAGTCGATTCCCATTATGTTGGCACCACGGGAGCTGTTAATCACCATGAGAGGTAAGTTGCGTGTTTTGTTTTGCCAAGTCACTGTTACGTTTGTGACTCCCTTCACAGGTACCCCCACGTCACCATAGTCTTTTAAAGACCGGTTTGTCTGCTCACAATGTGGATTACCAAGACTGTGATATCCATCAAGGCCAACAAGCGAACATGTGGCACCTGTGTCTAATTGAAAAACCATAGACCGTTGGTTTACTTGCAGAGTAACAAAAATTTTGCGGCCTTTTTGCAATAAATGTACTGGAGATGATATTACTAGAACCTGTTCAACCGGTTTTGCGAATTGTACACCATTTGCTACAGTTAATAATTGTTCGTTCTCTTTTATATTTTCTTCTACAAGATTAATCGAATGAGCAGTGTTGTTAGACTTGCGATTAAATTTTTTATTTTGCCTACGTCCCCGTCTCTTAGCACGGTTTTGGGGGTTCATTCGATATTCTACTCTTGTCCCTTGTGCCGATAAGCAGACACTACTGAGATGACCACGTCTTTTACAATGGTCGCAAACTGACTCAATGTATTTGCATTGCCTTCGGTCGTGATGTATAAAACATCCCGGACAAGATTTTCTAATGGAACATTGTCCACTTTGTTCACTTGACTTACTTGCATAGTTATGATGACTTCGTGTAGTTAGCTGGTTAACCTCTGAAGCTGGTGAGGTTATGGAAGTACTGCTTCCCTTCAAAATTTCAGTTGCTATTTGGGTCGATTCGTATGCCGTCACCATGTCTACGATTTCTTCCAAACTTGGATTCTTCTTCTGAGTTGCTGCTATGCGTACAGGATCATGAGGAGTGTAGAAAACAAGCATATCCCTGATCATGCTGTCTGCATACGATGTCTTGCAGTTTTCTTTGGTGCAAACGAAATTGCAGTCCCGTGCTAAGCCCTTCAACTCTGCTATCCAGTTGGCGTATGATTGTCCTGGAGTCATTTTCTGCCTTAAGAATTTGCATCTCGATGCGAGTATATGGATATTTGTTTGAAAATGAGATGTCAGTCTCGTGGTAATATCTTTAAACGTATGTATACTCACATCATTTGTCTCAAAAAGTTTTTTAAGAACTTCGTTGATATGATTTCCACATGTTGAGAGGAAATGTGCTTTTTGCAAATTGTCATCTGTGAGGTTATTTGCTGAAAAGTGTTGTTTCAATTGGAAAAAATAGGTATCCCAAGTTTCTTTTTCAACTTCGAACTGACGAAACTTTGGAATTGAGCTCGATGATGAGAGATTACTCTGCAGTAATCGTTCCATTGCTTCAGTGGTTCGCTTTAGCATGTCATCCATCCATGTTTGGTTCGATTTTAAAATTTCTTGAACTGTGGCAGAATTCATGCTTTAAATACCTCGTCGCCAATATGTTGTGATCCAATCGTTTTAATTAAAAGATCTATTTTAATTCAACACTTTATTTAAACTTAAATATACAAATTAATAAATAACTAATTGAAGGGCAACCAATGAGTCTAGGCGGAAGTCAAAGAACAATTGAAGTATGTCTACGTTTCTTATTTAATGATATTGACAACCGGACATATAGTATAATTTATATTACATTGTTCATATTTTTAGACCTATTATTATAAACAGATTTTAGGGTCCGATTACATCAGTAGGTATAATAAGTTCATATAAAAATAACATCCAACTAAATATCTGATATCCATATCAGGACATTTTCATATATCTTCGCTGGGCAAATCATGTCATGATATTTAATTTCATACCTCGACTGCATGGGAGTTTGATGGTTGATTTTTTTTGCAGATAAATGTGTAACTCTTCGGTTGTTGAATTCTAGCCCAAGAAAATTAAACTTTGACTTCGAAAAAATTCCGTATGACAAAAAAAATGACATTTCTAGTCAAAAAGCAACAAAAAACAACCATCTGTCAAATTCCATGTCAGAGGCCCATTTCAAGAGAAAATTAATTTATTGGCATGTAGGTATTTTACTTGAACAATATTCTTTTACATTTTTAAAGTTCACTCTCTCTTTTATTAAAATTATTTATAAGCAAGAGTTATTTTGCCATAGAAAACTGCCCATTGACAACCGGGAATGAACACCCTGAGGACGATTAAGTCAGCCGACTTTTAATTAAATTTTTTTTTTTGACATGTAATTAAAAAAAAAAAAAAAAAGGAGGGGTAAGGGCAGGGGGCATTTGCATCCAATACAAATTATTTTTCAGTTTTTTTTTTCTAAGTCCACAATCAAGGGCGAACGTACATAAATACTAGGATGGGGGGTGCTTATTACATGCTAAATTTAGAACGTGAGTTCTAATTGTTGGATTTTAAGAAGTAAGACTGAAATTTTTGTTGGTTTGGCGGTTGGTGGTTGGTGATGGTGAATGGAAACGAACTTATTTAGTGGCAAGAGCGTGCACAATAAGGGGTAAGGGGGCACTTGAATCACTAATACATTTGATTTTCTAATTCTTTTTGTTGAATAACTACACAGTCAAGGGCGTAGGTAAGCAAAGGTGATGTGGGGGTGCTTATTACGTTCAAATCAGCAAAATTTACACCTTGAGTTCTAATGATCGGATTTTCAAGGTTCGAGATTTTAAATGAAGATTAAACTCAATTTGGGAACATTTATACTCGACATTATACTAGTTTAAAAAAAAAAAAAAAGAGTTTTCACATAAAAAAAAATCATTTCTTCTTATTTGATAATAATTTTTATTTACAACTCTCAAACACATTTTACAAAACACAAAATAAAAAAAAAAATTTTGATTTAAAGATTTTTTGCGACCTTTAGTCCAATGCGTTTCGCCCAGGCACGACAGTTGGGCTCATCAGTTAGATGCTGTCGTACCTTTCTAAGACGCAATTTTTTGTCGACGAATACCGACTCTTAATAAAATCTACAGCGCATAGGCACTGTAAATTATATTCTTCTAGGGGAACATGGTTACATTCTTGCACCTAGAAATATATGTTGTTGTTATAAGCCCGTGGTCTGGCTAATGTACGAAGAAGAGAATAAACAAAAATAAAAGAAAATTATTTTTGTTATTTTTTTAGTGGACTGTATTGAATTAAATCCAAATTAAAGATTTTTTGCGACCTTTAGTCCAATGCGTTTCGCCCAGGCACGACAGTTGGGCTCATCAGTTAGATGCTGTCGTACCTTTCTAAGACGCAATTTTTTGTCGATGAATACCGACTCTTAATAAAATCTACAGCGCATAGGCACTGTAAATTATATTCTTCTAGGGTCCACTAAAACAATAACAAAAATAATTTTCTTTTATTTTTGTTTATTCTCTTCTTCGAAAAAAAATTTTGAATAATACTGGCTACGCCCCTGTCTTGCTTTTTTCGTAGCCAAATATTGTTGTTGCTTCTCGTTATTTTGTTTACTTTTTTTATCTATAAAATAAAGCACTTTAGTTATCAGTTTCGATACATTTTACGCTTGATTTACAAACTCACATGTTTTTTTGTTCAATTGCGATTGTAATACGAATACTCGTTTATTTAAAATAAATTAGGAAAACAAACTTTTTCAGACCTGTTTTTAGTTTTCTCTTATGGGAAATGCATTGAACGTCAAATTAGAAAAATTTTGATCTCCTAATCGCAGTTCACGATCTGAGATGAAGGCGGCGTGGAAAGCAACTTACCAGGTGTCAATATCTTTATGCTTTTATAATTTTTAATTTTTTGCCTCCCAATTATTTTAGCATTATGCGTGGTAAAATAATTTTCTAAAATCAAAAAACCAAAACATTTTGATCGAAAAATGAACTTCCAACAAAAATTGTAGTTTACAAGTTTTGCAAATAAGCGATAAAACGGATTTATTTTGTATTTTTGTCAATAACAACTACAACTTTCCTAATTTTTTCACTATGTTACAAATTTGTTGAAATTTTGATTGTTGTTTGTGAAACAGAAATTCAGTTTTTAAATTTGTAATTGTTGTTTACAAGTACAAATTTGCGATTGCAATTTTGTGAAATAGGCATATTAATTCACATTTTTTAAATATTTTTCCTTTTAGTTAATAATTTTTTTCGCAACACAAATAACCGCAATATTTTTTTCCGACGCATACAGTTGTTTTCTTTTTTCCTCATACAATTTGAAATGTGCTGCACAGCAAAGGTTAAAAGTTCGCGAACCCTTGGTGCTCCGTCTGCAGTTGCGTTCCATTGTGCTTGCAACATTGATTTTGTGTATTTGATGTCGTTTTTCTTTCAGCCAAAAAAAATTGATCCCTGTGAGGGATCAAATCCCGTACAAGTTTTCGCATTTCTTTCAACCAAAAAAGATCAATACCTGGCGATTCGGGATCAAAATCTCTGACACGCACACATACCAAAATATTTAGATATAGATATTTTATCTATAAACGTCACTGTGAAATTTTACATTTCGTAATTTGTTTTGTTGTGTTTGGACGTTGTATGAAGTTAAATTTGGGCACGAGTACAATAACTCAGGCTTCAAAAAATGATAACGGTTTTTTGTAGAGGGGTCAAAAACAAACATTTTTACTAAAGGGGGGTCTATCTCCCCCCCGTTTAGGAGGTAGGGGTAATTTTAGAAAAAAATTACTTGAAATGAAAAACAAATTATTAAAAAACAACGTCAACACTTACAATATAATATTATACCGGGTTTGAAAGCCAGACATCTTTTCTTTAATCCTTAATTTAAATTAAATTATTTAAGTCAATATATGTATGTAGTTTTTAAACTGAATATTTTGACAAAAAAAAATTTTAAAAAAGGCTTAGACCAATTTTTTCAAAATTGTGAAATGAAGTGCTGAATTAGCTTTTTGTGGTCAATGCGTATATCAATTCTAAATCGAACACAAACAACCGAATGGTTTTATGTCTTCTAGTTTTTGAGAAAATTGGAAATTACTAAAACTACTTTTTTATGAGACTTTTTTGTTTATATTTACGGTTAACTAACTTTGAGGATTATGTTGATAATAGGTTTATCTGTGTAAGTAAAGTATAGCAATTCATTTAGCTTTACCCAGAATGTTCCACGAGGAGGTAGACTTACATTGCATTCCATGTCCCAGTCAGTTAGTCAGTTAGGCCAAGTCAAGACAATATTCAAATGGCTTCGTAAACAATAACCTGTTATTTTTTGATGTAAGTAGGGTAGAGCGAGGAGGATTTGACGAAAGGAGGCTTTGTCATTTTCAAATATAAGGTCACACATAACTCGAAAGGAAGCAAAAATCCGAATTTGCAGTGCCTGTTATGTTATCAGTTGCACAAATGAAAACATCAGTTGTACCTCTGCCTTACGGCCCAACGTACGTGTTTTTGTGGTCAACTTTTTTGGTAATTTTGTATATTTTCTTTGTTGGGAAACCATGTGTAAATCCTTAGTTTTTTTTTTTTGTATCTTAACTGATTGTGACTATTAATACAATCATATTAAATATAACAACAGTGTTTAGTGAAAATACTACAAAATTTCGGTAAGTTGAAATAAAAAGTTAAAGTTCAATTAAAGGAGGATTTAACAACTTAGAAGAAGGAGGATTTGACCATTTGTCCAATTCTCCTAATCGTTTCTTTTAAAGACAATTATTTGTTTTTGAATCAATGTTTATTAAATAATTACTTTATATAGCAAAATATGCCAAATATTTGACGAAAGGAGGCTTTGTCATTTTCAAATATAAGGTCACACATAACTCGAAAGGAAGCAAAAATCCGAATTTGCAGTGCCTGTTATGTTATCAGTTGCACAAATGAAAACATCAGTTGTACCTCTGCCTTACGGCCCAACGTACGTGTTTTTGTGGTCAACTTTTTTGGTAATTTTGTATATTTTCTTTGTTGGGAAACCATGTGTAAATCCTTAGTTTTTTTTTTTTGTATCTTAACTGATTGTGACTATTAATACAATCATATTAAATATAACAACAGTGTTTAGTGAAAATACTACAAAATTTCGGTAAGTTGAAATAAAAAGTTAAAGTTCAATTAAAGGAGGATTTAACAACTTAGAAGAAGGAGGATTTGACCATTTGTCCAATTCTCCTAATCGTTTCTTTTAAAGACAATTATTTGTTTTTGAATCAATGTTTATTAAATAATTACTTTATATAGCAAAATATGCCAAATATTTATAAAAGGAAACACCCCGAAAGGGTCCTAGATGAAGAAGCCGCAAAATTGAAACACCAACAACTGCTGCGCGGAAATATAACGTATCGTATTCGTCTAGCGATGAGTGCGAAAGCGTCAGAGACTCAGACACTTCATTACGATGGCAAAGCAGCGACGACGAGGAATTGGAAGGACTAACATTTAAGCCTAGTACGCAGATCGGGAAAAATTTTTCTGTTCATACAAAATTTTTCCCAGTACAAATTCTGTCTTCAGTTTTTTTCCAGGCAGTACGCAGTTCACGCGCAAAATTGTGACGTTTGTACCCGCTATAGGGTGAAGTCTCCACTAAATTTTGCCAGGAAAAATAATGTTCGAAGCATTATTTTGCGGGAAAAATTTTGACAGGTCAATAATTTTGCACTATAAATACGATCAATCATTATTCATCGATAATTTTACAAAAAGAAGAAAAACATTAATTTTGCGCGATTTTTCCAACGTTTTTGTAGAGATTAGAGATAAAATTTGTCTTTTCCTGATCTGCGTACTAGACTTAAGCAAAAACATTGTCGCTCGTGCCGGAGATTATGTTCTCATACAATTCGGAAATAAAATGGTGTTCTATTACGTTACGTTGGACTGGTATTAGATGTTGCAGAGAATACCCCTTTACCATACACAATCAAATATTTCAGGAGACAAAATAAATCAAATGTTTTTTATGAGCCTTTAGTGGAAGACGTTAAACTTGCACTTTCAATGGACTTAGTAGCAAAACTTCCAAGCCCTGTGCAAATGCCTGGAACCTCCAGATTCAAGGAGTAACTTAAATTTAAAGCAGATTTTGCTAATCTTGATATTCGCTAAATTAATATTTATTTTTGTTTGATCAAATTTGAAGTTTAATTTATAATAACTTATTACAACTTAATTTATGAACTATTTTGTATATTTTGTTATTTTTTCTAAATAAAATTATCTGTGTGTTACGTTTTTAAGTGAAAGTTAGACTGGAAAATTTGCATACACCCAACCTCGCACCTACCCCAACTCCTATAGTGGTCCAAACAGGGGAGTTGTAGGGGGGCATTTTTAGAGCATGATTTTTTTCTCACTTTTCCACTTTTTACAAAAAGTCTTGAATGTAGTTAAGCCTTATACAAGAATACATACAAGTACAAAAGTGAAAATCAAAAACATGCGCTTTCATATTGAATAAACAATTTAAAGAACTAAAACTAAATTTTTAAGTTTGTATATGAGAAAGAAAATGGATATAATAAAACTTGTTTTTATTTAATTTTTTATAAAAATACGTTGGTAAAAACTGTATACTCTCAAGTTTATTTGTGTGTACCTTCTGAGAATACAAATTATGTTATGATTAAGATTCTTTCAGATAGACTTTTGAATTGGGAGTATGCGGTTGATAATTTTATTTAAAAGAAATGTATTTATTAGAGTTTTGACTACAGTTAGACAGTCTCTAATAACTTCGAATAGATATGCTTTTTATTTAATAAAAAAAATTTAACATTATTTGTCAAGGTTTTAGGAGACAATCGATTCCGTTGTCTAAAGAATTTAGATATAATAAAGTTTATATAACTTTAGACAACAATTAAAAATATTTAATTATAACTTGGACGGCTGTCTAAAGTTAGAAAAAGTTTTTCATAAAAATTGTTTCGCGATAGAAAATTAGGTGTGAAGAATTTAAATATATTAGTGGTTTGTTTTTAAAAATACATATCGTCGGTTGGGAAGAAAAACGACACAAATCACAAAATTGAATTTTTGGGTATCAAATGGAAAAATACCATATTCTTCTATAATATTTGGAATTTAATGAGCTATCTTGATATTTTAAGAGATTAATTCAAATTCAAATTTTCATTCAATTTTCTGCTGCCTATTTTGAAAAATGAGATTTGTTTTTCTGACGATGTACAATGTACATAGTAGGAACATAATTAGCTCAAAACTATCCTATAAACATTTTCGATGTTAAATTCAATTTTATGAGCTGAAGAACGTTTTGCTCAAGGTATTTTATACCGCTCTAAATTTCATGAGCATGGCATTTGTACTAGTGCAAAAAAAAATTTTGTATGCATTTTAAAAGTGCATTATATTAATGTTAGGTTCATGGTATCACTTTGGACAGATACAAATTAGGGAAAGCGTACGATAACTCAGGCGCAGCAAAATAATAACGGATTTTTGTAAATACACCTTTTCGGCGGGAGGTGTAATTTCCTAAAAAAAAACTTAAAATTAAAAAAAAAAATTAAGAACAATGGCAACACCTACAATACAAAAATTATATAGACTAATAAGAGCCCACAGCAATTTTTGGGTGTGAACGATAGCAAAACTTCAATGAAGCAATAAGATAGGGCCTTACTTTCTATTCGCTAATATGCAAGTCTTGCCAGCTGTAGTTGGGGCGTTGCTGCATTAAAAATGCATTTCTTTCTCAAAGCCCAGATATACCATTAAAAAAAAATATATTAAATAAAAGAGATATATACCATAGACATGAATATGGGGGCCCAAGACCTCTTAGGTGGGCCTTCTGTATGCAAGACGCACTATAAAAATGAATTTTTAAGTGCGTCTTGCATACAGAAGGCCCCACCCAAGAGGTCTTAGACCCTCATTTTCATGTCTATGGTATTCAGCTGTTTTATTAAATATAGTTTTTTTTAATGTTATACCTTTTATCTGGGCTTTCAGGAACAAAATGCATTTTTAATGCAGCATTATCTGCAAACGCCCCCAACTACGGCTTGCAAGACTTGCATATTTGCAAATAAAGAAAAAAGACCTATTGCATCATTAAATATTTGCTATCATTCTCACCCAAAAATTGCTGTGGGCTCTCGGTCTAATAAGTTTTCTGAAAGCTAGAAACGTGCTCTTTTATTATTTGTTTCAATTGAGTTATTTGTGTTAATACTTTTTGAAAAACATAATTTCCAACTCAAATATTATAAAAAAAAAAACAAAAAAAACAAAAAAAACAGAATAAAAAAACTGTTACTGTTTTTCTATTCAAAATTGTGACATCAAACACTGATTTGGCTTTAGTTGTCTGATGTCCTTATGGGTAAATACTTTTTCAAACACTGAAAACTAGATGGTTTTATGTCTTCTAGTTTATGAGAAAATTAAAAATTACCAAAACTACTTTTTATTCAATTTCTATTAAAAAGTACGAGTATATAGTAATTAGTTGCTACTTAATTGCTAATTAGTTACGCAAAAAAAAATTAATTGCTCTGTTAGTTTGCGAGAAAATGGGTGTTCTGGTAAGTTGACGTCAACTTAGAAGGTCAACTTTATTAAAAATAGAGATAAATGTCCGGGAGTGGATATTTATTGAGAACTACTTAATTGCTAATTACCCGTGGCGTAATGGTTAGTGCGATGGACTGTCATATCAGAGGTCTGGGTTCAATAGCAGCCGCTTTCACCTTAAATTTTTTCCGGGCTACTGCCTTTTGCGAGGAAGTGACACATCCTCCAAGAGTATATCTCGTCATAGAAAAGTGCCGCTCACCAGCCGTTCGGATTCGGCAATAAACTGTAGGTCCCCTACATTCCTGCAGACACGCACACAGGACCCCTTTCCGCCAAATTATCGTAAGCGACATTTTCATACTGTGACATAAAGCTTATTATTTAATTTTTTCCTGTGCATTAAAAGCAATCGGACATTTTGTTATCTGTCAGTAATAGTATTGGTAATTATGTTCAATGCTGAAATTTGGCCTAATTGGTTTCGTTGCTGAGCAAACAGAAAACAAAATGTCGTTAACGATACTTTTATTTTTTGTCGCTTACGATAATTTGGCGGAAAGGGCTCGATATGCTACCAACTCAACGGTTTAACCGAAAACTGGAGGAAAATTGAGCAGAGCAAAGATTCGTATGTGCTGGAAATTATCGAACAAATCAGGGGTGGTGATTCAAATTCAAAATCTCAATATAGTCTGAAAGGAAGGTTGTTCTATAGACGGATGAATGGGGGTGACAGATTATTTACCCCAGAACTGTCGTTTATCTCTCATTAGGCGAAACGTGAGAAAATTCTGTGAGTCATATCTGATTTGCCTAGTTGCTTAAAGGCCTTCAGGTAAAAAACAATGCCAACTCCACCCATTCGACAAAAAACCGGTTCTCTGTCAAACAATTTACGCCGACTGTATGGGTCCGTTTTACGGTCAAAATAAAGGAGATCATCGCCACTTACTTATAATTATTTATTCGTTCACAAAATGTGTAAGGCTTCTTCCCTGCAGAACCTTACAAGCTTCATCGACGATCATTAGCCGAAGAACATATTCGAGAAAATGCTCAAAAGATGAAAACTCGATTCGACAAGGGAAAGACTAAACCAACAAAACTACAAATCGGTAAAAAATTTGTTTATAAAAGCAACCAAATTCGAAAATCAAAGCTGGATGTTTGGTATGGTGGACCCTACGAGGTAGTTGGAATTTTACGTGGAGATAGATACAAACTAAAGAAAAGGAATTCCAATGTCGTTATCGTAGCGGCAAGAGAAGTTATTCGACCAATCATTGAGGAAACCGTAGGACAACACGTTGGCTGTGAAGTTATAGGTAAGTACCGTTGGTATCGAATAGTGCAATATGTTGACTGTTAAAAATTTTCAATACAAAAAAAAAGGAATATTTAATCAATGGCATGCATTTTCTTTATGTTTAACAACGTAAAAGTCAATAGGGGTATGAGGAGTATTTTTCATAGAAAGCCTTGAGATGTTTTTCTCTGAGAGCAAGTGATAAGCCTTTAGATGTTTTTCTCTGAGGGCCAGTAATAATGCCTTGAGATGTTTTTCTCTCATGGCAAGTGATAAGTCTAGACATGTTTTTCTCTGAGGGCAAGTATTAAGCCTTAAGATTAACTGCTTTCAAGCACAAGTAAAACAAAAAGGACAAGAAAATTGTGATGGCTTATTTTAGAATTACAGTTTTAGAAGAATTTTATGCTCTGAAATGCATACATTTTGAAATAGGTTTTTCTGTTATTGCAGTGTATAGAATAGAATTTTTTTAAGTAGTTGTATAAAATATTGTGGATCACAAAGGTAAACTGAAACGAAATGTTTCATCTGCCTTTGAAGATTGATACATTAGCCGTGTTTTTTTGGGAAAGTTTTACATTGTTTACAACACAATCGCCTTCGAAAAAAAATCTTTTGAGTATTATTCACAAAATTTATAGTAAATGTCTTTGCACCTCCCCCATACATACCTTACTGTTTACATGCCGTATTGCTGGGTGATAGCACTGTATTTATGTACATAAGCAAGCTTACATAAATTCCAAACAAATAAAAACTAAATAAAAAGGTAGTTTTGGTAGTTTTCAATTTTCCCATAAACTAGAAGACATACAACCATTCTAGTTTTCAGTGCTTCATTAAGAATTGATGGGGACATCAAATTATTAAAGACTATTCATTATTTGATGTCACAATTTTGAATAAAAAAATAGTAACATTTTTTTTTATTCTTTTTTTTTTTATAAATTTTGAGTTTAAAAGTATTTTTTGTCAAAAACTATTAACACAAATAACTAGGTTGAAACAAATAATAAAAGAGCAAGTTTCTAGCTTTCAAAAAACCTATAATTTTTGTATTTTAGGTGTTTCCGTTGTTTCTAAATCTTTTTTTTTTTTTTTTTTAAGTCCTTTTTTAGAAAATTGCCCTCCCGTCCAAACTGAGGGAGATAGACTCCCCTTCCTATAGTAAAAAATGATTGTATTAAACCCCACTACAAAACTCGGTTATAATTTTGCCTGAGTCATCGTACTCGTGCCACAAATTATTTGGGAATAAAATTTGGAGCGATTTAAAAACTTTTATTTTTTATTACATTACATAAGTGCATTATGGTAGTCTAGGGCTCGCGGTAACGTTACCAGAACGATGGAACTATGTTTGGGCAGATAATAATTATAAATGCAGAACATTTGAGGTAGATATGTGTCCTCTATAACCTCTGTCTATCAACTCCTACTCTCGACCTCCCCGTGGTGAACGTCGGATGCCTAGTACCTTAACTGAAGATGGGGTTCCAATCCCTGTGGACGGTTTAGGTGGCAGCAAATGAGAGAGGGGGGAGGAGTGTTCCCACTAAGGCACTTCTCCTTTATCCAGGCGGCAGCGGAAGAATTCCCCAGATGGAATCAACGGTGGCGTCTACAGTTCCAGTCAGGTGAACTACTTAGTGAACACCTTATATGGGCTACTACGACGTATTCGTAGCTCAGGCCTATAAGGAGCGGTTTATCCGGCTCCCCGTCCTTGGAGTTATAATAAGGATCTGGTCCTCCAGGCTAGGGGGTTGTGCGTCGGGGTGACTTCCCTACCACGTAAAAAAACTTCGGTTCCGAAACAACAACAAGCCTCGGATATGGATGATTTCAATGTTGACGACCCCAGCAAACGAAACAAGGACAATGAATTTCGGATCTGCACGTGGAATGTCCGGACCTTAAACAGGCCACGTGCAGCCGAACAATTAGTGGAGAACCTGGATAGGCTAAAGGCTGATGTAACAGCCATCCAGGAAGTGCGATGGTATGCAGAGGGCATACGAAGGATGCAATCGTGTGACATCTACTTCGGCGAGTGCTGCAAGGAGCAGGGTCAGCGGCTCTTTGGTTGTGGTTTTGTGGTAAGGGGAAGACTTAGGCAAGAAGTCTTGGGTTTCAGAAATGTAAGCGAGCGCCTGGTCACAATCCGCATCAAAGCAAAGTTCAAAAACATCACGTTGATCTGTGCCCATGCCCCAACGGAAGAAAAGGATGACTCAACCAAAGAAGAATTCTACGATCTCCTCGAGGATACGTATGATAGGTGCCCCAAGTACGACGTCAAGATTATTCTTGGCGACTTCAACGCCAAGATCGGAAAGGAGGGCATCTTTGGTTCGATAGTCGGAGGACACAGCCTGCACGACAACACTTCCGGTAACGGACTCAGGTTTATTGATTTCGCGGCGGGGCGAAATGTCATCATAGCGAGCACTCTATTCCCACACCTCAATATACACAAAGGGACCTGGCGGTCTCCGGATCAACGAACCGTCAACCAGATTGATCATGTTGCGATAGACGCCAGACATGCTTCCAGTATCCTTGATGTCCGAACGTTCCGAGGTGCCAACTTAGACTCGGATCACTACCTAGTGGTAGCGCAAGTACGCATGCGGATATCCATGACGCCACAACGACGAGCGAATGCTGTAAAACGATTTAACGTCGCGAAGCTAAAATCGCAAGAGATAGCCAGGACTTTTGCAGACCACGTCTCTCTTAAACTCTCAACAAGCCCGCCACAAGCATCATCTGTAGAGGACCATTGGAAGCACTGCCAAAATGCCATCAAAAGTGCCGCTACTGATGTGCTGGGTTTCACTAGGCCACCACAACGAAACAGTGTTGCCGCTGAAAAAATTTGAAAGGTGTCCCAACAAGGGTCCCATATAGAACAAATCCACAATAGATAGAATAGAAAATACTTAAAACATTTATAATCATTATTCAAAATATAAAAAAAAAAAATTATTATATTCTGACAACAATAAAAAAAAATTTTAAAAACTAAAAATATAATTGACTTTACAAACAGAACATTAAACAAAAATCGGATTTGTGAAAAGAAATAAATAAACAAATAAAGATGAATAAAAAGCCTTTCTTGTAGGTACATTGTAGGTACCTAATATGCAATAAGTTCATAGTTTATAGGTATATATTTTTTTGGAAACCAATTTAAAAATTTTTTTTGGATTGAATAAAGTTATGTAAGAGCTGACATCATCGGAACACAAATCGTGATATTAAGCCTAATGACCATTTTATTATTTTGTTCCAGAATAGTAATGCCAGAGATAGTGTTTGTGTTGTTCCTTTCTTCTGCTAAAATGCTAAAGATGGGTGTATATTTCGAGGAAAAACGACAGTTCTCAGCATAAGACACATTTTGTGCAATTGAATAATTTTTATGAAAAATAACAATTTGTATATCTTTTCGAATGAAAATCTTATTGAATTATGAAAAAGTGGCCAATCGGGTAATTTTCAAAAAAGTGGTGGCCACGGGTCCCGGACGCAAAATAGTGGCCATTTGGCCACTTTAGTGGCCAAACGGCAACGCTGCAACGAAACCCCTGGTTCGATGAAGAATGCAGACTGGCGCATGAAGCAAAGAACGAGGCCTACCAAGCAATGCTGCAGACTAGAACCAGAGCTGCTGAGAGAGCAGCCCGGGAGCTCTACGGGCAAAAGCGAAGGGAGGAACGCCGACTTCTCAGGAGGAAAAAGAGAGAGCATGCGAAGCGGGCGGTCGAGTCTATTGAGGACTGTAGCGGCAGGGGGGATGTTCGAAAGTTCTACCGAAGGGTGAGGCAAACTACCCAGGGTTACAAGGACAGAACGGAAGCCTGCCGAGATGAGAGTGGGAATATGGTGGTAGACACACAGTCGGTGCTGAGGATCTGGAAACAACACTTTTCTAGACGCTAAACGGCGAAGATGGCCAAAATTCCGCTGTAAGACAGAACACTCCATTCAACCTGGACGATGATGGTCAAAACTTCCGTCCACCCGACCTAAATGAAGTGCGGTTAGCGATAGCCAAGCTTAAAACGTACAAGGCTGCTGGTGCGGATGGCCTGCCAGCCGAGCTATTCAAAGCAGTGGGAGATGACTTGGTAGGGAGTATACACCAGCTTATCTCCAAAATTTGGTCGGAGGAAAGTATGCCCGATGATTGGAACCTCGGTATAGTGTGCCCCATCCACAAGAAAGGAGATGCTCTGACCTGTTCCAACTGAGGTATAAGTCTCCTCAACGTCGCATACAAAATCTTGTCATCTGTACTGTGTGATCGCTTAAAACCGTTTGTCAACGATCTGATCGGCCCCTATCAGTGTGGTTTTAGGCCCGGCAAATCAACCGTCGATCAAATGTTCACACTTCGACAGATTTTGGAAAAAACCCAGGAGTTTCAAATCGATACACACCACCTCTTTATCGATTTTAAAGTCGCATATGATAGCGTAGACAGAGACGAGCTATACATAGCCATGGCGCATCTCGGCATCCCTGCCAAACTCGTCCGCTTGTGCAGGATGACGATGGAGAAATCTCGCTGCTCCGTCAAAGTCGGCAAGAACACCACCGAACCCTTTGATGCAATGTTGCCGCTGTGCGACTTTAGTCTCATTTTGACCCCTTTTTGAGCCTCATGCGACCAGGAGACGACTTTTTGGAAAACTGGCTTTTTTGACCCTTTTTAAAAATCTTGCGACTTTTCTGAACCTTTTTCTAGAAAATTACTTGGACTATAGATTTATTGTTTTCCTTTTTGTAAAAAAAAAAAACATTTTTTGTTTTACTTTGGTATTCGTCACAAAGAGATCAATTACCTAGTTATTTCGTCTAAGAGTAATGAATTTTCGGCGAAAAATCAATTCGCTAACCGAAATACGAAATTGCAGGCCATATCGTAAGCGAATGTTCAATTCGCAAACCATAACAAGGCACTTTATTTTTTAATTGAAAAAAAAAAAATGTTATAGTAAAATGCAGTAGGACATATGTACATACGTAATTACGTACATATATCCTACATGTTCCCCAAAAAAATATCAGCGAATTTGTTCGCGATGGGAGTTCGTATGAATTTTTCTAATTGATAGCTTCCTTTTTCTTATTTCGTAACAAAATTTTAATTACGATGGAATGCATTATGTACCAACAGGGCTGACTTTATCTAGGTACCTATATACTCACAATCACAAAGGAAAGACGTTTTTACTTTCCCCAAATTTAAAGAAGGTAAAGATAAAATTAAGAAACCTTAAGTTTCTCGCCACTATAATGTCAACTGATAAAAAACGGATATTTTAAGCTATATATTTTACGAAATTTTTTAATGCGACTTTTTTTTCCTCGTGACCCTTTCTTTTGCGACCATTTCAATTTTCTCAGCGGCAACATTGCTTTGATGTCGAGAAAGGTTTGAGACAAGGCGACGCGTTATCATGCAACCTCTTTAACATCGTACTTGAAGCAATTGTCAACAACAGTGGTACAATTTTTCAAAAGTCCGTTCAACTACTTGCTTATGCAGATGATATTGACATCATTGGAAGAACGAAGCGAGCTGTCACTGGTGCGTTTGCAACTATTGAATCGGAGGCGGCGAAAATGGGTTTGGCTGTTAATGAGGACAAGACGAAGTATATGCTATCATCGAGAAATGAATCTCAACATCGTCGGCTCGGGCAAAACGTCACGATGGATAGATACAACTTCGAAGTCGTCAAGGACTTTGTCTACCTGGGCTCCACTGTAACATCGCAAAATGACATCAGCGCAGAGATCAAACGAAGAATTACTCTTGCCAATCGCTGTTTCTTCGGGCTAAGAAGGCATTTGAGTAATAAAGCCCTCTCTCAAAGAACCAAGGAGACCTTATATAAGACCCTTATCATCCCGGTCCTGCTGTATGGGGCAGAAGCATGGACCCTGACAAAAACGGATGAGAATCTACTTGGGTGCTTTGAAAGGAAGATTCTTCGGGTGATCTTCGGTCCAGTATGTATCGATGGAGTATGGAGGAGAAGATTCAACAACGAGCTTTACAGGCTTTACAGCGACGTCGACCTGGTCAAAAAGCTTAAAACACAGCGGCTAAGATGGCTGGGACACGTGGAGCGTATGAACACCAACGCACCAGCCCGACGAGTCTTCGAATCTACCCCTGACGGTCTGCGCAGCAGAGGAAGACCCCACCTTAGGTGGCGCACACAAGTGGAGAACGACCTCAACCAACTTGGAGTGCGTAACTGGAGGCAGCTAGCTAGGGACCGAGCTGGCTGGAGGGGCTTGTTGGTTGAGGCCGAAGTCCATCCTGGGCTGTGAGCGCCATCTAAAGTAAAGTAAGTAAGTAAGCAGAACATTTGAAATAGTTAAAAAATCTTTCATTTTTTGTTGCATCTTAAGGTTGATCGAAGTAAGTTTGGATAGTTACCAAGCACTATTGAACAAATTTTGGTACGGTATAAAACCCTTTTTATTTTTTTAGTTGCACTTTTAAAGTGCATTACGCAGGTGTTAGGGCCACGTATCGGTGCCAGACCGATGGAATTGAGTTTGGACACATATAAACATTATAGGATCACAAAATTTTGAGCGGTATAAAACTCTGTAGTAGCCCGTGGCGTAATGGTTAGTGCGATGGACCGACACGCCAGAGGTCTGGGTTCAATATCAGCCGCTTCCACCTTTAGTTTCTTTCCGGGCTACTACCTCTTGCGAAGAATTGACAAATCCTTCAAGAGTATCTCTTGTCATAGAAAAGTGCCGCTCACCTTAGCCGTTCGGATTCGGCAATAAACTGTAGGTCCCCTTAATTCCTGCAGGCACGCACACAGGAATGGTTGAGAGTTGTGAGTCACTAGGCCCTGGTTCTTCATGAGCCGTTGTGCCACCAAATTTATGTATTTATTTATAAAACTGAGCAAATCGTTCACCAGCTCTCGGTCTATTAATTGCACGATTGCAAAATCAACAATCGAATTAAACGGCTGATCTTGCCATAAAGAAGAACATACGTACCTCGCAAAATTTGATTTGATTGTGATTATGCCGGACGGGGAGTTGTTTAAGATATCATTTGAGAAGGAAAATGGGTATTTTTACAATTTTACCATGGAACTTGTTCAATTTTTAAACAATTTTTAATTTGATCTTATTTCCCCCATGGAAAATTTTGTTCACGTTATCACACCGAAGTTGTAAAGAACTATGATGAAATACCTAAACAATTTAAAAAAAATATGTGGGTAATTTTGTGGTATGAAATATAATAAGATTGTATCGTCTTATATTAAATTCTCTATTGTTCTTTTTTTGTATACCTAAATATTTAAATACACGCGAATTTAAACTTTCTCTTTGAAATAATACTTGATAACAGATAGTGCGCTTGGTGCCAGAATTCTATTTTCTGTAATTTTAATGAAGTGCAATGCCATGTTCACCGTAACTACCATAACCAGAAATAATGCTAGGTCCCGCAGCGTATTGTATTATTGGCTGCGCAACACTTATTGGATGAGCAACACTTATTGCTGGGGCAGCAGAATATTTTATAATAGGTTGAGCAACGGCAACAGCCGGTGCTGCAGCATATTTGATCACAGGTGACGGGTGTTGAATATTGACCTGAGAATAGAAAAATTTATCATCCAAAAGTCTTTTTGTTAACCTTCCTTTGTATTCCTTATTTTTACCTGACTGATGCTAACAGAGCTGGTAGCAGCTGGAGCAATGGTTTTGACAATAGTTGGAGCTTGTTGGACTAGTACTGGCGCAGGTGCAGCAACTGCCACGGGAGCAGCGTGGATTGCTGGGGCAGCTATTGATATTCCTCCCAAACCATACCCATGTCCTAGTCCACCATATCCTAACAGACCACCAGGAGCTGCTACTGTTGTGGCAATAAGTGAGCACAGGATCTATAGGATAAAAATCTTCTTTTAATTTTAATGTACTTGAGGACGTATAGGTTGATTCTTACTAAAAATTTCATATTTACAAAATTTCCGTTTTGGGTATAAAGCGTTAAATATATTCGCAGTAAGTTTCGATTGGGTTTAGGTTGACTAACTTGACTGTAATGGAACTATAGATCCGAAATGTCTTTTATACTTCTTACTTAAAATCAATTAAATACTTGTTCTTAAATCTAATTATTTTTCATTCGTTGTTTTTCCTTGAACATAAATATATAATGTAAAGGCTAAGTGTGTCACTTTCATTGAGCCTATTCCCCACCTTTGGTGTGCATTATTAAAAGCTATGTCTGTGTGGAATCGAATATGAACCTCATAGAAAGAACATTGCGCAAATACAGTAGCTAACTCCTTTTAAGAGACCGATTACAGTATTGTAAGTGCATCAAGTAGGGTTAGGTAAACAACATGACCATTAATATAGGCGAAGCCAGTGCGTGAGCAGCAGCATAAAAGCATTTGTATACACAAGGAGGTACACCTGAAGGGTCAGGTAGGGGCGCTTGCCCCCTCCAATCCAAATTACTTTCCTAAGTTTTCTTCTTGTACATAATAGGTACTCAATACAAAAAATTTAATTTAAAATACTAAATGTTTTCGATGTTGAACGGAGTTTTTTTTACAATCAAATTACAAAATTTTGAGAGCCATTTTTCGAAAATTTTAAATAATTTTAAAATGTTGCTTGAGAACTATACATATACAGTACATATTTATGATGTAATTCCATTTAGATAAAGGTTTTTATTTCTTGTGGGGTTTAATTCCCTTTAAAAATTAAATACTTTTAATAATTTTCAATTCGTTTTTAACTGTTTTTAAAACTTCTTAAACTGACTATGAAGATATTTTTAATATTACAAATTCTATATTCAGTAGTCCCTCGATAATGTGAATTTCTATAAAATGTGAACTACCAAAACCTTAAATTTTCATCTCTATAAAGTGAACTTTCGAAATATTCGGACTCTAAAATGTGAATTTCTTTTGTACATTTTTTATATTAGAGACTTTATTAACTGTTTTTTAGCTAGACATATTTCAAGGTCTTGAAAGCAGCTGCGGTCAAGAGAGTGTTTTTTGCCAGTCGTTAGGTACATTTTGTTTCAATCAGTTTCTAAGGACTGAAAAAAAGTTCCAGTAATATGAATCCCTCTAAAATCCGAAAACGTCTTGATTTAATTAGTTTTCATTATAAAGGGAACACTGTACTGCTAAAATTAATAAGCCTATTAGAAGACTTAGCACTATTTAATTGGACTTGTTGAATTAGTCCACACAATTTTGAGTTTTGTCCCGGTTATCTCACTTGGACTCAACAGTTGACTAGTAAAAGACCTTGTCAATTACGCAATTTCTGTTAAGTTCAGTTCATCTTACCTAAATACATAGATTTTTTGATGAATATCCAATATATGTGACTAAAAATGACAGAATGCCATGAAATGTTGACCTTTCGTTTGTCTTAATACCTCTGTTCGTTTACTGCCCATAACTGTCAATTTAAGTACAAAGTTCTGTCAAAGTTCATATAAAAAACATAAAATTGAACAAAATCTGGCTGTTTTGGGAAGTAAACGAACAAACCAATTATCTGTGCTAAGTGTACAGACCGATATTGTATTTAAAAAAAAAAAAAAAAACATTAACTTAAATTGATTCCCGTCCTCTCGTAATCGAAATCCTGCCTACGCACATGTGTGTAGATGATATGTACATAGGCACAGCATTGATTAAATTGTCCGGCGACAAAAATACGAATAGTTTCTTGAGATATGCGTCTAAATAAGTTGAAGTTGTCCGTCTTTCCTAAAGGCGAGACTTATTTCATTGATGTTGTTACATTGATTTTGACAAAAAACATTTACTTATAGTTGTTCTTTTTTTGCAATTAATTTCAAAGAATATGTGTTAAGCTACAATTATTTTTGAATGCAATGTATACCTACTCTTTTTCTTTTCTGGTTGAAGCCAGATGGTGTTACCAAAATGATTAAATGGAAAAAATGTATTCAATAAATAAGAAATGTACTCCAGCGTATACGGTGATAACTACGAAATTTTTGGTTGCTGTTACCAAAGAAATGAACAAAATGATTGAAATGCACATGAATTTAAAATATGATAAATGAACTCCACCGTATGGGGGGAACAACTGTCAAATTTTTCGTTGTTGTAACCAAAAAATTAGTAAAATGATTAAAATAAACAAATGAACTAAAACGATGAAAGGGTGAAAACAAATTGTTAGTTTCGGTTATAATCTGACTTATCTTTGTACTGCTTACACCATAAGTTATACAAAGTATAGGAAGTACAAATTTTTATAGATTAAAAACTTTGTGCAGATGCTAAATAAGAAAGGATTTTTTGAAATTTTGGGTAAAATATGACTTGATTGATTAAAGGTCGAAAAACTAACATCTAATGGGGAGAGATAGCAAGTACAAGTTGATTTTTGTTTCAATCAATTGGAAAGTTATCAATTTACTATATTTATTTACTTATTTATATATTTACTATTTTTAGTTGAAAAATAATTCACCATCAATCAGGGTTACAATTTATTGAGATAAATTATATATTGCCGGAAAGATAATAAAAGGAAAAAGTACTCATGTTTCAGCAATTTTTGATTGTTTTTTTCATGTCATTACTAATTTTTAAAATATGTATACCTACACCTTTCCTTTGCTTATTTTTTTTGTAGTATAATTAATTTGTATCTTTGAAGATAATAGTTTCACAAAGCTCAAAATCATACAGGTGATATATGCTATTGTTTTATACATGTTCTGTTATTTTAAAATTTCTAAAATACCGTTGAGTGCAGATAACTACGCATAACTTCTTCCTGCCAAACAACTTAATAACTCTTTTGTGAGTGCATATATACAATATTTTTTTTATTTATTTATTTGGCACTATTTTGCCACTTACAAAATTCATAACAATAATAAATATATACTATATTAAATAAATCTATTTTTTACATAACCAATTAAAAGTTTTTTGAATCTTGATAAATCATGTTCCACCTTCAGTTCATTCGGTAGATTATTGTAAATATCTAATCCTCTTTGAAGAACCATGTTTTTTTGTTTTGGAGTTTCTATATATGTAAGGTAACCTGAAATCATCAGCATTACGCAACGCAAATGGCTGTTGTGTATATATTCATTCAAATAATTAGGTAATATATTAAATTTAATTTTAAACACAAGTATAATAGCATTATACATTAATCGTTGGTTTACACTCATCCAAGACAACTTTAATATTTCTTCTTTACATGCTACAAAGCTTCACAATTGTTAAAAAATGTAGTTAAAATAAGGCATAAGAATCAAGATAAATCAAAGAAAATTAGGTAAAGTTGTTTGTCGTCAACAGACAAGCTTGCGTGGAGAACGGCCATAAATGAATAAAATTCTAAAAACAGTCGATATGAGTGCAGTTATAAGCATAAATAACTTTGGTTTAAAGTTTGGATTATCAATATTTTTCATTTCATTAAAGCTGAAATGTCAAGCTACAAGTTTGCATCAATATTTTTGGAAAATATCACAAAAATTTGTACTATAAACATTTTTACGGAAAAATTACAATAAAAAAAAACAACTACGAGTACCTACAAGAAGATATAGATAAACAGACGCCTTGTCTGTTCATAAAAAAAGCGGTTGAAAAATTATGTGCATTAATTATGTAGGTACGTCATGTCAGTAAAAAGTATCTAATGAATGGTTTCATCAGTTCATGATTTTCATTACATTACCTGCTTAACACTTGGGAATCATTTCCGAAAAACACTTTTTTACTTGTTACCAAAAATTCAACTGAATTCAATACGGAATTAAAAGTTGCTATTTTAAGAGGAAAATGATTTAATTGACGAAAAGTTATGCATAAGTTCATCAGCTTGTCCACGAAAGGCTCTCCCAATTCGGCGCAAAAAATTCGATGCGAATCTGTGACGACTGTAGAATGTAGGTACCAAGATTCGCATCGCGGCAGTGTGTGTTGGCTTGGGAGAGCGTTAGATCCACTCGTCCGCTTTGTAACACCCGGTCTCCACCTGAAAAATTTTATAATATTACCATCTGTCACTTTTGATAGAAAGAGCGATAGTAGGGGAAGGCGGCCTAAAATGACCCACCAAGGTAAAATGGCCCCCTTGCTAGAAATCGTAGAATAGAATAGAATAAGGTTTCGTGAACATAATTCTTCAGTTTATCTGGCAGCACCGACATACACAAAATGTTAGTAACTTCAAGCCATTGTTCGAAATTTGACAGGTCAAACTATCGGCCCACGAACTAACTCCCACTGAAATTGGGGCTTAGTTCATTGTGAACTAACTCCCATTATTATTTGGAACTAAAACCCAACGCTAAATGAACTAAGTGCCAAAACAGAAAGGAACTAAGTCCCCATTTTTTTTTAAAGAAAAGTTTTCGAAAGGAACTTAATGTAAGACTCTGTAACAAAATAACTATACCAACGTATACAACTAGATATTATGAAATAACCCCCCGACCCGATCCAAAAATGAAGTAACTCCCTAAATTTTTTTTTAAGTTCCCCACGTCAACAGCGACGGTGACAGTAGCGGCTTCGGTGCATGGAATCGCGAAGGGCATGGCATGTAACTATTGTTATTATTATAAATAAAAGTCTTTATTTCACATTACAATTTAATTGATATTTTATTTCACACGCTGCTTAACAACTGTCTTTCACTCTAGTGGTTAAAGAACAAAAAACGACCAGTACTGCCATTTTATACAAAACATATAACATTACACGGTTTTTTATAATGAATTAAGTTTTAACAATACAAAAAATTTAATGGACCAGGCAACTTTAAATGACTGTTACAACAATTACCAGTCATATCATCGCGGTGGTTTAACAATACGACGACATCGCGTTCTATAGTTATTCTGAATAATAGGACTTGGATCAACTTCATAATCACTTCCAACTATTTTCCCATAGTGCCACTCTTTCCCATTTTTTTTTTTTAAATATGACTAAATTACCCACCTGCAATTTCGACAATGACTTAGTGCTTCGATCATAATAGTACCTTTGTTTTTCCTTTTTATTTTTAATTTTTTTTTTCTGAATATCTCTTTCCAATATTATTTCGGAGAAGTAATTGTTCCGATATTGGCGATTTTGTTTTAACCAACCTACAAAAAAAAATTTCGATGGTGCTAATTTCATACTTCCAATCGGTGTAGTATTGTATTCTAGAATTCTGCACTGAAACTTGTCCGCCTCATTCATGACATCGTTTGAGAATATTCTTAGCAATCGTAACCCCTTTTTCTGCCAATCCATTGCTTTGTGGGTATATTGGACTCGAGTATTTGAATAGAACATTAAATTGTTGCGAAATTGTCTGCTGATTTAAATGGACTATTTCAATACTGTAACTGTTGGATATCCGATTTTATTAAAAATACTACAAATAACGTTAATAATGTGCTTGGACGTTTTGTTGTTTAGATTTGCCGCAATCAAATAATTTGAATATGCATCAATGATGAACCAATGGTTCTTTTTGAATATTACGTCTAATTTTTTCAAAAATGATACAAGATGCAACAATCTCTTTCTCTTTAATTTTATTGTATATCCCAGGCCAAAAATATAACAATCTTGCTCTCGCAAGCTTTTCAATGCCTAGGTGTGGTTCATGAAACCACTTTAAAATCTTTCCCTGTTATTTTGTTGGAATAATCTGTGATTCAAAAAGAGCAACCCATTTTCAAAATGCAATTCCAATTTTAATTTATGAAATTTTTTAGCAATCCCATTTAAATGATGATAAACAGGCCAGCCACTCATAACAAAACTACAAACACGTTTATTTATAATCTTCATCTAACTCTTGTGTAGTAGCTCGTGGCGTAATGGTTAGTGCGTTGGACTGTCATGCTAGAGGTCTGGGTTCAATACCAGCCGCTTCCACCTAAAGTTTTTTTCAGAGCTACTATACCTCTTGCGAGGAAGTGACAAATCCTCCAAGAGTATCTCTTGTTATAGAAAAGTGCCGCTCAGCTTAGCCGTTCGCATTCGGCAATAAACTGTAGGTCCCCTCCATTCCTGCAGACACGCACACAGGAATGGTTGAGAGCTGTAAGTCACTAGGCCCTAGTTCTTCATGAGATGTTGTGCCATCAAATTTATTTATAAAAAAAAATTTGAATGCCCAACAAAAAAAAATAAAAAAAATAATGTTGGTACATTTCACAAACTTCCAAAATATCTCTAATGCTGCAAAATAAAATACAATTTAAGTTTGACAAATTTTAATTAAAAGTTTAAAAACGGAAATATTTAACAAGTGTTTAAAATTTTTGCTATTATATTGAATGTTTAAAGGCACTTTATAAAGCAAGAATACTTTTTTTTGTGTTTATCATTTTATTTTGCGTCATCTGGGATATTTTAAAAATTTATCCTGCGATAAATTTCATTCAAATGAAACCATAAAGAACGTATATATGTATGTTTGAGTTAAAACATATAATTTTGTGAGTATTTTATTTGCGTAGAGCTTATATGTATATAAGATCTTACATTAATTTAATCAATGAATAAGTTAATGAAATCTTATTTAAATTTTTCCCTAATTTGTTGGTTCCAAAGAATTTCCAGCCAGGCTTAAACTTTATGGTAAACGCGATATGAATGCTGATCTGTAGCAGCTTTTCTTGGAGGAAGATAGACTATATTAAATTTAGAATGTAACTGCAGGTTAGCAATCACTCTGTTGTAACCACGGTATATTCCTTTAAAAAGCTGGGGTGATATTGCATCAAGTAAAAGCATGGACAACAGAAAGCAGGTCACTCAATGCAGTACGGGCAGAAAAGTAAAGGTTTTGATGTTCTGCGAAGCATAGAAAAACAAGCAAAACCAGAATGTCCGAATCTTCTGTACTGTATAGCAACTACCATCGGTTTCCCACCTACTTTATTCTACCTATATGGTAATTTTCATAGAAAATAAATAATCAGATAAAACAGCCACAACGTTAGCCTCAATTTACATAATTACGATTTTTATCAAAAAAGGATATTATATTCGAAATCTTCTTCCACATAAGAAAATATTTTTTTCTGCGTTATTCTAAAAATGAGGTGTTTTGTAGGATTTGTTACTTAATAGTATACATATTTTTATATCTTATTTATTTTTTATTTAAATAGTTTACGATAAAACCTAATTAAACCAACTTCTATTATGATTTTTCTTCAAATATTTAATTTTTTCTGAATTTTTAAGAAGCTTCTGCCATAAATATATAATTTTATAATTTTGAATATCTTATTATTTAAGAATGAACAATTCTCAATCATTTGGTGCATGCAAATTAGATTCTAGGATAAAGCCATTTTAATAAAATAAAGATTTCCCGAAAAATCAAAAAATATTCCCACTAAAATCCCGTTATTTTTTTTCCTCAACACTCACAATTGGGGATATTTTTGAAAAGTTCTATAATTGTATTTAGGTATAATATATGTAAGTATGAAACCTATTACCAACATTTATGCCCGTAATATTCACGCCGTTTAAAATCGGTTTAGATTCAGAAGTCGGTTTAAAATTTTTAAACCGACTAATCACTTAAACCGACGTTAACCAAAATTTTAAACCGAATGATCGCTTTAACTACGATAAACCGACTCCCACTTAAAAGAGGCATTTTCGTTTCGTTTAGGTACGGTTTAAATGGTTTTAGCTAATATTCAACATTTTATTGGTTTATTCAGTCATTGCAAAATATTCAATCATGTGATTTTCGGCGATGCTGGCTATCCGAACACATCATATTTGTGCACGTTATTCACACATCGGGGTAGAGTTGACTAATTAACCAGAAAAGGCTTATAGACCGAGAGCTGGTAAACGATTTGCTCAAAGTTTTTTATATCGCTCCAAAACTTGTGGGCATGGCATTTGTACTAGAGCGCAAACTACATGTCATAGATCTTTTAGCCATATCGCGGCCCTAAGAATACCGTAATGCACTTTCAAAATCCAAAAAAATTTAGTGAAGTTTATTGGTCTTATTAATTAGATTTTTGGCTGTTTAAACTATGTCTAAGTATTTCGAAACAGTCGGAAATGTGCTTTATTTAATTAAAAAAATATTGCATTTCTCAAGGTTTAGACAATAGATTACGTTGTCTAAAGCAAGATAAAACGAAAAATCCCTTTAGCAACAATTAGAAAGGTTTTTTAAATACTTGGACGGCGCCGTCTAAAGTTAGACAATGTTTATTAATACGACCATATGTGTATTATACCGCTCCAAATTTTGTGATCATAATGTTGTGTCCAACATTAGGGCAGCGATACCGTGGCCCTAACACCTATATAATACACATTCAAAATGCAACCAAAAAAATCAGAATAGTTCGTGGTTCCTGTCCACAAACAATTTCATCAACTTGACAGTAATACCTCATACCTAGCAACACTATAATGCACTTTCAAAATGCTAATACTATTTTTTTGTTAGGAAAGTAGTGCATAATGGTAGTACAATATTCACGCTGCCAGACCAATGAAATTCAGTTTGGACAGATATAAAATTTAGAGCGGTTAAAAAAACTTTTGTTGCATTTTATATGTGCATTATGGACCTACGTGAAGTTGGCCCGCAAATTTTCCGAAAATCTTTTTAGGTGGGCTTTTGTTTGTAGTTGATTGTAGTGAAATTAATTTTGTTTGTAGTTCAACCCCCCCTCAAATATGCCCCCTTAAAAACCCCTGCCCACCAAATTTTTTTTTCTTGACCAAATATTTTTTTAAATTTTTATTCGTTTGTATTAGGGGGTTTCACATTCAACGACGAGTCGACCGACCCGAGTCGTTTTGCTAGCGTTCACATTCTACGACCGTTTCGCCGACTTCATTTGAAAACAAAATTTCAATGAGCAAACATTACGCGTATTTAATTTTTTACACCAATATAACCGCACTATTTTTGATTTTTCGCGTTTTTATTTATTGTTTAACTTCGATTTCAACGCGTGCTAATTAAATCTTACATAAAAAAATAGAAAAAAGCTACAAAATTAAAATCATCGGTCGTTCAAATAGTGTTCACATTTACTACAACGGTCGACCGACCGAGAAAAATATTAAAAAATTTGAACTACACAATAAGTCGATCGACGGTCGTTCGACTGCTGTTCACATTACAAAAATCTGCCGACTAGATACATGTTGATCAACATGTCGTTGAATGGGAACCCCCCTATTTGTTTGTAGTGAACTCGATTTTTTTTTCTAAATTTAACTTTTTTCAAAAAAAAAGTTTTCGACAGGGACGCATTTAACGAGATGGAAATTGGGCATACCCAAAGAAGTACAAACGAACATTTTTTTCGATAATTATATTGAATACGACCTAAACTAATGGAATCCATTCCATATAGTCCAGCTTGCGGAGTTAAGGGTGTTTTTGAGACAGATGAACTAAGTGCAATTTCACCCGCAATGCACATTTAAGCAGTTAAAAATCTGACATACCCCGACAACTACAAACGATTTTTTTTCCACAATTATATTAAATACGACTTAAACTAACGGAATCCATTGCAAAAAGCCCAGCCCGCGGAGTTAAGGGTGTTTTTGAGACAGGTGAACTAAGTGTAATCTCACCTGCAATGCACATTTAAGGCTCTCCCAAACCAACGCGATTAATCGCCACGACAATAGAAAACAACAATAACAACACGAGGTTGTCAAACAAAACAACACGTTGTTGTTATTGTTTTCTATTGTCGCGGCGATTAATCGCGTTGGTTTGGGAGAGCCTTTAAGCAGTTAAATCTGACATACCCCGACAACTACAAACGAAATTTTTTCCATAATTATATTGAATACGTTCTAAACTAACGGAATCCATTGCAAAAAGCCCAGCCCGCGTAGTTAAGGATGTTTTTGAGACAGGTGAACTAAATGCAATCTCACCCGCAATGCACATTTAAGCAGTTAAAAATCTGACATACCCCGACAACTACAAACGAAATTTTTTCCATAATTATATTGAATACGCTCTAAACTAACGGAATACATTGCAAAAAGCCCAGCCCGCGGAGTTAAGGGTGTTTTTGAGACAGGTGAACTAAGTGCAATTTCACCCGCAATGCACATTTGAGCAGTTAAAAATCTGACATACCCCGACAACTACAAACGAAATTTTTTCCACAATTATATTAAATACGACTTAAACTAACGGAATCCATTGCAAAAAGCGCAATCTCAAACCGCAAGATTCTGTAATTTTTTATAAATCGTTTTCGAAAAATTTAAAAATCCAAAAAATGGTTCAATGCTAGATACTCTTAGTGCCAGTCGTACAATCCTGGTTTAAATTTTGATCCGTGGTTTAGGAATTTTAACTCGTACAACTGGCCCTTAGTTTTGTCCTAATTTGAAAACAATTTCTTGGTACCTACTAATTCAACATTACACTAAATTTTAATAAAAACTCGGAGCTGTTTTTCAGAAAAATGACATACCGTATAGGTGCTGTTGTTGTTCAACTGTCCCAAAAACACTTAAATCCGCGGGTTGGGCTTTTTGGAATGGATTCCGTTATTTTAAGTCGTATTTAATATAATTGTGGAAAAAAATTCGTTTGTAGTTGTCGGGGTATGTCAGATTTTTAATTGCTTAAATGTGCATTGCAGGTGAAATTGCACTTAGTTCATCTGTCTCAAAAACAACCTTAACTCCGTGGGCTAAGTTTTTGCAATGGATTCCGTTAGTTTAGAGCGTATTCAATATAATTATGAAAAAATTTCGTTTGTAGTTGTCGGGGTATGTCAGATTTTTAACTGCTTAAATGTGCATTGCGGGTGAGATTGCACTTAGTTCACCTGTCTCAAAAACACCCTTAACTCCGCGGGCTGGGCTTTTTGCAATGGATTCCGTTAGCTTAGAGCGTATTCAATATAATTATGGAAAAAATTTCGTTTGTAGTTGTCGGGGAATGTCAGATTTTTAACTGCTTAAATGTGCATTGCGGGTGAGATTGCACTTAGTTCACCTGTCTCAAAAACACCCTTAACTCCGCGGGCTGGGCTTTTTGCAATGTATTCCGTTAGTTTAAGTCGTATTTAATATAATTGTGGAAAAAAATTCGTTTGTAGTTGTCGGGGTATGTCAGTGCCAAGATTCAGCTCATGGCGAGTGAGTGAGATGACTCACTTTTCATTGAAAATCGATTTAGCTATTAAAAGTGAGTAAGTAGGCGAGTGAAATGAAATGTCAGTTTACTCGCCGGATGTTTCAGTGGTGACTTGGTGTATGTGTTGGTAAATTTACACTTTTGCATAAGTATGCGTTCTTTTCCAAAGGAATTTTAACATAATCTATTCACGTATGTGTAATGAAATAGCAAAACAACAATGTATGTATGTATGTATGTAAAAATGCAGCACATAAAAGATTTGTGTTTTATACAAACATAATTTTTATGTAAAAATGATATTAATTTGTTATTTACATTCTAATTGTAGGTAGGTATATATTTATTTAATACAAGTGAAAAATATAATTCAGCATCGCAAGGACGACCCCATCAACTTCGTGATGACAAACTACAAAACTTTGGAAGAATGTTTAAGTAGTGAATTGGGCACACTAACTTCACACTAAAGTCACACATTGATTAAAATTTATTTTCCTAAGTTTTTTTAAAAGGTTTAATTAAAATAGAAATACAAAATGGTAAAACTAAACCTCAAACAAACAAAACCAAAGACAACAAATTAAAAGATAGTCTTTGGTTATGACATTTCATGTGTTCGAAACTAGATTCGAAATTACTCATTTCACTTTAATAGCTAAATCACTTTTGCGAATGAAGTGAGATGAGTCGGCGAGTAAGGCGAGTCATCTCACTTCACTCGCTGAAATAGCTAAATCTCGGCACAGTTGCACCGGCTCGTGAATACCCTTAATATTTTGCCGCTTCGTGAAGTTCTGTTGTCGTGCAGTACCGCTGAAGTGCAGTTTCGTCGACCCTTTAAGCAAAAGATTCCGTTTTAGATTCGCACACGTAGTCAAAAACCTATGGACGACTCCGCGCACGGATCCAAATACGGATCGGCAAAATTGCGTTTGTCGGCTCAAATTAGTATGGAAATTAGAATCACCACTGACCCACTTGCGCATGTATTGTGAGAGTGAGAGTTCACCTTACTCAGCGAAAGCCGAGACCAAAACGTATCCAAAATGAATCGCAAAAAAAAGTACTTCCCCACTTGAGTTCTACCTACTACAAAGCTTTTTTTATTCAAAGTCTCTCCAATCGAGTTTACCTACAACAAACAAACAAAGCTTTTTTTTTTTATTTCAAGACACTTTTATTTTCATGAATTAATATATATTCAATTTACAAACATATGGTCTTATTAATTAGATTTTCGGCTGTTTAAACTATGTCTAAATATTTTGAAACAGTCGGAAGTATGCTTTTTTAATAAAAAAAATATTGCATTTCTCTAGGTTTAGACAATAGATTACGTTGTCTAAAGCAAGATAAAAAGATAGATTACTTTAGCAAAAATTAGAAAGGTTTTTTAAAAACTTGGACGGCTGTCTAAAGTTAGACAATGTGTATTAATAATACCAATAATTTATTGCACTACAAAACACGAAATGAACGAAAAACAGTAACATTTAATGTTTGCCGATGCATCGTATCATCCTAAATCTTGCGTGCCCACCTTAAGTGATCACTTTTGCGCTGAACAAACAAATGAAAAACCCTATCAAGATTGTCATTTATGTAAATGCTATTTATCTCTTTTTTCCGTTCTATTGCTATCTTCTTTACTTTAAAATATAATAAAATGGTTGTCTGTTTGTAAGTTAAAAGGGAGTAACACGCGTTTTTATTTTCTCTCGGACAATTTCTTTAGTAAATTTCATTTTCAGCCTGGAAATAACGCGAAACCAATATTCTCGAAGTTCCAAAACGCAAACGCAATAAACATTGGTCCTTCGAGCCGGATTATTCGAGTATTTTTGGATTTCCACGGCATTCTCGAACGAAATACATTGCGCGGTGTTATAACGCATTTCGATTATTGTTTAATTGATCGATTTATATAAAAATATCAATGCCAAAATAGTGCAAACGAGTTATACGCTAAGTGCGACAAAATATATAAAATATTTGAGCAGTAAACAGGTTATGTATTGGGTGCGCTGCAGTCCATACCTACCAAATACAGTCCACAGTCGTCAATTGCCGTCAACTGCAGACCCCTCGCAGTCCCTCGCTCCCATACATAAACCAGTAGGAAATATCTGTTTATTATTGCTCCTCTGCTGTGCTTATTTTACATAAGCGCTTGTGTAAAATATATAGTAGCTTTAATTCGTTCTCAAAGAAAACAGTGCAGCTGTTCATAGCTACTTTGTACGGAATATACTCCAGCTGCTCGCGTTGCGTTATTTGAACAAAACAATAACATTTAATTTTACTACTTTTTTGTGCGCGTACGGTGAATGACATTCGTTTTAAGTCGGAACTTGTCGCGGGAACTGCATCTCAATAATTTCTAAAAGAATTTCTAATCGGGTAAATATCTTTCTATTTCATTATGGATGTTCTAAGGCGAAAGCGAGCTGCTATCAAGGGTCAGGTAACGCGGATCGTTACGTTTAGTGAGTCACCGGGTGCTCCCCTGGCTGAAAGTAAGCTGCGCCAAACAAAATTAGAGCAACACATGCAAGATTTCGAACGGGTACAAAGTGAAATAGAAGAATCGATCGATGATGTTGCCCAACTTTCTGAAGAAACACAATATCGCGCCGAGTTCGAATCCACATTTTACAGTGTCCATGCTAAATTATCCGAAGTGATACAAAACTATAGTGCAAATGATTCGCGATCCGATTCTGATACCGAAGTCAGTAAAGCCATTAAAGCTCTAGCAGAGAATCAGGCCTCACTTAACGACATAGTGAAATCACTAGCTGATACGACGCGGCGGCCAATAAACATTACAAGTGTGCAGTCGCCAACCGGTTTACCTGCAGTAGTTTTACCAGAGTTTTCGGGAAAATTTGACGAGTGGATTAGATTCCGCGATTTATTTTCTGCCTTAGTGATATCTAAAAAATCGGTTACTAGTATCGAAAAATTGGAAGTTCTCCAATCGCGTTTGAAAGGAGACGCATTGTCACTCGTGAACCACCTTCCTCGCAGTAATGACAACTTCGATATTGCGTGGAGCTTATTGAATGAGCATTATGACAAACCGAAGTTCATTATGATCGCGCATTTAGACAATATATTTGACCAACCGGTGGTTAAAAGTGGCTCTTTGGTAGAAATAAAACGCTTGTTCAGCACCACGATAGAAAACATGAACGCTCTTCGCGCCCTGAAGCTCCCCGTTGATTCATGGGATATATTTCTCATTTATATTCTGACGCGTAAATTAGATTCGGAAAATAAGATGTTATGGATTCGTGCAACTAAACAAAGTGAAAAACAATCGTACTCGGATTTCAAAAACTTTCTAAAGGATCGAATTAATGAGCTCGAAAGCTTAAACCTTTCAAAAACGCATCCCGCGCGTAATACGATAATCCCGCCGCCGAAAACAAAAGATATAGCTAGACGCGTTCTAACTATCACCACTTCCTCGTGTCCTAAGTGCCAACAAAAACACATGTTATATCAATGTGCGCAGTTTCGAGATCTTACAGTGCCCGCTCGGTGTGAATTTGTAAAAGCAAACGGAATTTGCTGTAATTGTCTTCGCGCAAAACATCCCGTGGCGGAGTGCAAATATTCTAATTGCAAGACGTATAGTTCGAAACACAACACCTTGTTACATGTAGACCGAATCCCCCCACCTTTCGTACAAACCGTCCCTAATTCAAGCCAGCCTAGTTCGTCAAATCCCATCGTATCCGCGGTTTCTGTTCGTACAGTCCCATTACATCTCGAGTATGTACCCATGCTGGCAACGGCAATGGTTTTGATAAAAGATGTGAACGGTGAGCCTCAATTGTGTAGAGCTCTTCTTGATTCCGGATCACAAGCAACTCTGATTTCGGAGTCGTGTGTTCAACGCCTAGGTTTAAAGCGAAAACATGCTAAGATCCCCATAATAGGTCTCGGACAGTTTGAAAGTACTCAAGGTACACGGGGTCAAGTAAATCTCATCGTGTCTTCGACATTTGACTTAAATGCATCCGTGTCGGTTCATGCCTTCGTCCTTGCCACATTAGTTAACGATCTGCCGAGTTCTAAGATTTCGAGTGCTAGCCTGTCTTATTTTGATAATATACCATTAGCAGACCCTAAGTGTGACCACCCAAACAAAATCGATGTTTTGTTGGGATCAGACGTGTTTTTTGACATTCTCGCGGACGGAAAAATCATGCATCCCTCGGGCTCACCTGTCGCCCAAAACACCATCTTCGGTTGGGTGATAGCGGGAAACATTTCTTTAAGACAAGAAGCTGCATTAAGTGTTAACCATTCTACTGTGGATTTAGACGTGCTCTTAAAACGATTTTTTGAACCTGATATTATCGCTGATGGACGTCGCACCGAATCTGAGGTAAGTGCAGATATTGAAAATCATTTTATTTCTACGCATTACGTAAATAGCGATGGCAGATATGTAGTAAGCCTACCCTTCAACAAAACACCCGTCGAATTCGGTGATTCCCGTGGTGCGGCATTGGGCCTGCTATATGCTATGGAGAGACGATTCTCTAAGGATGCGAGCTTGAAACAACAATATGTCGAATTCATGCAAGAATACGAGCGGTTAGGACATATGGCCATCGTATCACGTAATGATCTCAAGTGTCCATCGTTTTACTTACCTCATCACGCGGTACTGAAGCCCACTAGCGCCACGACAAAGTTAAGGGTCGTCTTCAACGCTTCCTGTAAATCTACTTACATGTCGGTCCTACGATTCAAAATGACCTTTTTACCTGCCTTATTCGATTTCGCAAAAACAAAATCGCGATCAAGGCAGATATAGCAAAAATGTATCGCCAGGTCCTGCTTAATGCGAATGACGTTAATTTCCAACGCATAGTTTGGAGGGAAGATATAACTGAAGAGCCACGCGATTATACCCTTCTCACCGTTACATACGGCACGGCTTCCGCTTCGTTTTTGGCAACTCGTGTCCTTAAACAAATTGGCATGGACAATATGCATCTGTTTCCACGTGCTTCGAATAGCATTATTAACGACTTTTACGTGGACGATTATATGTCTACATTCGAAAACGTAGATGAGGCGATACATGTAAAAAACGAATTAACAGACATCCTCATCAACGCAGGAATGGACCTCCGTAAGTGGTCCTCCAATTCGATTGACTTTTTAAACACCATTTCCCCCGAGCATCGGGAATCGGCAACCGAGTTGTCCATTGGTGAAACGGGAGTCAAAACGTTAGGTCTGTTCTGGGATACGAAACATGATTGTTTCAAGTTCTCCCCCACCATTCCGTCCGTCGGGCGAAACGCTACTAAGCGAGAAGTGCTATCGGATATAGCTCGAATCTTCGATCCGTTAGGGTGGCTTTCACCCGTTATCGTCAAGATGAAGATCTTTATAAAACGTCTATGGATCAAGGGTATCGGTTGGGACGAATTTATTCCTGCGGACTTGTTTCAAGAGTGGGTCGACTTCAGAGTCGATCTAGCTTCTGTACAAACTATCAACATTCCAAGGTGGCTACAATATAATCATGACGAACCATTGGAATTGCACGGCTTCGCTGATGCGTCGGAATCAGCTTATGCTGCGGCAGTGTATGCCAGGGTTGTAGGAATCAATAGTGTGCAAACTGCGCTTATCTGTGCTAAGACCAGAATTGCTCCAGTAAAGCCTTCCCTTTCGATTCCGCGTCTGGAATTATGTGGCTCTTTACTGCTAACCCAGCTGCTTAGCAAGGTAAAAGAAGCCCTTGCCATTCACGATATTGAGTGTTTTGCGTATACAGACTCTACCACTGTATTACACTGGATACAGGGATATCCACGTGCGCGAAACGTTTTTGTGGATAATAGAATTTCGCAGATTGTCGCCCAATATCCAGTATCTATATGGCATCATGTGCGCTCGGCCGAGAATCCAGCGGACTGTGCCACTTGCGGTATGATGCCAAAATCGTTATCAAAATTAGACTTGTGGTGGAATGGCCCAGATTTTCTTCGGGACAAGGACATAACCTTCTCTGAATTACCTAGCTTCAAAAAAATCCCTGTCGAAAATGAGATCGCATGTCTTGTTACTTCGACGGAAACGGTTGAATGGGATACTCGTATCTTCGAAAGATTCTCAAATCTCAATCGTCTTCTTCGGGTTATCGCTCGTTGCATTCGACTTTTTCGAACTCGTGCAAGGCCTCGAAACCGCGTTCGAACGTATTTCCTATCACCTTATGATATTGTACCGGCGAAGATCGCATTATTTAAGCTTGCTCAGAAATGCATCTTTCAAAATGAAATCGCTCTTTTAGAGCGAGGCCAAGCTGTTTCCAAGAAAAGCAAACTTTATTTCTTGTGTCCCTTCGTCGATCAGGAGGGCGTCCTTCGCGTGGGAGGTAGGCTCGAAAATGCGTGCGTACCATTTGAACAGAAGCATCCTACAATTCTACATAAGGATCATCCGCTAACCCGTCTTATCGTTTCGGACTGTCATCTTCATAATTTGCATGCCGGACTACGGCAAATGACGTATCTGCTTTCACTCAACTATTCCATCGTCGGTATACATCACGTTATCAAACGATGTATCTATCAATGTTCAACATGCATTAAGCAGCGCGCAACTCCTTACCAGCAACAAATGGCTAGTCTGCCGAGACCGAGATTGGAACCAGGAGTTACATTCGGTAATACAGGCGTCGATTACGCGGGCCCTTTTTTAGTTCGGTCATGGAAAGGACGAGGTGCCAAACATTATAAGGTCTACGTCTCTCTATTCGTGTGCATGGCGACAAAGGCCCTACATCTCGAACTCGTTTCGGACCTTTCGTCATCGGCATTCATAGCTGCTCTAAGGCGCTTCACTTCTCGACGCGGAAAGTGCCACTCTATTTTTAGCGACAATGGCACCAACTTTGTCGGCGCAAACCAACAGCTACGAGATTGGGCGAATCTACTTAATTCAACCAACTTTCAAGAGGATGTGACGAATGAACTCACCTCCAACGGAATCAATTGGCACTTCTCTCCTCCACATGCACCGCATTTCGGGGGCTTATGGGAGGCTGGAGTCAAAACTACCAAGTTCCATCTACGTAGGGTTTTAGGCCAGTCATCTCTAACATACGAAGAGTTTTCGACCGTACTATGCCAAATTGAAGCTTGCGCCAACTCAAGGCCACTATGTATGCGATTTGAAGGAGACATGGACCCACTAACGCCAGCACACTTCCTTATCGCCCGTCCGATGACCACTGTACCAGATCCGAGTATATTAACAGCAGAAGCGTCACTTAGAGATCGATGGCAGTATATGCAACGGCTTGTCCTAGGCTTCTGGCAAAGATGGTCCAAAGACTACCTGACTCAACTCCAAAAGCGCCACAAATGGTTGGAAAAGTCAAAAAACATTCAACTTGATGACGTCGTCGTGCTGAAAGATGAGAATCAACCCCCTTGTCGATGGCTCATCGGCCGAATTACTAAAACCTTCCCCGGCCAAGATGGGCTTACACGCGTCGTAATTGTCACTACAGCGAAAGGAGAGTTTAAACGCCCTATATCCAAGTTATGTCCACTGCTCGTCGACTAAAGTTGAAAGGAACTTTCAACGGTGGGAGTATGTTTGCCGATGCATCGTATCATCCTAAATCTTGCGTGCCCACCTTAAGTGATCACTTTTGCGCTGAACAAACAAATGAAAAACCCTATCAAGATTGTCATTTATGTAAATGCTATTTATCTCTTTTTTCCGTTCTATTGCTATCTTCTTTACTTTAAAATATAATAAAATGGTTGTCTGTTTGTAAGTTAAAAGGGAGTAACACGCGTTTTTATTTTCTCTCGGACAATTTCTTTAGTAAATTTCATTTTCAGCCTGGAAATAACGCGAAACCAATATTCTCGAAGTTCCAAAACGCAAACGCAATAAACATTTAATTTATGAAGCGGCCATTTCTCATTTTTTATAAGAAAATGGAAAAAAAGAGAAAAAAAAAGAACTACGTCTTCGCTGCTCAAATTGCAAAGATAACCTAAACAAAGGTGTGGGGAAAATGCCTGTAGAAACAAAGAATTTTTGTAGGTGTGCGTGAAACACTCAGTTTAGCAAAGATCCAAGAAGGACCGAGAAAGTTGGGTCAGTGAATTTGATTGAAGGCATGAATGAAAGAATACAAGATTACGCCATTTCATTTTTTTCGCTTTGTTGTTGTAATTTTTGACAGCTCGTATGGCGCAATCGGAGACAAAAATATGATTTTTTCCTACTAGATAAGGCCGGGAAAAGTTTTTAACTTGAATTTTTATTTCATTGTTCTAATTTAAATTAATTAAAAGTGAAGTGTAGCGTAATTAAATTGCACAGGTTCTGAATTATCTATTCTACTTTACACATTACCGCTTTATTTGCTTTTTGGCGATTTATTTTAAATGAAAAAACCTTTATTTCAAATGAAAAATATTAATTCGGTATATATAATCGTATTTCTAAACGAAAACTTTGTTTTTTTAAACTACTAAGCGCGTACGAAAGGAAAAAACACAACCGAGCAATTGATTAACTAAGCAAACCACTGGCGGCCATATTAATTGTTTACATATCATTTGTCACCAATGAGATAATGGCGCAATCTTGTATTCTTTCATTCATGGCTTGAAGGGGAGTGCGGTCGTACCTCTAAGCAAAAGAGTCTGTTTTGGATCCGCACAAGCAATTAACAACGTATGGAGGACTCCACGTACGGATCAACTCAGCGAAAACCGAAACCAAAACGAATCGCAAAAAAAGTACTTCCCCACTTGAGTTCTACATTACCTACAACAAAGCTTTTTTTATTCCAAGTTTCTTCAATCGAGTCTACGTTTACGTACAACAAACAAACAAATTTTTTTTTGATTTCAAGACACTTTTAAGGCCTGGTCAAACAGAACGCGGGCCGACGGGACGGTCAATACCAAAGAAACTGAATATGAAGAAATGAATCCTTCGTACGTTTCACCCTCCAAAACCCATTTGTTTACATTGTTGTATTTGTAATTTAATTTTGTGTCAATGAATAGATGTGAAATCCAACAACAATATAGCAGGGTGGTGTGAAGATAAGTTCTGTGAATGTGTAAGTTCCCAGTAGGAAATTTCTAAAAATTCAGTGCTGAATAAGCTGCTTCTTCCTCGAGGAAAAGAAGCTGCACCCGCCACTTTTGTGCTCTTTTCTCTGATGAATTTAACATGGGCATGTCATTGGCGGTAGGCACATGCCACTTTCTCGATGAAAATTCAACAACGAAATCACTGGTTCGTTGGAAGTTGCTTTTTCACCAGCTTGGAATATGATGCAAAATATGATGAATATTAAACAGTGAAATCACTGCATAAATGTAACATGCTGATTCATCTGCTTATTTTCATCGATGAATAATGTGATGAAAATTCAAAAGTCAAATCATTAGGTAACTGGGAGTTGCTTATTCATGGACTTATTACTACCCGAGGAAGAATGTGAGGAATATTCAGTAGTGAAATCACCAATTACAAACGAATTGGTTTTTCACCACCTTTTTCAATAGTAGAATGTACTTCCCTTATTAAAATAAAAACTGATTTAATTTATGTGGTACCTATGTACCTAATTATTATCTTTTTATTGCATTATTATTTACATTATATAAATTAAAATAATTACAACAAATTATTAATTATTACAAAATTATTTATTGTGGCTCCTCGAGTAACCTAGGAATAAAAAAAATGTTCAGTTTACAATAATTCATACATATGTATGTTACTATAAAGAGTTACTAACCTTGGCATTATTTTCCACATAAATGTAACACCCGCTTCTATAGAAAAAGACATGGTTGGAAAAGGGCTTACTATTGTACTGAATTTTGTACTATTTAATTTTCCCAGTACGCAAGTACCACTTTTCAACTTTCAGTACTATTTCAAATTCAAAAATGTAGGTACCTTTCGAATGTAGATGTTTGCTGCGGTAGGAACTTGCCTCAGTTTTTGATACATAATAAAAAAATATTTTTTCATATCTAGAAAATTAAGGAAAATAATCAATTTTTTAAATCTTTTTTAAACAAGCTGAGTCAGTTTGTATGAAAATCGAAAACAAATATTCAAAAACCAAATGTGAAATCTAATATTTTATGTTGTTTAAATGAATGTTTTTAAGAAATTTAATTTCAAAGTCAAAATTAAAAAAAATAGAAAATGGTAAAAAAAAAACGGAAAAAAGGGTTTTATGTAATTATAAAAAATTTTGTACGTCAAAACAAAACAAAAAAAACAAACAACTAAAATAAAAATCATTGTAGGTGTCTCCAAGTTGTGTTAATATATGAAATAAAAGATAAATACTTTTAGAAATTATAAATATAAATATTTATTTATTCAAACTATATCACAATAGCGTTCGAGGTATCCGTTTCGGAACAACATAAATGAAGCATACAATCGCGTTATTTTGACATTGGGTCAGGCTCAGCTGTTTTGTTTCATAAGCGAAAAACTTTTATCTGAAAATTGTTGAAAAATTTATAGATTTGTTTGCAAATAAATGAATAGGTATTGTCGCTTTAGTTTTGAAAGCCGAAGGCAAACATAAGGACAAGACAAAAAGAGAAAAGACGAGTTCCACTCGAATATACAAATTTTTTTTAGATGCAGTGTAAGTAGGAATGGGTACTATAAAATTAAGATAAATACTGTGAATGTATGAGTTTTATACCGCCATTTTTACACATACCTTCTCATTTCTTATCTGATAGAGCTTGTAGGCAAACTCAAATGACAGCCGAGGATTCATATCTTTATAAATTCAGTATCTATGGTCAATACTTCACCAGGGAAGGAAAGAACGCGGCGGGCAAAATTTTGTTTGTAATTTCTTACAAAGACTGGCGGACCGGCGCTCTGTTTGACAAGGCCTTTGAATTATTTTCATCATTTATATAAATACAATTTACAAACATATTTTTATTGTACTACGAAAACACCAAATGAACGAAAAAAACAGGAATATTTTATTTATGAAGCGAATATTTCTCAATTTTTCATAAGAAAAGAGAACACAAAAAAACTATGGCGCAAAATTTTAAACAGCCTGATGTTAAGGTATTAGCATGATACTACTTAACAATTTTCTTACTTTCAAACTCTTTACTAAAATATTCTTAGTACATTTTCTAACTAGTATCATACTAAACCTATTTAGCTGAATACGCCTAAAACAGTGACAGTTCAATCCATTTTTGCAATTTTAGCTGCCAAAGTGACACTTGGATTTAGTATGATACTAAAAAGATAAAATAGGCATTTTGCGACTTAAACTTTAGTAAAATGTTAAAAAGCGACTAACTCGTTTAAAATTTGGAAAAGCCTATTTTTAAGCTAGCATCATACTAAAAATGCTTTAATCATACTAAATCTTCTTAAATTTTGCGCCTATGTCTTTGCTATTCCACTTGCAGAGATGCCTGTAGATACAAACAAATTTTGTGTGCGTGAAACACTCATGTGGTTTTCGATTCAACCATTTCAGATTTGGGGGTCAAAACACAGACCATTCAATAAGAATCGAACGAATCTGGAATGTTTTGGTTCTTTTTTAACTGTGTGAGCTCTTTGTGTGGAGATTGGAAGGTAGTAAAAACACGTTTTCCGCAATAAAGATGAAAAAAACTTCACTAATTGCACTAATTAATCGAGTCTATTTTATTTTATTTTTTATTTTGATTTTATTTTATTATTAACACGGACCACAAAGAAATTCTTGCTATGCTAAATTGAATACCTATTCAAACTGACGTTTAGTTATGTCATCTATTTGGTGTGTGTGCAAGTACGTGTGAGAATCTGTGTAAATTTGCCATAAAATCGAGATTTAAAAGATCAATCGAAAAAAAATTTAGACACCGCCAAAAGTGATCTTTTTTGGTTGAATCGAAGGCGAAATCTGAAAAAGATCAACTTAATCATATAAAAGTCAACTTTTTTTGGTTGAATCGAAAACCACATCAGTTTAGCAAAGACCGAGAAAGTTGGGTCAGTGAATTTGCTTGAAGGGTATTATAGCGGATTTATGCCGGATTTACACGAGTGACAAAATGTCATTAAATTGGTAATTTTATACCAATTAACTGTCATAAACCGGGATAATGACAATTTATTGGTATAAAAAGATAAATTTAATGACATTTTGTCACTCGTTTTAATCCGGCCTTACAAAAGTGAAAATTTGTCATTAGTTTTGTCATTTTATACTAATAAATTGTCATAATTCGGTTTTATGACAGTTAATTGTTATAAAATGACAAAATTAATGACATTTTGTCACTCGTGCAAAATCCGGCATTAAAAAAGTATTCCCGTAATTGTCCATCGGATTATTGTCGAACAATTTTGCATTGTAGTTATAATAAATTTACTGCACAATAACAAACAAACCTGTTGCCAATCTTTGTACATAAAATTTCATCTACAAAGCTCATGCTAAATTAACAATTTACGAATATATTCGTTCTCTTTTATTTCGATTCTATATGCCTGTTTACATGGTATTTTTGACGCACGGCGCATCCAGTGAGATGGGTAGATTTTGTGTGAGTAAGAAAGAAAAGGGTTAATTCCACCCAAATTACGACGATGCGCCAATTTCAATAAATGTTTTCGGATTGAGCACGAAGAATTTTTTTGTGTGAGTGAGAGATACATGGTTGTTAAGGATGTGAGATAGGGATGGCTAGATTGAAATGAAAGGATTTTTTCTCTATAATTAAATTATCCCCCGCCTCTCCCGCTTCCACAAAAATACAATGTAAACAGGCACAATAAATGTTTTCGGATTGAGCACAAAGAATTTTTTTTGTGTGAGTGAGAGATACATGGTTGTTAAGGATGTGAGATAGGGATGGGTAGATTGATATGAAAGGATTTTTTCTCTATAATGCAAACACGAGGAACATTTTGATGAACGAAAATATGCTTCATCAAAAATACAATGTAAACAGGCACTATGCAAATTCAATAATGTCGAATTCCTTTTACCAAAAATATTCGATTTTTTTTCTAAACAGAATCGAATTTTTTCTTTTAAAACATGGGATTTGTCCAGAAAAGTCGATTTTTTCTTCTAAACAAATCGATTTTTTTTTAAAAAGGAATTCGACATAAGAATACGGGAATTTGACAGTGGCTTTTGACTGAAATTTCAGAGTTTTTGCGTTGAACGTACCCCCTGTCTTTTTGTTTTAACTGTCAAAATTAGAAAGAGACTAGACAAAGACAATTTTTGGAAAAGCTCTATTCAAAAGAGAGAGATGACAACTGGAACAGAAAGAACTACGAAACATAAACCAGCTGTGTGACAAGGCCAGATCCATCCATCAATTTTTCCCATTTAAATTTTCAAATCAAACTCAAGCCAAATCCCCGTTTGAAAAAATCATCAAATAAAAGTTGCAAAAGTGGATAATTTTCTGTTTAAATAATTTAGGTAAATTTTGTTTTGAATTGACTTTATATTTAATGAATTAAATATTTACTTTTTAAGCTAGCATGGATCATTTGCGTTCGCTGTATAAATCGAACCCCAACAGCCCCAAAAAATCCAAACGGAAAGAAGCTAATGAAATCCGTGCCAAAAAACGAAGTGAGCTGTACACTTCAACACGAAATATTTCACCCAGTTCTTCATCCAGGGAAAACCATAGCCAACTTTGCCCAAAAGAATATCAAAAAGAGAATTTAAAACCCCTAAACCCTTCAGAAAAACTTCCAGAGTCTGAAAAATCCAACGAAAAACTAACTCGGCAAAAGGCTCATGTATTGAAATTTCTCGCCTGGAAAGCAGAGAAAGCCAAACAAGCTAAAATAAAAGAAAAGTTGAAGCGGGCTCCTTTTGTTGTTAGTACGCGTAATTATGTTGCGACACCCGAATTTGCTAATAATATCAACAAACCCTCTTTTGCTCCATCACATCACATCTTTCGACCACCAGCCTCCCTTCAAAGTCTGGAAATAAAAGTAATTGGTTCAAACAGCGTACGAATAATTAATGGCACACGAGAAGAAACTTACCACTTTCTCGGAACACCAAAAAAAAAGTTGCAATCCGAAGCTTCAACACTCAATTGTTATAAGAAGCCAAATATGGCTTCAAGAGCTGTTCAATTAAAGCCCAAGCCTGTTCTGCCTCCAATCAAGCGGCCGAATTTTCAAGCTGAAACACCAATGGTCCAAGGTAAATCAGTTCTAAAGGCTGCGTATAAAGCCGGCAAACCCTCAGAAGCGATTCTTCAAATTTCAACGAAAGCTAACCAGGGGAATGCCTTCTTCAACGATATCACGTCGAACAAGAGAAAGTTGTTAACGTCGAAGGAATCAAGCAGCGATACGAAGCCAATGTCTGTTCCAAACTCTGCGATGGTAAAAACTATTTCTGGTAAGACTCTAGTAACAACTACAAAGGTTACAAAAAAGCCTATAAATCCTAAACCAAAGGTGGATCCTAAAATTAATGTCCAAGAAGTTCCTCTGAAACACAAAACTAATACTGTTGTATTAAAACAAAAGTCAGTTCTACCGCCGATCAAGCGTCCAACGTTCAAAGCACCCAAGAAATCCAGTTCATCGATTTCGAATGCATTTATGGCAGTCAATGGAAATATTAATAATCGTGGAGGTCCACCCAAAGTTAAATTGAATGGTAAATCACTTCCGAAGACTCTGGCGGAAGCTGGCAAAACATCGAAACAGATTCTAGAAACACCAACCGACGCCAATCAGGCTTACCCTTTCCTCAACATTGTCACGTCGACCAAGAGAAAGTCGTTATCATCAAAGGAATCAAGTGCTAACTCGCTCTTTGTTGAAATGGACCGATTGGTGAGTCCAGTAGACGATGCGACGACACATTTAGCTAATGGCGAGAAATTCCATTTTCTTCGTTATTCAGTAGTTCAATCGGAAGCCAGTGAAGTTGAAGACGAGGTCAAAACCAAAGTCAATGATGATACTACTCCTGAGAAAGCAGCTGGAACACAAACACCAACGACATATCTCAGTCCTTATGTGTCTGTGTCAAGGGGCAAGGTAGGAATTAAAATTGAACGAGAGAAACGCAACAGCGTTTATATGTCGGTGGACAAATCCGTCAAAGAAGAAGCGGAAACAACTGCAAAAGCTCGTCATACTATGGCCACTATTCATTACTACCGAAGGCAGTTGAAGGATGAAATTACTCGTTTGGATGATCAATGTGATGCTTGGCAGAAATACAAAGAAGCCAATGACAACCTTTTGGAGGACAATGGATCGGATATGATCAATGTGACCATTGGACAAACCAAACTGCTCACCACTAAAAAATTGAAGCAGTTTGGTGATCTCATTGACCGCTGCGAGGATGGTGCAATGGGAAAGAAACCGTTGGGCAAAGGAGATGGAGCCAAGCCTATTTTAACAGAAGATTTAGAAGGATTCTGGTCGATGGTGGGTCTGCAGATTGAGAATGTTGACAAACGCTTTGCCAATCTTCAACGCTGGAAAGAAAACAACTGGAAGGATCCGGATGAAGTTCCTGCAAAACCTATTTCGAATTTTAATTCAAAGAAAATTAGGAAAGTCAAGCCAGGTAGCACTGCTGGGCCAAACAGGGATCTGCAGAAAATACTAAGAAGCGCCCAAGCCGCCTTCTTGCGTAAGAAAACAGCAAACAGCGGGTTAAACGAAGATGTCATACTAACACCATCAAAGAGTCGCCAAGTGTTGATAAGAAATCGTCGATCCAGATCGGCTGCGGCAACAGTTATAACAGTTAATACTCCGAAGGTTGGTCGCAAATCATCGTCGCAAACGACACCGACTGGAATTATTGCAGATACAAAGGTGTTGCCACATATAAATGGTTTCCGAAAGAGCATGAATTTATTTAAAAGTACACTTCTCAACAAACAAGAGAAGAAATCTCCCGGATCGTTTAAATGTGTTACTCCCTTGCCTCTTGCGAGAAAATCTATTTTAAAGACTCCCGGGTCAATACGACGGCGTAAGAGTGTCATATTCAATAGTCCAACATTACAGTTTACCGTTGAAGACAAGGTGGAAAATGAATCACCACTCCGGAATATATCGCCGAGTAAACTAGAAGAACAAGAAGAAGAGCGTACTTATTCGTTGAGAACTAGAAACATCAAATTAAGGGATCTTGCAGACATTTTAATTCCCGAATAAAAAAAAAATGGATAAAACTTGTTTATTATTTTATGTGAACACAGGGTGGAAAATGAATCACCATCCCGGAGCAAATCACTGAGTAAACTAGAAGAAAAAGAAGAGCGTATTAATTTATTGAAACCGAGAAACATTAAATTAAGGGATCTGGGAGAAATTTTAATTTCCGATTGAATAAAAATGAATAAAACATGTTTATTATTTTATGTGAACACATGTATGTATAAGCGTTTATTATTGTTTTTGAAATTTTTGTACTTGTTTTGATTACAAATCCATATTACCTTTGTTCGGGTACTGTCCAAAACTACGAATTGCTACGAAAATAATTCAAAGTTCATATAAATAAAAATTAATTGGGTAGAAATTCGTAGTTTTGGACAGTACAGGAACAAAGCTTATTGATTATTCAGTTTTATTATTCCTTAACAATAAATAAGTTCGTTAAAATATTTAATTGTTGTTTGCAATATTTTGTGCTTAAATAATTACTTTGAACCATTGTGCTTCCATGTAATAGACCGATATCAACGATTCGCTCAAAGTGTTTTATACCTCTCCAAATTATGTCAGTACAATGTTGATTATATGTCCAAATAGAATTCCATCTGCCAGTGATACCCCAAGAGTTGTCAAAAAAAACTGGGTTTTTCGATTCTCAAAAAACACTAGGGCTCTGAATTGTGTTGTTGACATTTAAAGCAAGAAAGAATTTCTGTACTCGATTAATTAAAACCTAAAATACGATTGGAAAATGAAGAAAAACGACTTTAAATGTTTCCATTCTCTTTTCCAATTTAATTTTATTCAATTAGTGCACTATTTTATCTTATTTCCATTAAACAATCACGAATCTTCAACAAAATAAAAACTTTACAATGTATGTCACTTGGCAGTTTATTCGTTACCTCAACTCGCCCCAGCGGATTCTGATTCTGATTTCAACCTTCGAAGGAGACGGAAGTTTTTTTTCTATTGAGCGGCATTTTGTAACCTGTAAATCTTTTTAACCTTAAACCAAAAATCAAAAATTCAAAATTAGATTACGCGCTGTGTGTGTTTCTTTTTGTTGAAATATTCACGCCAACAGTTAAAGCGTTTTATCCTACCACTTTCTCGAGTGCCTTTTCCTGTGGATGCTTACACCTGCAGGTTAATTTTTCGAGATTGCTACTGCTACCCACCTCGTGAGAATACGCACGCTTCTGGCGATTTACCTCGTAGCCCAAAACAGAACCACCACCTCCGCACAAAGTTATTAAGTCGGGCTTTATTAAACCCCAAGCCAACACCAGCAACAACCTCCTTTCCAAAATGGACGTTGCGCAGCAACTTTTATGTTTCAGCCAAAAAGAACTGTTAGAAGAGGACCTTTTTTCTGGTTCATCAACAAGCAACGTTTTCACTCCTCAGGTTGCGAGTGCCCGAACGTGTCAACACGTGGTAAATCTGATTCCCTCTGACAGGGAAATTGCCGACGGTAAGCCTGCCGCTTCCACACACAACGCTATCACACATGGACACCTTCTCGCCTGGTGACGACATTGACCTACCCGCTGATCCGGCACTGCTTTGCCGCAACTCGTCTTGCCATCCACTGACGCCTTCCTCAGATTGGCAACTTCCTGACAAGAGGCATCGAGCCTCGAGCAATACTGACCTTCGATCGATGGACACCACCTTGCCTCTCAGTGGAAATCAATTGTTGATCTTGCAAGACCTCAAAATACAGGCTAGTAATAAGGCCTCTAAAAATCCAAGACTGGGCTGCATTTCTGATCAGCCAACCGTTAATGACTCTCAACCGAGACACCTTCAAGCTTCTAGAACTTCAAACAACGTGGGAACTCAGGACTTTTCAATCAACAATACTACTACTAACACTGGAAATATTGATGTACAACAAAAAATGCTCAGGGGTAAGTTTTGTCCACCAATAATTATGCAAAACGTAGATACTAGAAAATTATTTTCGGATTTAAAAGAAAAATCCATTGTTTTTAACTATAAAATTGTGAATCGGGGTGCAACGTGTAGGTTCTACGTTGACAATAGTGACATACATAGGGAATTGATGGAACTTCTAAGGTCCAACAATGAGGTTCAAGCGTACTCCTTCACCAGGAAGGACTACCAATCTTGTCCTCAGGGGACTCACGCTTAACTACCCGGAGGCCGAGGTCCTTGAGGAGCTCAAGTTTCGAGTTCCTAACGCTATCGATAGGGTTTCGAGATTTGAGACCATCCGTTCGAGACAGCTCAAAATCAACGGCGTGAGTGCCAGTGCTCTTCTGAAAATTAAGTTTCTCTTCAACACGAAAGTTTCCTGGGAAAAACCCAGAGGTAACGCGGGACCTCTGCAATGCAGACGCTGCCAACAGATACAAATGTGTGAAGTGCACTGGCACTCACGATCCGGGTGGCTGCCCTACCACTAGAACCTCTGATAGTAAAGCTTCTTGTGTGAACTGCGGCGAGGTTCATCCCGCCAACTTTAGAGGCTGTAAATTCTACAAAAAATTTAAAAATAGAAAGGAAAGACTTCTCGCAGAAGCCAAATCTAGGAAGAGTAGCGGCGTTTCCTTTTCCAATGCTGTCTCGAACAACACAGAGATTCTATCAGGAATCTCTTACGCAAGTCACTTCTTTGACTCTGCTGGTTCGTCTCAGGTCTCAAAACCTGTAAACCCTACCTCACGTAATAACATCCCAAATAACCACAGCATCATTAATCAATTCATGGATTTATACAAAGATTTATTCGGACTTGAGATGAATGTCTTAGTCTCTAAGATTGAGCAGTTCATGTCCAACATCCATAAATTCACATCTCCTCTAAATAAAAAACTTGCTTACCTTGATCTGGTTAATCACATTCTCCTCTCCGACAAAAAATGTTAGTAAAAATTATAACCTTCGACATTACGTCCTTAGTAGCCCATGCCAGGAGAATTGAACTTCTCAAAATTCTCCAGGCGAATAAAATTGATATTGCGTTTATCCAAGAAACGCATTTAAACTCGAGACACAAAGTTTTTTTTAGATACTTACAATATTCTGAGAGATGACAACCTTCAAGGTATTGCCATCCTCATTGAAAATAACCTACAATATGAAGTCATAGAGTAGTAGCCGTGGCGTGATGGTTAGTGCGATGGACTCTCATGCCGGAGGTCTAAGGTTCGATCCCCAGCCTCGTCACAGAAAAGTGCCGCTCGTTAGCCGTTCGGATTCGGCAATAAACTGTAGGTCCCCTCCATTCCTGCAGACACGCACACAGGAATGGTTGAGAGTTGTAAGTCACTAGGCCCTAGTTCTTCATGAGCTGTTGTGCCATCAAATTTATTTATTTATTTTTATGAAGTCATAGAATGGGACTCAAGGCAATCCCAAATTCCGGGTATGTTCCTTAGTCTAAAAGTCAAAAAAAAATGTTTGTGTTAATAAAATTCTCCTAGGGTCCATCTACTTTCCCACCAATTGTTCCATGTCCATTTTTTTGGGCGAATTATCTAAAATTGATGCCTTGGCTAATTCATTTGACGGGGCGATTCTTGGCGGTGATTTAAACGCCAGAAGCACCGATTGGGGTGATTCGAGACTCAACAACAATGGCAAAGCGTTGTCGGACTGGCTTCAAAACCTGAACCCTTCCTTATCTCTGATTTCTTCTCCAACCCCGACTTTCCCCAGGAGCTCCTCTTTTTTGGGTCACTTCCTCGTTTCTTATCTCACTTGTTGAACCAGGTTCATAAAAACTTTGACGTCTATACTTTGCACTCGTTCACCGAACATTGTCCACTCAACAACAATGGCAAAGCGTTGTCGGACTGGCTTCAAAACCTGAACCCTTCCTTATCTCTGATTTCTTCTCCAACCCCGACTTTCCCCAGGAGCTCCTCTTTTTTGGGTCACTTCCTCGTTTCTTATCTCACTTGTTGAACCAGGTTCATAAAAACTTTGACGTCTATACTTTGCACTCGTTCACCGAACATTGTCCACTTCTCCTGGAATTTAGCTTGGAAGAGGCAGTCATTCCCACTCTTCATCCTCCGAGTGGTCAATCCTTCGCTAATACTAATTGGAAGCCTTCAGAGACCTACTGGACAGTTCCCTCCTGGCAAACTTCCCCCCTCATTCATGCTGCATCTCTAACCCAGAAATTGATTCCTTCATCTCAAACTTCAATCAGGTGCTGTTAAACTGTCTGGACGCACATTCCTCCAGCTTTACGTTCCCCAGCAAAAAATACCAAAATCTGCGTGTTGATATAGAAAATCTTTTCAAAACAAAGCACTCCTGGCAAAGACGCCTCAAGCATATTTTCCACAACCACTTCAACAGAGTGAACCCCCAGTATAAAGAGTTATCCACCAGAATCTCTCTTCTAAATAAACTTATTCAGGAGAAAGTGTCCATCTGGCTCAACAACCAGCTGACCGACAGCTTAGGAAAAATCAGACCCGGGCCACAAGCCTTCAAGGAATTCTTCAGGCTTGCTGGTAAAAAGAAGGGTTCCTCCTGTCAGAAACTAGTTGTGAACAATAGTATTCTCAATTCTGAACCGAGCATAGCATCTGCGTTTGAAAATCACTTTAAATCTATCTACTCTGAGATAACTCCCTCCTTCAGTAACACTGTCACCGTAGAAGCCATCAACTCTGTGTATCAAATGAGGCTAGCCAAACCCGAAAAAAATTTTATCTTTGATAATGAAAACTCGGCCTTGAAACCTATTGCCACTAACATCTTCACTGACGTTGAAGAGGTTTCGGATATAATTCATCAACTTAAACCGAAAAAATCAGCTGGGATGGTGTGTCTAATTTTGCCCTTAAAAAACTTTCCTCCTCGGCATTAAAATTCCTCACTATACTGTTAAACAACTGTATTAACAACGGGTATTTCCCCAACATATGGAGAATTGCCAAAATTATCCCGATCCCCAAAAAAACTAACGATTTTGACGTTAATAACTATAGACCTACCTCCTTACTCTCTAATATTAGTAAAATTCTGGAAAAAATTATACTTAACAACCTAAACTCCCCTTCAAAAAATCCCATCGAACCCATTTCTGATTTTCAATTTGGTTTCCGGCGAGGACATTCTACGGTTCAAGCACTCTTAAAACTTCACTCTGATATAATATTTACTGACAAAAAAAATTGATCAAAATTGTTAGAGACGTTTTTGAGAAAAAATAGATTTTTCCTATCGGTTTTTAAACAATTATATTATGGTACCTTTAATTTTAGCTGTAAAAATGATAATTCTTGTCTAAAACTTGCTAAATAATGTTAAAAAAATTTCTTGGTATCAAGTTTAATCAAAAACGGTGGAGTCGTTTTCAAAATATTGAGTTTCCAAAAAAAAAAAAATTGAAAGCTTTTTTAAAAACTCAAAATATATATTTTGGATTTTGCTATAAACACTAAAAGAAAACAATCTCCATAAAAATCGATCAAAACTAATTTAACCGTTTTCGAAAAAAGTAAATCAAATACATGCTTCTATGTTTAAGAATCGTTTTTTGAAAAAAAAAAGTTTTCCACTAAAAGGTAGCCTATCTAGTTTTCATACGCGAAAAGGAACTAAAACAGCAAAAATGTTCAAACTTTAAAGTGGTATTAGGCAAAGAGAAAAGCTAAATGACGGACAAAAGATTTTCTGCTATGATCTTGGATTTCTTTTTAAAAACAGCAGAACTATTTTAATACAGAATAAATTATTGGTTATAAGTTAGTATTCTTGATAGATCTAAGAATATCTTTAATGTGAAACAAAACTTCCTTAAAGAAAGAACAATTTTATTCGTCTTAAAAAACACTAAACCTTAGAGAAAAACGCTCCACTGTGGCGCTGGCACTTGACCTTGAAAAGCCTTCGACAGTGTGTGGAGGACGGGTCTTCTTTCTAAGATAATTTCCCTCAACTTCCCTACACACATTGTAGACCTGATCGAGAGATTCCTACAAGACAGAAAATTCTATGTACAAATACAGGGCACCTTGTCCAACACATGTGCCAGTGATAGGGGAGTGCCACAGGGATCCATCCTCGGCCCCCAACTATATAACTTGTTTCTTTATGACTTCCCGCACACATATGTTGAAAACAGCTTAGTTTCCACCAGCTTGTTGTATGCAGATGATACCATCGCATACGCTAGCCACAGCTCGCCCATAGAGGCCTCTTGTATCCTACAGAGACACATTAACATCATCAGCGATTTTTACAGCACCTGGGGAATCGCCATCAACATCCCTAAATCTAACCTGACCTGCTTTCGTAACGCCTGTGAGAAAGGGCCTGCTAGCGCAGTAATGAAAAGCAGAAATATTTCTATTAGGTTCAATGGTCATATAGTTACACCAAAAGATAATTTTAAGTATCTTGGTGTTAGCTTCAATAAGCTTCTTAAATTCAATAATCACGCCAGGGCCATTCTGGCAAAAGACCGTAAAGTGTCCAATGCCCTTATGCCCTTCCTGAGACACAGAGCATTAAGTAAGAATTCCAAGTTGATGCTTTTCTATAAATCACTCATAAGACCCATTATGACCTATGCATTCCCCGTTTGGTTTGCCATCTCCCCTTCACTTGCCCTAGCAGCCGAAAGGCTGGAAAAGAAAATCCCCCGCCACTGTTCCGGGAAAAATTTCCAATCTCATACCAAACGCTTCTCCAATTCACACATCTACAACGACACCCAAACCATTCCGCTGATGAGATATGCTATGTACTTACTGAAAAACACCTTAACCCGTCTTTCCACCTCGGACAATGAGCTAATCAAGGATGTCGTCTCCGTGCGGTCGGGCTCCCTGGGACCGCGGAGAGGTACCTCTTGTCAGCTGACTCAACTCCCGAAGATTTACCTTTACCCTTCTACATCAAGGCCACATCAGGCCAAAGTCGCGGCTTAAAATTTTAATGTAATTAGCTCTCCCACGTTTATTTTACCCTTGCAGGTGATCCTTGATTCACATTTTTATGTTTTCTTAAATCACTTATATCCTCTAATTGCGTTATTGGTTGGACAAAACTTACTCCTTTTTTATTCTATTTTATTAAAACATTAATACTAACTAACCTTTTATCTATTAAGTTAACTTTCCTTCTATATGATTTGCCACCTAAATCGAAAAGATTCAAATTATCTCTTTTTTTTTTAATCATATCACAACATCCAAAATTAACTTCTCTTACTTAACTAAATTAATTCAATTCAAAAATATTCATTTATGTTTACAACATAAACAAATTCAAAACATCAATACGAAATAACTTTACACAACATTAAATCCTAGTCACAGAAAAATAATCTCGATGTACTATTTATCACTTTGACTTTATCATAATTTCACTTATAATAAGCATATTATTTATCATTTCTTCCATTAAACAAAACTTCATTTTCCAATCTATATATCAAAACAAGAATTTAAATAAATACACACTGGTGTACTCGTACCTGAGAACTAGCACTCGAATGTATACTACGTATACTTGTCTCGCTTGTTCCTTTTAGTCTTAAGTTAGTTTTAAGGTTATTTGTATCATATCGTGATTCGCAGTCACACTCTATTGTAATATATTATTGCTCCTGAGCATGAGCAGAACAAATTTAAACTGACAGCCACGAGGCAATCTGTGTAACAAGATAAAGCAGGCCATACTCGACAGCCGCAGTATACATTATGTAATTTCATTCTGAATTGTACTCTCTGTAAAATTCCTAAAAGTCTCAATAAAATTCAATTCCATTCAAAAAAACTCGCCCCAGCAAAAACCAAGATCTACTTCAGGGCGACCCCAGGTTTCAAAAAAACAGAGAATTTGATTGTTAGGGTGAGTTCAGGGTTCAAAAAACGCTTTGGGGCGACCCCAGGGCGACTTCAGGGCTCAACGAACAAACCTAATAATGATATCAACTCCGAAATAATTTTAATCTACACACAATACCATGTTACCTAATTGATAATACTGCGTTTTCATTAGAGCAAATGAGGTAATTTCGTTCAAAATTTCCAAATTCAATTCGAAATCATCTCATTTCCCATACAAATTCAAATTTCCAAATGAGGTAATTTCAACCAAATTTCCATGAAATTCAGTAGGAAATTACGTAAAACTTTTATGAACACACCCAAGTGGAATCCATTCAAAGTGGATCCCATTTCAAATGACAGAATTCAATGTAAAAAACAAAAAAAACAATTGATTGACAATCTGGAGCGTCAAACAAAATTAGGAAATTTGAAATGTGAACACTTTATTTGCAATTTGCCAAATTACCTCATTTCAGCTCTAATGAAAACGCTGTATAATGATGGATTTACATGTATCTGCATCTGCAAACATCAAGAAAAGTAGAGCGGGATAGATTCATACAAAAAAACCGAATGTGTGAAAGAGCACCACTATGAAGATGAACATGTTCGTCTTCGCTATAATCTTCATCTGCGTTCCTATAATCAAGATCTCTGCATTTTGTTCTTCTCTCTCTATCCAACAAACACGCATTTTATATTTTGTATCCCTTATTTTTTGCAGAACTTGCATGAAGATACATGTAAATCCAGCATAAGGCTGTAAAAAGTGCTATCATGGGCAGAATTTTTTAGTACTGCAGATGTCCTAGTGGCACACTGCAATCTCCACAAATTTGGGCTTGGATACTTGAATAATGGCAGCATATAAAATCAAATTTAAGTAGTTTAGAGAGAGAGGATTATATTCTTTCAATTCTTACATACAACAGTTATACTGCGTTTTCATTAGAGTTGAAATGAGGTAATTAGGCACATTACAAAAAAAGTGTTCACATTTCAAATTTCGTAATTTTGTTTGACGGTCCAGATTGTCAGTCGCTTGTTTTTGTTGTTTTTTAAATCGAATTCTGTCATTTTAAATGGGATCCACTTTGAATGGATTCCATTTGGGTGTGTTCATAAAAGCTTTAGGTAATTTCCTACAGAATTTTGTGCAAATTTGGTCGAAATTACCTCAAATGGAAATTTGAATTTGTAATCATCTAATACTGTAATAGCCGTGGCGTGATGGTTAGTGCGATGGACTGTCATGCCGGAGGTCTAAGGTTCGATCCCCAGCCTCGCCACCTATTTATTTAAAAGAAAAAACGGCTACTGCCTCTTGCGAGGAATTGACAAATCCTCCAAGAGTATCTCCTGTCACAGAAAAGTGCCGCTCGTTAGCCGTTCGGATTCGGCAATAAACTGTAGGTCCCCTCCATTCCTGCAGACACGCACACAGGAATGGTTGAGAGTTGTAAGTCACTAGGCCCTAGTTCTTCATGAGCTGTTGTGCGTTTTCATTAGAGCAAATGAGGTAATTTCGTTCAAAATTTCCAAATTCAATTCAAAATCATCTCATTTCCCATACAAATTCAAATTTCCAAATGAGGTAATTTCAACCAAATTTGCACGAAATTCGATAGGAAATTTCGTAAAACTTTTATGAACACACCCAAATGGGATCCATTCAAAGTGGATCCCATTTAAATTGACAGAATTCAATGTAAAAAACAATAAAAACAAGCGATTGACAATCTGGACCGTCAAACAACACTTTTTTTGTAATTTGCCAAATTACCTCATTTTAGCTCTAATGAAAACGCAGTATAATTTGATTTCGAATTGAATTTGGAAATTTCGAACGAAATTACCTCATTTGCTCTAATGAAAACGCAGTATTAGAGAGGCAAAGCAGATATTTGAAATTTCAGTGAGCTGTTTGCGTCATCGTCATGCCAATGAGCAGAAAAAGGTCAAGAAACTTAAAAAAATATTCTCCTATTAGTCTAATACTGCGTTTTCATTAGAGTGAATGAGGTAATTTCGTTGAAAATTTCCAAACTCAATTCAAAATCATCTCATTTCCTATACAAATTCAAATTTCCAAATGAGGTGACTTCAACCAAATTTTCACGAAATTCGGTAGGAAATTACGTAAAACTTTTATGAACACACCCAAATGGATTCCATTCAAAGTGGAACCCATTTGAAATGACAGAATTCAATGTAAAAAAACAACAAAAACAAGCAATTGAAAATCTGGGCCTTCAAAAAAAAATTAGGAAATTTGAAATGTGAACACTTTGCTCACGAGCTGGCGACGGATTCTCTACGCGAAAAGAAACCAAACGGTATTAATGTTACAACTAGTCCTAGTGAAGGTGATAGATAACAAATATGAAAGTCTGTCTGCACGTAGTGGCTGCGTTTCTGCGAAAAAGTGCATCAAAAGTACAACTTTTCTGAAAATAGAAATAGTGAGGGAAACCTGCACTTTAAATGCATCGCATCCCAACGCCACGGACTCGCTGATTACAAAAATGGTTATGACAGACGTGTAGGTAACCGCTAAACCCTCGACAACGCCGCGGAAAATGCTTTTTTTTTGGCGTTTTTTACTTTTTGGGAACAGTGCTGTCGTTTTCCAAATTCCGAGGATAGCACTTGTCAGAAAATTTGGGGAGCGTTTTTAAAAGTTGAGGAGCCCCCAAAAATTCAAAATAATTCATTTAATAATATGATTCCAAATGAAAAGAGACAAATACTTTTTTCTATCGAAACATAACAATTTTTAATATTCATTTTTGCAAATGAGTTTGCACAGTCAAAAGAAACAACACGAGCCAATTTTTTTTTTTTAAATATATAATTTTCTAATTTTTTTTTGTTAACCAATTAAATATATTGGTCCGATAAATTATTTACCTAGTTTTAATGTCATCTTTTTTTGTTGTTCTATAAATTTTCTTCCCAAGAACATCTGACTTTGAATGAAGAAAGACAACTTTAAATTTGGTAACCAAGTTTTGAAAGCCTGAATTAATTTTCCACAAGAACTTTTTAAAACTTTATAGCCAATATGTTTTTTGACACCTCAACGTTAGTTTAAAAAAATAACAAAACACGGCTTTTGATACTTAAGAAAAATAATCGTAGGATTTAATTTGGTAAAACATTTTGAAGACCTATTAGACCACCAAAATTTTTTTTTGATTTAAAATTGATCGATTGAACTGTTTTTCTTTACCGAATGATAAAGTCGTACAAACAAATTAATGAAACAAATTGTAAACATTGTGAAATCTTCATTAAAATAGAACAGAAAATAACATTTTATGCCCACTTTTTGTCACAGTAAAGGACGTCCACTTTCCACAAAGAAATAGATACAGCTCTTCAATTTTTTTTTACTAGTAGGTAAGTGTTTAATAGATAAACATACATACTTTTGCTTTATTATCTTAATTGTAATTTTTGTAAGAATAATATTATATTATAAAACGTTATTTTCAGTAGCTCTTCTAATTTACATTTTAGAGCTTCAATAGTCATAAGATTATAGGCCCTCCCAAACCAACGCGATTAATCGCCGCGACAATAGAAAACAATAACAACAACGTTTTGTTTTGTTTGACAACCACGTGTTGTTATTGTTGTTTTTTTTTGTCGCAGCGATTAATCCCGTTGGTTTGGGAGATCCTTATATAAGTCTTAATGTGTTAGCATTTAATTAAAATAAAACTAAAACTAAACATAATAGAAAACAAAATACTTTTTTTTGGGCATTATTTAAAAAAAATAAATAAATAACATCACTTTGTTAAATACTTTCATTGAGAGTTTGACATTTCGAGTAGTTCTTCATCATTAAAGCTCATTTCCAATGCCGCGTTGGGCGTCGCTTTGACAGATTTTTCTTTCAACGCGAAAGCTCACACATAGCAATTTAAGCAAATTGTTTACAATGGCGCGTTGGGTATTATGTTACGATTTGGCACCTATTAGCATGTACACAAACCAACGTAACATAAGCTACCTCAACGTTAAAGTTGAAAAAAATCAACTTCAGCGTGCGTTTTGACAGTTAAATTAATGATCGAATTCCTTTCAACAAAAAAATCGATTTATTTAGAAGAAAAAATCGGTTTTTCTGTACAAATTCCTTTTATTGAAAGAAAAAAATCGATTTTGATTAAAAAATAATGGAATAGTTTGTTGAAAGGAATTCGAAATTATAGTTATGTAGGTTCATTTTGATTTTCAGGTTCTCTTCAAGTCGTCTGTCATGTCGACGCGTTCGTAAAGCTTGTAAACGTATACGTAAGCGTCTCTAACGCGAACGCGCCATTGGAAATCAGCCTTTATATCGCTTTCTGAAATCTAACAGAAATGTGCAATATTTTTTTGAAACCGCGATGTGAAAAAATAAAAATTTGTGTTCATAAAATGTAAGATAATCTTTTCAATTTATTCTTTAATGTGGTGACTTGGGTACTGGGGAGCTATTTTGAGATAAGGGTAGCACAGTAGCCCTTTCTGCAGCAAAGTAATGCTACTATAGTAGCCATAACGACAGCAGTGTTTGGGAAACCACTTAAAATTGATGTCAATCGAAAGCTCTCGACTCCCTGAGTGCGAATATGCAAATGACAGACGTCTAGGTGGCCACAAGACCCGCGACAGACGTCGCTGAAATTTTTGGCGTTTTTTTTACTTTTTTGGCGTCATTGGAAAGCTCTCGACTCCCTGAGTGCGAATATGCCCATGACAGACGTGTAGGTGGCCGCAAACTCGCAACAGACGCGATTAAAATCGCTGCTTTTCTTTACGAAATTTTGGATAACTGATGTTACACAGCTAAATACATAGCAATCTGAGGGTCTTGACTGCCAGGAGTTCATATAAATATGTGAAAAAAACCAACTTTGAGCTCTATCCAACAACTGGAAAGCGCGATAAAAATCGCGGATTTTTTCAATGTATGACTATTTAATGGGCTTTTGCGGGAAACCACTTAAAATTTATCTTTACTGAAAGGTCTTGACCTCATTAAATTTAAAATTTAAACAACAGACGCGTAAGTGGTTATAAAAGGATGGTAGCCGCTAAATAAGCCGCGGGCGTTATTTATTGTTTTTAAATTAGATTTTAGTGGTAATCTCTTCAAATGTTACTCAAGTTAAGGGTTTTAACTCCCTTACACGGTGTCTTCACCTGAAATATTTTATAGAATACTATCTGTCACTCTCATTAGAAAGAAAGAGCGATAGTATACCATACAATGTTGGTTGGGCATTTAAATAGCTTTCTATTTCATTTGTCTCAAAAATTTCACATGGCAAAGTTATGAAGTTAAACAATTTAAAGAATTGATTTATTGTTAATTTTACTTAAATCCATAGAAAAAGACCAAAACCTCCTTTTGGCACCTGCAATAAATTAATTACATTCGAAAAAACACAAAACAAAAAAAAATTGAAACAAACGCACAGATGTCAAAGGATAAATTGCTTCTTCATAGAATACTATTCATAGCTTTCTATGAGCAAAGCAATATGTGGCAAGAATTTTTTTTATAGAATATGTACTATGAGTAGCTTCCATGAGCAATTTTCCTAGCATGCAATAAAGTATTCTATGAAATCTTTCTCGTAGAGCCACCATGTTAAGAAGAAAATGTAGGTGACAGACGTTTTGAATTATATCAACATGTTGAAAACCGCGATAAAATTCGCGCATATTGTTATTGGTTTATTGGTTGGATTTTGGTGGTGACCTCCCCAAAAAATCTGTCTATTCAAAGGTTTGAACTCCCTGACCAAGAAAATTTTACAAGCGAGGGAGGTAAAACCTTTGAATTGGCATACATATGAAAAGGTTACCACCAAAAATCCAATTGATAAGATAATAATAACATGCGCGACTTTTATCGCAGTTTTCGGCAGCTTGGTGTAACTCAAAAACGTCTGTCAGGAATTTGTCTTTCTGAACAAATCGATTTTTTAAACTGGAATAATTCTATATTTATTATATAATTACAATACAAAATAAATAAACGTATGTCTGTAGGCATCTTCTAATTCAAATAATTTTGCGATCCAAAATAATATGCACAGTGCACACTTCTTATTTTGTCTTAACGCGTGCATTCTAGCACGTACCGACTGAGTTCAAACTGTCTTTTGAGTTGGAACTCCTTGTCCTCACTATTTCTTTTGATTTCTTTGGACAATTTTTAAGGCAATTGACTTATTAAGAAATTGCTTCGCTGTGGTTACAGGTGCCAGGTAGGTATGCAAATCAATCACTCGTAGGCCCGTTCGTCAGTTCTTTGATTTCTATCCACATACGGACGGACGACTATTGCTACTAGATAATAATGATGCACATCGCCGCCAACTACCGAACCACACCGACCGACCCCACCAACTAGCGGGTCATACGATAAGTAATTGGTTATGGCTCGGGGCTAAAATGAGCGCTTTGTGATATTTATTATGCGCGGGTAAAGAAAGACATTCCATATCTGTGCTGTTGCTGTACCGGAATTGCCCTTGTCAAACCAATACAGAACAAACGCGATAAAAAGAGTGGAAGATTTGATAGACAATTCGTCAAAATGAAACTATTTCATGGAATCGCTAGTTTTTTTTTAAAGGAATATTGAATATTATCTTAAAATTTACAATATCTACCACATAAAAAATTAATTTGCTATTAAGCTTAAAAAAAATATGATTAAGCTTAAAAAATATGATTGAAAGGTAATGTAGCGTCGGAGCATGACGACGCACGCGGTGGTGATTGTAGAGCTACACTAACCGATTCCAAGCCGTTGCGTCACTTGCACTTCAGATTTGTACATAACTAGTAGACCCGAACTCGTGTTGAATTTACTAAAACTTACAATTTCTTTAATTTTAGCTGTGTTTGCGATTTTGCACAAATTTTCATAAATCGTCACAAATTTCTGTTTGTTAACTCGAAAAATTTGCAACGAAAGAGCAGAATAAGAGAATAATTTCAACTCCATTGGATCTGGCAAATTTACATACATATTATATACAATACATACATATATGGCAAGTTTTGGATTCGTACACAAAATCGAACTCGAGATTTTGGGTTGGTTGACATAATGTCCATGGATATAAATTCTGCACAAATGGACACAAGGTCCAAGGTTTTTAATGTCCAATTTCAAACGGTTATTATGTCCATGGACATTATGACCGAATCAAAGTGCAAATAGACCTTATGTCCGTTTGAAAAAGACAGCGTTCTTTGGACATTATGTCCATTTAAAAAGACTGTAGGAGTCGAATTTAGAGGCAACAAATAAAATATGGCCGACACAATTTTTAAGAGCGACAGAATAATTTAATAAACTTCAACATTAATTTTATAATATAAAGTATTAAGTATTTATAGACTTTTTTCTTAGTTTAAAAGGCGCGCTGCTCTTTAAAATTATTTGTGTTGCTATGTACCGCACTTAATGTGCTTATCGACTGATTCATTTACAGCTACAGTGAAACCCGGATAAGTGCCTATCGCATAAGTACCTAACCCGTTTAAGTACCTTTTATTTTTTAGAACCAACATTTTGAGGATTTTTTCATATAAAACTCATAATAAGTACCTTTCGCTTAACTGCCTCCCCTGCTTAATTGCCTTTTATTTTGTATACTTTTATTGAAATTAGGGCTGGCAACGAGACGAGACCAGGCTAGACTTTTGTTAGTCTCGTCTCGTTTTCGTCAAAATCGAAAAATTTCAGTCTCGTCTCGGTCTTGGTCTCGGTCTCGGTCTCGGTCTCGGTTTTGGTCTCGGTCTCGGTCTCGGTCTCGGTCTTGGTCTCGGTCTAGTTCTCCGTCTCGGTCTTGGTCTCATCCTTAGCCTTGGTTTTTTTTTCGTGTTTTTTGGTGGTAAAAAGATGTTTAGATTGAAAAGATAGAGTATGTACGATATCTCGGCAGTAAAAATGCGAGGTGTGGAGTCTTGTGTGACGCACGAAGAAAATGTATAAAACAGGCTCGTGAGTAAGTTTTTTCATTTGTTGTTGTTTCAAACAGTGAATTTGTAAAATTGTTGTTTTTTCTTTCAATGTATTTTGAGGCGAATCAAAGTTTTTAATGTAAATACGATGAAACTTGCCAGTCAGTACACATGCTGACATACTGACATCCCATTATCTAAACAGGGCCAAATGCATGCAAAATTTAATGAAAATTGGTCCATATTCCGTAAAAAGTGGACAGAAACACATAAAGTCGATACGACAGCCGTTAAATGTGAACACTTGCCAAACGACTCGGGTTGAAAGACGCTTCGCTAAATAAGAGCACTTATTCTGAACCTAAAAATAAAATTGGAAAAATTTCGAATTATACAAGATAAAATTTGAGTTTTGTAGAGGTTTTTTTAATCCATTTAAATCGGAGTCATCCTTCAATGGATTTTGACAATTGCTTTACAGGTAGGCAACAAACCATATTTTGACCTTTGGATAATATTTTTTTTCCAAATGTCACCCAAAAGGCTTAACATCCACTTTTTCCGGAGCAAAAACTAAAATCAGAAAAATTTCGATTTTTTTGAGGTAAAATTTGAATTTTGTAGAGGTTTTTTAATCCATTTAATTCGGAGTCATCCTTCAATGGATTTTGAAGTTCATGGCTTGACAGGTAGGCGATGAACTATTGACCTTTTTGATTGGCTATCCGGAAGTACTGCCCGATTCGGAATGCCAGTAAAAAAACAAACATGCCCAATTCGATTCTGAAGTTTTCTTATCATTCCTTGCGTTCGGATGATAGTCAGATAGGCTGTCCACCTATCCCAAAAATTTTCACATGGCTTGAGTTGTTGTTGCGTTCGCTGACATCAGAAGTTTTTTTAACAAGGGATTACAACAACACAAACCTATCCGGATAGCTTTGGATAGTTAGGCGAACGCGCCCATTGTAGGTATTTATGAAACAACACAGGCAGCCGCCAAAAGTAAAATATTTTAAATGCCGGAGACCAATATGGAAACATCAATATTAAACTCGTATCTTCAATATCTTCGATTTTTACTTTATTGGCACATTAAATGTCGCCCAAAAGGTTTAAAATCAACTTTTTCCGGAGCAAAAACTAAAATCGGAAAACCTTTTCCCGGTGAGAAAAACAAAGTCTGAAAAATAAGCGATTTATATTCCAACGGCATGCATACGTATTTCTCTCTGAATTTTCGCAGTGCACCTGAGTATAAAACTATGTACATATGTGGTTCGATATTTTAACGGACATGGAATATTTTATATTTCGCAAAAAAAACTTGTGAATATTATAAAAATTGAACATGAGTACCTACTAAAAAATAAGTAAATAAAAAAATATTTCTTATAGCGAAAACCGAAACCAAACCTCCGAGACCGGCGAGACCAACGAGACCAGCAAGACTCTCGGCGAATTTCGGTACCAAAAATACGGTCTCGTCTCGGGTGCTTTTAAAGTAGTCTCGTCTCGGTATCAGTATCGGTTTCGGGACCGAGACTAGTCTCGGTCTCGTTGCCAGCCCTAATTGAAATTTATCTGAAAAAAATTCTTTTAAGTACACAATTGAAATCAGCAGAAAAAGACAAAAGCTTCTTTTCATCTAGCGCTTCCTTTTTAAAAGGTTACCGATACTAGTCAGTTGATGTAATGTTATTTCTTATTTTTTAAATAACATTAAACGTTTTTTTATTGTATTTTTTTTTATTTTTGTAAATATAGGGATAAGTGCTTATGCGCACTCAAGCGGGTTTTTTATAACTGCACAGCCCGCATAAGTACCTCTCAAAACGAGGCATTTATGGGGAGGCACTTATCCGGGTTTTACTGTATTTTTTTTAGTCAAAGGCTAAGTATATAATCTAGTTTCATCTTTCATGAAATTTAGCATACATAGCATACATTCAGTTATAAAGCGACTTTGCAAACAAAGTTTAGTTAAACAGGGTGATTCAATTTAAATTGTTAATTATGATTTTTTTTATGAAATTTTAAATATTTATAAATGATAAATGAAATTGTTTTAATGTGAGATATGGATGTATACGTCGGTAACGAAGACATAATGTTCATTTGGACATATATACTATTTAAAAATGACAAAATGTCCAGTTGAACACTATTTCTGCTGACAGACGTAAAAGTATGTCCGTTCTCTTTTTTTTTTTAAACAAATGTTATATTCATGCTAATAGATGTAATGGCTAATATTTACAGCATGGTCAGAGGAATCAAATCAGAGCACAATTTTGTTGTTTTATTTAATTTAAAAATTATTCATTCTTTTTCCTCTGTAACCTAAAGAAATTTAAACAAACTTTGCCAATGAAGATGGTTTTATGCGGGTACAGTTATTTTGATCAAACTTGACATTATGATGATAGGGAAGAAAAAAAAAATGTGGGTCTCGCAATTCCATCCGTCGCTCTGTGTGTCTGTCCGTGTACTCGCCTACAGCCGATTTTATTTAAACTTTGTATATAGTGTTTTAAAAAGGACATTCCTCTGACACGTTTTTTTTTCAGAACTGATGAAAATAACGGCACCTGTCATATTATTTTTTTAGCATTTTTGGAAAATCTTAGCGCCAGTTATAGCTATCATTGAAATTCATCATTGAAAATTTTAATGATTCATTTTTAGACGTTTAGGGTGCTAAATCTATGATTATTTTGATGTCAAAATAAAGCTTATGGCTTAATTAATAAATCTGGCCAAAAAAACAACTAAATTCGGCCCAACCTTTCTCATGAAATATCTTCTTATTTCAATGATCATTGATAAAGTAGTGCAATCATTGAAATAACGAAACTCAATTTGTGTTGAAGGTTGAGCCGAATTGAAATTTTTTTTGGGCAGATATATTTATTAAGGCATAGGCTTTATTTTGGCATCAAAATATTTATAGATTTTACTTTCTAAACATCTTGAAATAAATCATTAAAATTTTCAATGATGAATTTCAATGATAGCTATAACTGGCGCCTAACTATTAAAATCGATGAATTTGTAGGTATTCCAGAGCTGGAAACGTGAAGAAATGTTCAAATTATCGATCCGAAAAATCGGACAATTTACAATAATTTCCAATGGAAAGTTAAAAACAATGGCGCAAAAATTTAAACAGCCTGATGTTAAGGTATTAGCATGATACTACTTAACAATTTTCTAACTTTAAAACTTTTTACTAAAATATTCTTAGTTTTAAACGTTTTCTAACTAGTATCATACTAAACCTATACTTTTCTACCTGAACAAGCCTAAAACAGTGACAGTTCAACCCATTTTTGTAATTGTAGATGCCAAAGTGACACTTGGATTTAGTATGATACTAAAAAGATAAAATAGGCATTTCGTGATTTTAACTTTAGTAAAATGTTAAAAAGATAATACGATGCTAACTCGTTTAAAATTTGGAAAAGCCTATTTTTAACCTAGCATCATACTAAAAATGCTTTAACATCAAACTAAATCGTCTAAAATTTTGCGCCAATATATTTTTACGATGGCGTAGTGGTCAAGCAAAATTTGCCCAATCATGAGGCAAACTTCACTTTATGCATAAATACGTACCTACCTGTCTTCAAAACTGTATTCAAATTTTGCGTACGTCAAATATTTTGTATAGATTTTTCCCTATTTTCTTTAAAACATCCTTATTGAAAAATAAATGATAGATACCTACCTTACTAACTTCCTACCTACACATTTCTTAATTTTTTTCGCAGGTACGAACATTTTATCAAAAACATCTTCAGAATTACTAATTTCCTTATTCTTAACCTGCCTCAAAAAATCTTGGGTGTATACCTATTGATCGCATCGAACGACACAAAGACATAATGTAACCATGCATTCAATCATAAGTAAAAAGCAACCTCAAATTAGTTTAGCAAAATTATACATAAGTCTTTTCCATCACGTCATTAGATATATATACTTCCTAACTGCACACAGTTAAAAAAATTGTGTCTACTTAAATCCCACCGCGACCTTCCACGACCAAAAAATAATTTTTTATATTTTCTGTAAGATGAGAGATCATTGAAGAAGAAGTCAACAAAAAAAAAAGACAGGAGAGTGAGAGCGAATGTGGGAAATTTTTCTGGCAAATGACCCGCGCTGATGGAGCGGAACTTGTGAACTAATCCAGCAGGAAATTTCGTCTTCAATGAAAAATTAAGCTGAATTCATCATTGAATTCAAGTACCACTTCATAGGCGAAACAGTGTGCACTGATTACATCAGTAAAAAGTAATGCATTGTTTCAGCAGTTCTTGATTTTCATCACATTATCTGCTTTGCACTTGAAAACCATTTCCAAACAACCCCTTCTTTTACTTGTTTCAAAAAATCCAACTGATTTCAATACGGAATTAAAAGTTGCTAAAGAGGAAAGAAAAATTAAGCGATGATTCAATTGACGAAAAGTCATGCATAAGTTCATCAGTTCATTCTCTAAATCCACTCGTCTGCTTTGTAAAGGATACTCTGCGAGAGAGAAAGAGTTCCGAAAACTCTCCTTGGCTTACTTTGGCCACAAATATGAAATTGATGCTGAATTAAAGTCGACGTTTTCAAATGAAAAGTAATCAGTTCCAGTTCTCATTCTCTCTCAGTTTTAATTCTTGTTGTTCTTTTTCTATGGAAGCGGGTGTTATGCCCAAAACAGATGTGCAGCTTTTTCCAATGCAGCGAAAATAAATTTACACAGGTTCTTATGAAGGCTGACATATTCCAGGCTCTGCATGCAGCCTTTGCTGCATGATATCTCTATTTCTAAATTCGCTGCATGGGGAAAAAGCTGCACATCTGTTTTGGGCTTTACATTTATGTGGAAAATAATGCCAAGGTTAATAACTCTTTATAGTTACATATGTATGAATTATTGTAAACTGAACATTCTTTCTATCCCTAGGTTACTCGAGGAGCCACAATAAATAATTTTGTAATAATTAATAATTTGTTGTAATTATTTTAATTTATATAATGTAAATAATAATGCAATAAAAAGATAATAATTAGGTAGGTACCACATAAATTAAATCAGTTTTTATTTTAATAAGGGAAGTACATTCTACTTTTGAAAAAGGTGGTGAAAAACCAATTCGCTTGTAATTGGTGATTTAACTACTGAATATTCCTCACATTTTTCCTCAGGCAATAAGAAGTACGTGAATAAGCAACTCTCAGTTACCTAATGATTTCACTATTGAATTTTCATCACATTATTCATCGATGAAAATAAGCAGATGAATCAGCGTGTTACATTTATGCAGTGATTTCACTGTTTAATATTCATCATATTTTTCATCATATTCCAAGCTGGTGAAAAAGCAACTTCCACCGAACCAGTGATTTCATTGTTGAATTTTCATCGAGAAAGTGGCATGTGCCTACCGCCAATGACATGCCCATGTTAAATTCATCAGAGAAAAGAGCACAAAAGTGGCGGGTGCAGCTTCTTTTCCTCAAGGAAGAAGCAGCTTATTCAGCACTGAATTTTTAGAAATTTCCTACTGGGAAACTGTTAGCTTCTTTGTGTGCGTGTGCAAGGAAATTTGTTGTTAAAAAATGCGAAATGGAACCTTTTTCTATTTTTTCTGTTTTTGTCATCGAAACTAGTTAAAAAAAATGTTTAAAAAATATAATAAAAATAAATAAAAATTGAGTAAGCTATCCTTTCTTCACAACGACGTTTCCAATGTCGATAAATAAAATTGCATTTTTAATTATGTTATGAACAAAAAAATAAAAAAAATTTGACGGAATTGATTTATTAAACATATTTTCTTTAAAACATAATAATTTCAAAAAAAGAAAAAAAAATAGCAAGACTTTGCCCCAGGATCTTGAAAAAAATATACCAAAAAAAAACCTAAGATCACTTTTATAAATATTTTTAAAAAACTGAAAAAAATTTAAATAACACACCATATTTATTGACTTTGAAATATACCTGATTTGGGATCGTTACCTTCAAAACTTTTAAAGTTTTGTCAAATTGCGTAACCATATTACCTTGTAAATTCGCTTATATTATGAACAATTGCATATTTTTTTTGGGAATAAATTATAAAATTATTAAACAAAAAAGGACGGATTGAACTTTAAACATTTATTTTCTTACAATAAAAAATATAAAAAATGATTTCTAAAGTATGCCCCAGTGATTCTTCCAAACCCATCCGTAAAATTGTGGATGTTTTATTTTCTGTAGCGGATTTGAGAAACAAAGAATTTTTTTTATTTTTAAAGTAAACAAATATTTTTGCCTAATATTTTTCAATCAAAATCCTTTTGTTTCAATAAAATATTTGAAAAATTGTGGATGCTATACAGCTAAACGTGAAGTTCCCACCTATTTTCTTGAGGGAAACCTCCCCTTAACGTAAACCAAATTTCTAATGCTGCTCTTTTAAATGGTCATTTCTCCATGCTTTATCATAACGCTGGAGGTATCGTATGAGGACAAAATCATATGATTTTTTTTATTGATGCTGCCGATTGATCGTATGACATTATCGCTCTCACCGAAACGTGGTTAAATGAAAATTTTCTCACAACTGAATTCTTCACATCTGATTTCAATGTATACCGGAAGGATCGTTGTTAAAAACAGTAGAGAAGGTGCTGTTTTACTTGTTTATTTAAGTAAATATATAATTTTATCTAATATGTACCAATATTAAGCAAATTTTTGTATGTGTAGATTTACCTATTTTGCCAACTTATTATATTTATTTTTTCGTTTCGTATATTCGTCCTTCATCTCAATATTTTGTTTATGAAGCTCACATAAAAAACATTAAGGACATTGCAAAAAATACAGATGAAAATTGTTATTTTGTAGTTCTTGGTGATTTTAATTTCCCGATGTAAAATGGTTATTTTCAAATGATGAAAAAGAAATGTTTCCTTACAATGTATATAAAGATTTCAAGTATAATGTAATTGATAGTATTACAGCTTTAAATATTGCGTCAAATTAACAATGTTTTTAATTCTATAGGTCGTCTTTTATATTTAGTTTATATTGATAAAAATCTTGAAGCTAAGTTAAATGAAGCAAGTTTTAAATTACATACTTGTAAATAGTGTCCATCATAAGGCACTTGAAATTACTTTCAATTTTTCTGTTTTGATTGAGTCTCAATCTTCTTGTTATGTAGTAAAGATTCATGATTTTAGAAATGCTGATTTTATTTCTATGAATAATTATTTCGAATCGATTGATTGGCAACAACGAAAATCACTTGGTATTCCATGTAACGTATCATACAAAGGCATCTCTTCTGGAAATCTTAATGAAATCTGTAACAATTTTGCGTCCTTTTTTCAATCAAACTTTTTTGAGTCAATCATAAATTGCGATATAATGTTTGATAATTATAATATAATAATTTTTATATTGATGCTGGTAGTTTACATCTAACTTTCAATGATGTGATGACAGCTTTATCATCTCTTGGTAACAGTTTTTTGTTGCTCCATATAACATTCCACCACTTGTTTTCAAAAAATGTAAATTTAATCTAACAGCCCCGCTCTGTTATATTTTTAATATGTCTTTGCAGCAAGGTATATTTTTAGATACTTGGAAAGATTCTTTGATAACACCTCTGTACAAATCTGGATCTAAAGGTTCTGTTGAAAATTATAGACCTATTGCTTAACTTCAATTAACCCCAAAGGTATTTGAAGCAATAGTAAAAAACAAACTCTATAATTTGGTTCGAAATCATATTTCTGAGCATCAACATGGATTTATGACTGGTAGATCAACAACAACAAATGTATCCTGTGACTTTCTTTCTTAATTTGTAAAACCGATTGCAAGTTGATGTTATTTACACCGATTTTTCAAAAGCTTTTGACCGTGTGCAAAACAATTCTCTTGTGAAGAAACCCGAAATGTTCGGCTTTCATTCTGTACTTCTTAAATAGATAAATAGTTATTTGGTTGGACGAAAACAATACGTCAAAATTGGTAATGTGCTGTCAACCAAGATTGAAAACTTTTCCGGTGTACCCCAGGGCAGCCATCTTGGGCCGCTCCTTTTTTATACTTTTTATAATTGATTTATTGTCTTTTATATGCCGATGATTTAAAGATTTTTAGTCATATAAGATCTCCATTAGACGCCTTCAGGATGATCTTAATAATATAGTTCACTGGTGTAATCTAAATGGATTTTATTTCAACAGTAATAAATGTAGTGTTGTAGCTTTTTCGAAAATACTTAATCCTATATGTTTTGATTACAAAATTAACAATAAATGCTTGCAAAGTTTATTGAGCCAAAGAGACCTTAGAGTTATTTATATGACTCTAAAATGAGTTTTTCGCTTCAAATTGACCATGTTATTTCCAGAGCAAATTCGATATTAGGCTTCATAATTAGAAATTCGAAATCTTTTAAAGATCCTTAGGTGCCAGTTATAGCTTTCATTTAAAATCATTATTGAAAAATTGTAATTTAATTTTTAGGGTGTTTAAAAAGCAAATTCAGTGTATATTTTAACCCCAATATGAAGCAGGCGATTCTATTAATATTTGTTGAGCCCAACCTTTCATATAAATTGATTTCGATTATTTCAATGATTGCATTACCTTATCAATGATCATTGAAATAATAAAAGTCATTTCAAAGAACGGTTGGGCCGAAATGATTTTTTTTTTGGCCAGATATATTAATAAAGTCATTGGTGCAAAATTTTAGACGATTTAGTATGATGTTAAAGCAATTTTTGTATGATGCTAGGTTAAAAAGAGGATTTTACAAATTTTAAACGAGTTAGAATGGTATTATCTTTTTAACATTTTACTAAAATTAAAATATCAAAATGGCTATTTTATTTTTTTAGTATCATACTAACTAATGTCTCTTTTACAATTACAAATGTGGAAATGGTGTGATCTGTCACTTTTTTAGGTGTGTTCAGCTGGATTTTATTGAGGAAATTGGTTTAGTATGAAACTGATGTTTAAAACTAAGAACATTTTAATAAATAGCTTTAAAGTTAGAAAATTGTTAAGTAGTATCATGTTAATACCTTAACATCAGGTTGTTTAAAATTTTGTGCCATTATCTTTATTTTGGCATCAAAATAACTATAGATTTTGCATCCCACACATATTAAGAAAGATGTACTGAAATTATTGTAAATAATATAATGTATATATAAAATGTATAAATATAAGTTAATTATTTTTAATTTATTCTATAGTCTCCATTAATAAAATAAATATATCATATATGCTACATTTTGGTGAAAATAATATTTCCAAAAAAATGGATTTAAACGGTACCTCCCATAGAACCATGTTTTTATTTTCATTTTTCTCGAAAAGGAATAAGCTGATTTTGATAATATTTTGGAGAATCTTCTGAAAATACATTGTATACTTAAAAGTTTCAATTTTTTTTTGTGGAAACCAAATTTCGAAAACGACTTGGTTGGTTTTAATAAAACTTGGTAGGTACTTAAACTGCTCAGTTTCAATTTCAATTTTTCTTATAGTCAATACGGTACCTTACATACAAATGTTAAATAACCGTTACAGAAAATCTAAATTTTCGCGAAAACAACACCTACGATTTTGATTAAAATTGTCCTTAATACTAATATTAGTACGGTCTATCATTAGTCAAAAACGAAATTTACTGTTAGCCATTACTAACAGTACCTCTCATAGAAACATTTTTTTTTATTTTGGACTATCTTATTATCTGTATAACCGATTTAATTAAATTTTAATACAAAAGCTTCTAAAAAATTAAAGTCATACAAAATTTTCAAAAAAAAAAAACAAATTTTGGATTTTTAAAAAAAGTTTTCAATTTTTTTTTGAAAATTCCATATTTCAAATATGGGCAGATGATTTTGTCGATTGTGTACCAATTTTTTTTTCTCAAAAATGTTTACAAAATTTTATATACTTATATACAAAATTAATTTAAAAAAAAAACGCTACTACGATTTTGATTTTTTTTGTTAAAAACTACGATTTGTTAATGAAATCAGATGATGTACTTTTTTAGCTCTAAAAACAATTAAAGAAGAGTTTTTTATATACGAATATTTTTTTTAATAATACAAATTCTATATACTACTGAAATAAATCAGCCAAGTAGAAGACTTAGCACTATTTTATTGGACTTGAAGAGTTTTTTAGTTATATTAAATGAATTTGGGCTTTTATGATCAGTGAAGTTTGTATGCAATTAATTAAAAAACTAATTCATATTTGACCCTACGTTTCGCATGGCTTCTTTCCAGCTTCCTCAGGGGTTTACATTTATTTAGCTTCAAAAAACAATTTACAACATTGGTATTAGTGAACATAGGTACATAGTTACTTTTGAAATAATATTTAATAGATGTTTTTAATAAATTAATTTCGAACAGTATTGAGTTTTAATAATTTTTAAATTTATTTCCATAAAATAAATAAATTTGGTGGCACAACGGCTCATGAAGAACCAGGGCCTAGTGACTTGCAACTCTCAACTATTCCTGTGTGCGTGTCTGCAGGAATGAAGGGGACCTACAGTTTACTGCCGAATCCGAACGGCTAAGGTGAGCGGCACTTTTCTATGACAAGAGATACTCTTGGAGGTTTTGTCATTTCCTCGGAAGAGGCAGTAGCCCGGAAAAAAAACTTAAGGTGGAAGCGGCTGGTATTGAATGCAGACCTCTGTCATGACAGTTCATCGCATTAACCATTACGCCACGGGCTACTACAATTTATTTCCATAAATTTTTCATTTTCTTATATAGTATATGGATAAATATGTACACATATAACTATTATAATTGATTATTTGTATGTACTTATAATAAACTCAATCTTTAAAACTCAAAAAAGTTTTTACTAAAAGAGCAAGTTCGTACGATCCAGTTGTGCATTTTATTTTTATACTTTCTCAAAAACTTAAAAAAAAAATTATATCTGGTTTTCAGTATTTGACTAAGTATTAATAACTTATTGAATATTTACAAAAACAGTGGGACAGTGGGCAAAATTAAAAAAAAAAACTTGCCACTTGGATCTGTCAAAAAGACAATTTTCCCGCTTTTTGCTTTTCATTGGGCAACAAAAAAATTAATTAATTTTTGATTTTAAATCAAATTTGCAAATCTAAATTTTTCAAATGTTTTTTGTTGATATTTCGGTTGTGAAAATTATGTTGAAAAATGTGAAAAATAATTGCTAATAAATAAATGGTAGCAGTTTAAAATGAACCGGCAACTTTATCAAGTTCATATTTATCTTCTAAAAGTAAATTGAGGGATGAAGATTTTTTTTGAAATATTGACATAGAAGCTATAATGCACAAATACAGTGACAAAAATAAATCAATTTGAAATTGTGTTCCATTCGCCACAAAATTCAATTTTTTCATTGAAATCTAAATTTACCAATGGAAAACTCCATAAGTCTGTCCTAGAACTTTTTGGTTCCGACCCGACCGATATCTTCTTTAACAAATTTAACTTTGCCTTATCGAGAACGAGATCCTGCGTACGCCTTTGGGTAGAGTTGTATTGCAGAATGCACTCGTAGGTTAATCACACAACGGCAACCCATGATAGAAGTTTATTAACTTTGTTACTGTTTTGTATGGTTAAATAAAATATAAAAAAATAATAAGATCATGGTGAATATAAATAAGCGCCAAAAAGCATCGAACGTGTTTTAGAATACTCTTCAGTCTTCACCATCGAGCCCAAACTGATTAATTGTAGAGTGTAGTGTAGACAAGACACTAATCGAACCTTCATACCAATCATATTTTTATTATTGATTCTATTTTTTCCTCGATTTTCATCTATCTTTCATTCACCTCGTAACCGTCGTTCGAGACGAACGTGTGTAGTGTGTTTTATTGCTGACCATATTTAAACAGTGCAAAATATCGCAATCTTCGCACAAAAATACATATTAACACAGTGCTCTCGTTGAATTTGTGTATTCCTGTTTATTATTTGTTAAAAATTAGAATAATGCCCAATTATGTCTACTATTAAAGAGAACGAACAAATGACGAGACAGATATAAGCTAAATCGGGTTTTTGTTAAATTGGATCAAAATAATAAAGTAAACATAAAACCGTGTTCTGTCTGCCCTGCCTTTATAATGGACAAGGTTACCATACTGCAATAATGACGTTGCAGCACCTGTTGGACAAAAAAAAATCGCATCGTGTTTAATCACAATATAGCTTATAAATACAACTGCACTAGCAGAAGCTTTATTTACTTATTGAAATAAAAGAAAGAAGCCTTTTCTATATTAAAGCAGAGTGATTGTGATTTATTATTTTTAAAAATAAGAAATTTCAATATTTATAAAAAAACACTAAAATTTTATATATTTGTTTAAGTTCTTGATTTAATCTTCGACGAAATAAAACATGTGGCTATTGTTATATCGTTTTTGTTTTTCAAAGTTCGTTTCTGACTCCAATCTGGATTCTGTATTTTGATTTGTATTTATGGTTTTAAATGCGATGCGGCGCGAAATAGTGTTGTGCATTTTATTTGTATTGATTGATTCTGCTTGCAGATTTGTGCATATTTTAAAAAATTCATTGCTTGTTTAGTGTTAGCCTCTTTCAATCTATCATACGTACAAAATACCCATAACTTAAATTTTAAAAACAATTTAGCAAGTTATTTTATTAATATCGCTATCTATTCATATGTTTCCTTAAGTTAATCAGACATTAATTTCAATTGAGTGTAATTTATCACAGTGTCGAATGATTTTCATCAACCGAAGAAAGAATAGTATTTTTGTATTATATTTTAGTGAGTGACCGCAACAAAAGAAGACTAAATTTAAACATAAATGGAGAGTTGTCTGGAATGCGTGATGCTTTATTATTCATGAATAGTTGATTTGTGTATATTTTGTTCATTCACTGTGGCAACATTAATAAAATATTTTCAGTTTTGGATTGCACGCATTCCAAACTTTTGTTTGCATTTTTTGTGAAGTTTTGCATGAGGTGGTTCAACTATTGATAAATAAAATAATGCAAAGAAGAGTGAAATTGATTTAAAGGTAGGTACTTACATTTTGCAGAACAGAAATACCTAAATAAATTTAGCGCATTGACTGCTATCTCATTGATTTGTATATGTATATATGTAATGTACCTATATGTACGCACGTTTTAAAACTGCATACGTTGGTATTGACTTGAACCTTAGAGGTTCTGAAAATATTTTGGATAGGTTTGTATGAAGGATGTTAGTTTAAACTTTAAAAAATAAATAAATAAACTGGGTTAGGCAAAATATGTAAAATCGTTGATTTTGTTAATGATTAATTGCTCATAAGTCATAATTAAAGTTATTTACGGAATAGTAAAATAGGTAGGTACCTACCTACATATTTTTTTCATGATTAAACAAAAGTAATATGTATAATTATACGTATGTACAGTACATATGAATAATTCTACATAGCAGATGAAAGATACAGTAAAACCCGCTTAAGAGAAACTGCAAAATGTCACAGTCTTTCTTTCACTTAAGCGGGTTTTTCACTTAAACGAACACCGCTTAAGTGAAAAAAAATTTCACTTAAGCGGATCTAAAAATTTCACTAAGCGGATAATTAATGCTAGAAACAATTGTATTTGTCCTTTATTTATCTTTGAATTATGAAAATGTAATTTTCTTTTTAATAAATGTCAAAATACGTATACCTCTTGAGTCATTTAAAATGTTGTTTTGGATTTTTGTTTGAGAGGACAAAGCAATTTGTTTATAAAATGTAAATGTAAACGTTTGTGAAATAATCTGAAATTCAAATGTCATTTTCGTGGTGAAAATGGTGAAGGTGAAAAATAAAGAAGAAACGAAAGCATTCAGCAAATTTTTCGTTCTGTGCGATTAAATTTTTTTTCACTGAAGAGAGTTTTTTTTTCAATGAAAAATATAGAATTGAACTAAAAATATGTTTCAGGTATCTGGGTTTTTCACTTAAGCTAGTTTCGCTTAAGCGGAGTGTTTTAAAGGTAATTGGTAGAAAAATACTCGGGGAGCTTATGGCATTCTGCGGATTTTTGGGTCCTTATTTCTTACACATCAGTATTTTGAAAGACATAGCTATACAATTTATAGGACCATATTTTGTTGTATACATGTACATTGTACATATAAAAACATGATCGGGACTGCATGTATACAGAGGCTATAGGGTTAGTATAGTCTTCTAAGGCAAAATAGGCAACTGCCCTTTGCCATAGAGGCCCGTGGCTCTTGAATCTTGATACAATTTTTTTTTGATAGGTGTATTTAAATTGGTTCTTAATTTTTTTTTAATAAATAAATTGAATTTGACAATCATTGTGACTCAATTTTATAATTTTTTTATTGTGAACTATGTAAAACAGTAGGTACACAAATAACTTATAAATGACTCGTTTATTATGCAGAGTTGAACTACACTTCTACCCATTCGATTACCTTTGTCGAATACAAATGGGATTATTTTGTTCGAAAACAAGACTATATAGTGTTAAAAATGAATTGCATTCAAACTGTTTGAATTTAATGCAATGGAGGTGGACAGGACATCCGCTCGATATTGGTTAGCTTTTAATTTTCAAGGGCGTCTTTTATATCAAATGAAACAAAATGAAAATAAAACAATTTCAACTGGGTAAAATTCAAATTTGTTGAAGAATATTTTGATATTTTATATTTATTACTATTTCAGTAAGGCCGAATGAGGTAGTTTAGTAAATTCCACATTCGTTTCATTGTGAAGTCATTTTAATTCCCACAAAAAATCATATTTCCAATTCTCCATGTTAAAAGCTTTGAAAAGCATTTATTTGGAAACTTCAAAACCTTATAAAACAAGTTTGAAATATAAACGCTTTTTTTTGTTTTGTGAAATTTTACCATTTAAAAAATTTGAAAATTTATTAGATATCTATTTAATTTTTTTTGTATATCTACATTTCTGAAATTCTGATTTTTATAGATGATTTTTAATCGATTGAAATCGTAGCCATCCCTCAATGGAATATGATAGTTTATGGCTTGACAGATGGGCAATCGACTTCACTTTAACGTCTTGTATATTTCGTGCCAAATGTCACCCAAAAGGCTTTTATTCGCATTTTTCCAGAGCAGAAAGAACACAAATTTTTGAACCGCAATAATTCGCAGTTTTAATTTTCTGCTTCCGATTTTTCCCGGAAATTCTACCACAGAGCCTAATTAAGGGGCTTATTGCGAGAGTCTATTCGAAAAAAGTCTTTTCGACAAAAGTCGATCAAAATTCTTGATAGAATTGAAATTTCTTTCAAACAGAAAAAAAAAATAAATATTCAGTACAAATATTAAAAGTCAAATAGAAAAATATTAACGAATAGAATTTTAAAGTAACGATAGTAGACTTTAATTCTATTCGACAAGATTCTATTTCATCCGCAATAAGCCCCTAAGAATATCAATCAAGTTTGGGTTAAAAAAATTAATTTTCAAAGTCTAAAGTAGGTACATACATTTTTCAACTTTAACTGTTCTCTTAAGACTCTTAAGAGTGATTAAATAGCTGCTAATTAAAGCCGAAAACAGATGTGCAGCTTTTTTCCATGCAGCAAAATTTGAAATAGAGATATCGTGCAGCGAAGGCTGCATGCAGAGCCTGGAATATGTCAGCCCTCATTAGAACCCGTGTAAATGTATTTTCGCTGCCGCGGAAAAACCTGCACATCTGTTTTCGGCATAAAGCTTCTCTTTTTCTAAACTGCTCACTGCGATCGCTGCTCATTTGAAATCGCTCTTTAGCACATCTCTAATGTGTACTGTTAAGCAGAAATAGAGGTAATCTGCCGAATCTAAATGGCACTTTTTATCGACAAAAGATACTTTTGGAGGAGTTGTCACTTTTGGTAGAAGCCCCGAAAAAACTTTTTTTGATTTTTATGTGCAAGAGTCTGGGAGTTGATCCCAGACTTCTGAGATGACAGTCCAATGCACAAAGTAGCCAGTTACTTACAGCCTTCATTTAAAATTTTTAATTTAAATACGTTCAGAAAGCAAAGGCTATGACTATTTTGATGCCAAAATAAAGTTTTTGACTTAAATATTATATTTGGCTAAAGCCTAGTATACAGTTCCTCCTCGAACAAAAAAATACACGTACTTCTTATGAGTGTGATTTTATCGCAAAAATTTTTTATCGCAAAAATTTTCTCCTGAAATTTTGTTTGTATTGAACTGTGAACTAACGCCAGGAAAAGAGAATTATACTCACCACGATTCTTTTTCGCGCAAAACAATGTCAGTGACATTGTTTTGTGCAAAAAAATCTAGTTTGTGCTTACACGGTGCCTCAAGAGTAATGACTTTGTATGAACCTAAAGGATTATGAAAGAGACAAAACATCGGAGAGTCATGACTCTTGAGGCACCGTGTAATAGTTGACCAAAAAACAATTTGTTCCACCACATATATTTTTTTCCCGAAAAAAAAATTTTTTTCACCACAATAATTTTTTTTATTCAAAAGAACTGCATACTAGGCTTAAACAAAGATAGCTGTCTGCAAAATAATATTGACTTTAAAATATATGTATAGCAATCACAGTGAATCTTAAATCAAATATCACAGTTATACCTGAGATCGAAATATTACGACATGGTCCATCTATATAAAAAAAACTCTTTTTTACATGAAAATACATTTATAAAAATGAATTGTGTTTTTCGTTGGCACGCGCATAACTCGGCTCAACATTATCCGATTGGGATTGGCATTGCGATTTTTTCGTTTGATGTGTTTTGAAAACATACTACGGAACCGAAAATCTAAAATTTTTAGTGGTAAAGTAAAAAAATCATGAAACCCCGAAATTGGAAATTTTTAGGAGGAAGGAAGTTCCACTTTCGAATTTTCCAATTTCCGGCTCCGTAGTGTGTTTGCCTGGTTCAAAACAAATCCAACAAAAATCATCAAGTAAATCGGATTATGTGAGTTATGCGCGTTTAAACAAAAACGCGATAACTGAAACTAGTTAGATATTTCAATACTATTACCTACTTCCTCAGCCTTTCTCCTTTAATACTTTCTTGTTTATTTACAACTTATTTCCAAACATTAATTCCACTTAGCAGAGACCTAGCTAAAACCTATATGAACGTACATACATATATATAAAATCACTTTCTACGCTAAAATTAAAAAGAAGAGAGATTTGTCTCTGCACAAAACACTTGTTGCAGCGAACAACGGACTATACCTATTAAGTCAAACTACTTTTTTCTATTTGTTGCACCCTGATACCTTTGGATTACAGTATACAGCGCACACCTGTGAGTCTGGTTTGCTAATCGAAAATGGTTCATGAATCTTCTCTGCTGGTTTATTTATCTTTTTCCAAAGATTTTGCTTTTAAGTGACAGCAAACTGAATTCTAGACAAACCTACCAGTTTAATTGGCCTTGCTCCCTCACTTTGCGGAGTCTGTATAAACTGTTTCATTGCTAAATTTAGCTATATAATTTACATATTCAGGTAGTTACTAACGTCTTCGCTAAGACGTTTATTGGTAGAAAGTAAAATTGCAAGATTCCCAGGTATTTTTTTTTTCATTTTTTTTTTAGCAAAAGCAAGTCGTGAAAAAAACCTAATAATTTGTGCGAACTACTTTATTTTCTTAAGTGGCTTTGCACAAAATTATGAAGAATGATTCGTTTAAGTTGTAGACGGTTTTTAATATAGGTATACACTGGAAGAAAAAAATTATTTTCCACAAGGAAAAAACTGTTTACCACAAGCGATAAAAGGCACCAAGCGTTTAAGTTTGGGATAGTGTAGATGCTTATTAAATATAGCCACTTAAATTAAAAAATAGTCCACTTCGTTTTCAAGTGACTTTTATTTCCTACCTCATTTTTTGTTCTTTATTACATTAGTTTTAATTTATAAATTTATTTTATTTGGGTTTTGTTATGATCAATTTGCTTTTTGTTCTATCCCTTATCTCTCTTCTTGCAAAATAAAGTTTGAGTGTGTCAAAATTACATGTGCTTTTGCATTCTGTGACGACAAAAATAAAAGATGGATGCCATCGCCATCCGGTGGGCGATGCATCCTCGTCGGCATTGCCAGATTTGACAATACTCCCCCCCTGGTAAGGCGGTTTCTGTAACTGATTTCACTTTTCGCCAAATCGACTAACGCCCAGTACGGCAAGCTCTGCAGAAGGCAGAAATAAAACATGGATGCCATCGTCATCCGTTAGTCGATGCATCCTCATCGGCATTGCCAAATTTGACAATAATGGTGGAAGACGAAATGGCTAACTGTCAATTTAAAAAAGGTAAAAACACGACCTTGACTCACTGACGGCTATTACATATACACGGTAAGGCTTAAACATAAACAAATCTACTGGCCCGGAGACGTTCCATTCTTCACGCCCTTGACTTATTTACGGCTATTATCCACGGTGAGGCTTAAACATAAACAAATCTGCTGACATTCCATTCTTCTGAGATCTGGAGTTGTACTTTTTAACTCTGGCAGAACTACTGCGTAAGCTTTTTCACTTGTCAAATTCTATACTGAATACTTCCTAGTAGAGTCAAACGCTTTAGAAACGCAGTGAAATCAATCTGTAATCAGCTTTGAAAAAAGTAAATTCAAATCAATTGATATTTCAAAAGTTTTTGAAAGAATTTGGCATCAAGCTTTCTTATTAAAAATGGGTACATTTAATATCGATTTTTTTAGAATTCACCATTCAATACAAGTCGTAGAGTTAGTGGATATGGTTTCAAGGATAACATTCAAAAAAAAAATCTCCGACTCTCTCATATTCATCATGATCTTTTATTTGAAAATTCTTATCCAGACGACTGAAACTGAACTTTCAGTTTGTCATACTTGTCATTTTTAGCATACATGTGAACACGTACTCTTATACCTAGATGGGTTAAGTTCCTTGGATATAATAATTCAAAATAGTACTTCAAAAAATATTTTGAAGACCGCCTACACTATGTATCTTTCATTATTTTATAGCTACTCGTATTTTTATAAATAGTGTTCCAGTCAGCATTGCCAACCACTTACCAAAAAATAATGCCTTTTTTTAAAGAAAAAAGCTAAATTTATTTTTTTTTAGTTTACGTTAAAAATGAAAAATTAAGCACAAAAATGATTTATGTAAATACTTAAACAAAAACAATTTTTTACTAAAAAAAACTTGAGTAAATCACATGAAAATATCGTATTTCCTATTTATCAATATGAAGTTACTTATAACACAAAATTTAGCCATTGTCTTAATAGTTTGATATCCTTTTTGAGTTAACTTTTTGATACGTTCAGTTTCAATGGACAAGCATGGAAATAATATAATTTTTCGTGGAAATGAAACATTTACACCCATCTCTACCATTGTGTGAAATTGATCACACCAAAAACATAAATGTTAAAAAAAGAGCCAAGTTTTCCAATGTAGGTATACAAAAACCTGTAAATGACAAGTCAGCCCTGAAAAGTAATGAGATCTAAAAGTGTGCTAAGTTCCAAGTTAATGAAGGTTTAATATCAAATATTTTAAAGGCCAGTTGTACAAAAATTTCATCCGCGGCTTAGGATTTTTAATTCACCGATTTCGGCGGATTAACTGAGGTTCAGCGATGGTTCAGGCATGTAATTACCTATGATCATGTACTTGTACTTGTACTTGAACATTGAACCACCGTTGAACCTGAGTTAACCCGCCAAAATCGGAGAGTTAAATTTTCTGAAACACATCAGGTTTATTATTGAACCACGTTTGTACAACTGATCCTAAGCAGAGTAATATCGAAACAACTCCAAATTATGAGAGAAATTTCTCATTTAATGATTACTGACTAAGATTTTGTAGGTTAAATTTTTTAATTTTCGCGTGCACCTGAATCCTAACATTCTGCCAAATTTCTTCATTTTACAACAATCAGAAAAGCTCCATATAGTTGATAATAACTCTGAGAAAGTGGGTGGATATACCATGCCAATGGCGTAGCGTGAGTTTCAGCCGCCCGGGACTTTGTATGATGTATGATTGAAAGTCATTATCATACACAAAATCTATGATAATTTTTGTGTCTTACAAAAAAATAAAATTTTTACCATCATTTTCCAATGTCTCATAAAAAAATTAATTTCCAACTCAAAACATATAATACTAATGAAATTATACTTAAATAGAAAATTGTCAACACTGATCACTTAACGAACTGCCCCTCTATGCCTTATCTTTAAATAATAGCCCTTCCACACTATCCCATCGAGTATTAGTACACGTGAAAAAAAAGTGTGATAGAATTACTTACGACTGCCAAATTTGTGTGAAGAAAACGATTTTCATATTTTCCTTCTACACTTGCATCCAAAAAATCAATTCACCATATAACCTCAAACCACACATTCAAATTGTGTGAGTTGGGCTGTTATGTTATGGGATGAAATTTCATCACAGCAGGAAATTTCCTCCTCTATTATTGTAAACTGAACAATTTTTCTATTCCTAGGTTACCCGAGGAGCCACAATAAATAATTTTGTAATAATTAATAATTTATTGTGATTCGTAATTATTTTAATTTATATTATGGAAATAAATAATAATGCAATAAAAAGATAATAATTGGGTAGGTACCGCATAAATTAAATCAGTTTTTATTTTAATAAGGGAAGTATATTCTACTTTTGAAGTGAAAAACCAATTCGATTGTAATTGGTAATTTCACTTTTGAATATTCCTCACATTTTTCCTCGGGCAATAATAAGTCCGTGAATAAGCAACTCCCAGTTACTATTGAATTTTCATCTCATTGTTTATCAATGAAAATAAGCAGATGAATCAGCATGTTACATTTATGCATTGATTTCACAGTTTAATATTCATCATATTTTTCATCATATTCCAAGCTTGTGAAAAAGCAACTTCCAACGAACCAGTGATTTCGTTGTTGAATTTTCATCAAGAAAGTGGCATGTGCCTACCGCCAATGACATGCCGATGTTAAATTCATCAGAAAAAAGAGCAAAAAAGTGGCGGGTGCAGCTTCTTTTCCTCAAGGAAAAAGCAGCTTATTCAGCACTGAATTTTTAGAAATTTCCTACTGGGATTATCTTTGGTGCCATTTGAATTTTATGATTGTGGAAGTGCTGCTGAGCATTTGTCCATTATATGGAATAAATGTGCAGATTATACTAACACCAGGTCTCCAGCTGAAATATTTCATAGATTACCATCTGTCACTACTATCATAAATGTATATTTACCATGTTTGAAAATTAATTTTTTAAAAACTGTTCATTAAAACAAATTGGCTCAAAAATAATGTTTAACAATGGAGCACTGGCTTTGTTGAAAGTTATAGCCTGAAATTCTTCGTGTTCCCGTATTTTTTTTATAATTTTTTCATGTAGTCATATTTTTGAACAAATTTTCCCCTCCCACTTAAAGGAGGGAAGGGAATAGACCTTCCTTCTGATACAATTCCGTTAATGTCATGGTTGAACTTATACAGTATACAACATAGCTTTTTTTCGCATGCATTTTTTGCGAATTGGCCGGCATTCCCCTTTGGGTTTTCAAACGGTCTGGCAGGGCAAAAGCCGCTTCCAAGTGGTCTTGGACCCACTGTTTTTTGGTTCATTTTCACACCCGAAAATTTGCTGTGGGCTCTTAGACTATTTTTCAAATATTCACAAATTAAACTTCTTAGAAGGATTTATACAGATGTTTCACCTATTTTTTTGTCCATATAAAGGTCAATGTAAGGGCAGGGTAACAATTTCTACATCCATCCGATGTTGCGCGATCGGCTACCAGTCGATGCCATCGGCAACGGTCGGCACGTGTGAAAGGTCCCATAAGATTTACTATACCAAATGATATTTGGTCGATGTCGGTGGCCGGTTCCCGGGTAAATGGCTCATACGGTTTGTATGCGGTTTATTTTTGTTTTTTTTTTTTTTACTTGCCAACATCGTTCTGAGGTTCGTTGTTATTGTTTGTGTTGAAAATGTGTAATATACCTGATATGAACCCTGTGTGTGTGAAAGCTCTTAGCTGATATCGAAAACAAACCGAATACAGACCGAATCGAATAAAACCGAATACGAATTTGAGTTAAAAAAAAAGCACGGCGGAGAAAAGCAAGTTTAAAGAATACGATGTAACATAATCTCTTGGATCATGATCATGATCTTTAAACCATGGAAATATGCTGCAATAGGCATCATGCTTACGCACAATGTTTATCCATTATCATAAAATTGCATCCGCAATAAAGAAAAAATATATAATCGAAATTGGAATAATAATAATAAGAAAAAAACTTTTTCCAATCGAAAAGAAAATTAATTTTTAATTGAATTCTTCTTCCTTTGTTTCGAACCAATTTTTAAGCCATAATTCATGCCCCATGAGCTCACCAAAAGAATATACCTATAATGCATAGGTATAAAGCGATTGACGGAGATTATAATTACTATTAATTTGGTTATTGGAGACAAAACCCAAATACCTATGTAACCTATATTTACTTATTTGTTTACGTTTAAGCAGTTTTAGCAGATTTTAAATGCTTAAATATTATAAGTTAATATAAGAGAGGCCTAGTGATGATGTATACAAAAGTCCCCATGACTCCAAGGCGAGTCCATTCTTGTCTATTATGAAACGGATATGTTGGGATGGAACGACAAAAAGAAGAATGGAGCGCTGTAGACGATAACCGCCGATATAAATAAAACAACCCCAACCACTAAATTTTTCTCATTTCAATGTAGTTATTTCATTAACTTAACTGAAATAATGAATTCATTTTTTGAACTCTTAAAATTTTAATGTAAAGTGGAAAACATGGTGTTCCCAAATCTAAGCCACAATGGAACATCTTTTGGCCTTGGAAATTAAATGCGTTTGAATTTAATTGGCATGTTTGTGGGAATCATTGGAAAGCGTGGCAGTAAAATATTGGAATTTGCCATTCCAAATGGCTTCGATTTTGTTTTTATCAATTTTTTAACGACCAATCGCGTGCCATTGCGTGGTGGGTTCAAATTCCAAAGTAAAATAACCGGGGATCCAACTTTCGAACGTGGTGGCATGTCTGGCACATCCAGTGAGTTCAAAAACTCTGTAGTATAATTTACAGGTTCGATGGCATCGCAAACTGTATCGATCGATTTGTATGATACCAAGTCGCCTGGCAATGACTGATGCTGATGTATATTGAAGTTTAAATCGTCAACGTCAAAATTTTTGCTGCCAAATTGGCTCTTTTCGTCAACCACGCATGATTTATATATTTTGTGCATACCATTGGGGACTATCTGGTTAATGAAAATCAACGATTGTGCAGAAATCGGTCGGCAATTTTATGCAGCCAATATTTTCATGGATAGCAACTTTTCCATCGCCGATATCTACATATAACAATAGTGTTAGCGGATTGATCTTGTAGCATTTGGACGCGCATATTTATTTTTAGCTGGCCTGGCGATTGTGTCGAAGAAAATTCGATGAGGCAGACCAAGCGCCATCTGTAATTCAACAATATAAATAATTTGGATTTGTTTGAAAAACGAATGATGACGGTTTATTTGAATATTGTTCATACAAAATATTAAAACCGCGACTAAAAATATAAAGTGGTAGTAGGAGGGTGAAATTTGGGGTCATAGGTATTTTTTTATTTCAAATCTAAAAAAAAAAAATTGCGTCAAAAAATAAAAAAAAAATTTTTCTGTAGGTATATGGTCACCCTAATCACTTAGCGGTATAAAATATACTTTAGAACCTATTTTCATACCTACCAAATATACAAAAAGAAATTCATAAGAATCGGTGCAGCCGTTTTGGAGGAGTACGAGCACAAACACCGTCACACGAGATTTGTATATACTAAACTAGCGGTTTTAAGGAATTGAAAAAAAATACCAATTTTAGGAGCCAAATAACTTTATAACTATGACAGATATGAGAAATTTGCTTATAATCATTTTTGTGTAGAGAATTTTATAAGCTATTTGTTTGTCTCAGATTATTTTTTGATAGGACAAATAGTTTCTGAAAGCCGAAAAACAGAAAAAAACGACATGGTACACACATTACTGCCGCTAGAGCTCGCTTTTGTACACTTCATCACTAGGCCTTTCTTAATAAGTGTACCAAGTTTCAAAACTGTTTTTTTTTCCAGGTGAAGGCATTTTTTGCATTCGATTTGCAGTCGACTGGACTACGAATGATTGTATACAGTTCTAGCACCCAGCATTACGGCGTATAAACAGTGAGATATATAGGGGGAGGGGGGCATGCTGCCCCCGGCAACCCCCTGCTTGGCCCACTGTAGGATTTGGGGTAGGTGCGAGGTTGGGTGCATGCAAAGTTTCTTTCGCATTTAAAGAATCTAGATTTAAAAAAATTTGAATGTATCCTTCCTATGTAAAAAAGTGAGGTAGGATTTACCGGTCAATTCTAGAATTTAATTATTTCGGCTTTTAACGGTAACATACATATAAATACGTTGCCCAAAGTTGAACACTTTAAATTTTCAGACATGAAAATGTAATGCATTTAAAAAAAAATCACATTACCTACATACATACTGCTCTCTATCTGGATCTATTTCGAAGATCCAAAAATGAATTCTTACTTTGGCGGGTAGATGGATTTTATGGTAAGGTAGCGTTTGTTGTAGTGCAAAGAAAAGGGACGGGAAACAACTAAAAATCATTAAAACGTAAGTAAACAAGAGATGGTTATATAACACTGCTGTCATTGTTATCCATATCGTTTTATTTTCAAGGGATGATGCTGAACCAGATCCAAAGATAATAAAACGCGGCTAATGTATGTAAGTCTACCTCCTCGTGGTGCATTCTTTGTAACGCTAAATGAATTGCTGTATTTATAGAAAATATAAGCTCAAATTCATTAAATAATTTGGAGTATTCACGATCCGGTGCAACTGGTCCAGTATCGTTGTAAAAGTGCAAAAATGTAACATTTTCTTTCACTCCAACAACAAAATATACAACGGTGTAAAATTTGCGAACGTGTATTTGATAGCAAGCCAAATGTCATTTTTGCTGTCAGCTGTTGTTCGTGTGTGTATTTTCTGCAGCGTTACAACGGAATAGACAAAGTGCGTTCACGATCTACTACAAAAAAATAAAACTTTGCAATTTTACTAGACTTGTTGCACCGGATCGTGAATTTTTCTTTTATTAAAGGCAAAAAAAGCAACCACTAATGAATTTCAGGACCGAGGCATTGCTGTTCTGAATATTTTACTTTTTCACGCAACGGCTCTTTTTCTATGAAATAAAGCAAATTAAATACGTGATTTGATATGGTCCAGGTTAGCTTATCGGACTGGTAAGCGGAAGGTCTGAAGATCCAATCTTAAATAAATCAACATTTTTTTTTTTAATCTCGAGGCAAAATGATATAAATAAAGGCCTTCCAGGTGACCCCTGGAAGCCCCTTGATAGTATCTATGTAAAACTCTCTAGAGCTTCATTGAGTAGGTACTAGGTTTTTTTTTAGGTGGGGTAAGAAAATATAATAGATATTTACAAAGGATACCTGAATAAAATATCTGAAATTTGCTAATTTATTTTGACTTCTGGCACCTTATTTAATTTTTATTTGCTGTTTATCGCTCGTTTTTGTTGATTTCTATGTACACATTGATGTTTGAAATTTCCATAAAAAAGCTTGGCATGGCTTATTTAATGGGGCAGGTTTCCCATAGTTATGTAACATTAAAAATAATTTTAATTAAATAACAGTAAGAACTCAGGTTTTTTAAAATTCAACTTTACAAATAGAAAGACCCAAATGTTTTGAAATGTGTTTGAATAGGAAACAATACTACGTTTTCATTAGACCAAACGAGATAATTTTGTTGAAAACTTCCAAATTAGATCGGAAATTACTTCATTTCCCATACAAATTCACATTTCGAAATTAGATAATTTCCACAAAATTTGCACGAAATTAGTTTGGAAATTTAGTGAAGCTCAATCGAACACATATAAATTCAGGACTATTATAAATCACAATAGAACATTTTTTGACTTCATATGTCCATTTGAACAAATTCAACAAAAAAAAATATAAACTTTGTGGTTAGGTCAGTGTTGTTTCAATTAGATAAATAAAAAAATAATAAAAATCTTAATTTTCAAACAAAAAGTGAAAATGGTTTTGGTGCATAGGGCAAAAATGATTCTCAGCAGTTTTGAGGCTTTCGGTCGACAGATGCGCGCAGTTTTGATAAGCTCAACTTCATCTCTATCTACCCAGAACCCGAAGAGAAAAAAAAATCACAAATCAACAGATGCACCCAACAAAAACACCCGAAATAATGGGGGTCATGACCCCCCCCTCCCTCTGGGTCATATCCATATGCTTATTAGTACTTATTAGTTTCATAGAAAGAGACTTTGGATGCAAAAATAACATATCAAGAACTTGACCCTCCCCTGGGGCATATCAAAAACACTATACATAAATGCATTGTTATAGATTTGCTACTGTATATGTACCTACATTGTTTTAATTTTTACCAAAATCAACAATAAAATTGGCACCTTAAAAAATCCTTAAAACAAGAGGGTTCGACTTATGGTATATTTATTTACCTATTTGGTGAGATAATATTTACCTATTTGGTGAGATAATAAGTCAGTTTGTGAAGTTACGAATAGGTTTGCAAAAATAAATTGTAACAATTTTTACACAAAAATAAATGAGGTCGCAAAAATATACGCAATCTCAAATCAAAAGTAACCGTATCTCCAACACAATTTTTTAGTGTTGCAGTCAAATTGTCAAATACACAGTAAAAAAATTATTCTTCAATTTAAATGTTGTTTGCAACAAAAGCTTATCCCTTTCGTACACATTTGTTTGCAATTGCGTAAAGCTAAATTTTGAATTTTTGTTCTAGCGCATCTAGAACCGGAAACTGACGTTCAAATTTTCTGTTAAAATTTTCTGGTATACTAGATAACGATTATATCATATACAAATATTGTAATCCAATTTTTCATGCAGGCTCTAGAGGTTCACGTCTTCACGATTCGGTGCAACATGCCTAGTCAAAGTGAGAAAAATGCTGACAGTATAAATTACATTTAGGGTGCTTTCAAATACACGAGTGTTTATTAGGCTGATTCAAAAAAATTAAATTTTCTTCGATTTTCAATGCCACTAGCTTTTAAGATAGAGTTTAGTAAAATAATAAGCCTGCAAAAATTTCAGCCGTTTAAATTAATATTTAGAGGTCGCTCATCGCTAATTTCTTTTTTCCATACAAATTGTATGGGAAGTTTTCTTTTGTTTGCTTCTTTAATTTATTACCTTACAACCGATTATCATACGGAAATGATCAGTATGTATGGCAATGTCTATGACTCCGTTTTATTGGGTGGTTATTGATTTTAAAGTTGTAGGCGCGAATTTTGGAATTTTATTGTTTCAAATTGTTAATTTCGTTCTAATTAAAAAAAGTAGAGATTTAATAAATTCCCGCAATTCAAAATAATTAGTTAGGTTTATTTAGATCACCGAATAACGAATAGCTGGAAGCAATTTTGGAATATCAAACAAATATTGGACTCAAATCAGGGTAAAGACACACACAAATATATCTTGGACTATCTTTAATACTTCCGGTAATGACATACGGATTGAAAACTATAGGACTTATGTACATCAAATTCACTTGAAAAAACTCAGGATATGTCAAGTTAGAAAGAAGACTTCTGAAAATAAGAATTACGAACGATGAATTAAGAAGAAGAACAAATATTACAGACGGAATCCAAAGGAAATGATCAGTATGTATGGCAATGTCTATGACTCCGTTTTATTGGGTGGTTATTGATTTTAAATAAAGTTGTAGGCGCGAATTTTGGAATTTTATTGTTTTAAATTGTTAATTTCGTTCTAATTAAAAAAAGTAGAGATTTAATAAATTCCCGCAATTCAAAATAATTAGTTAGGTTTATTTAGATCGCCGAATAACGAATAGCTGGAAGCAATTTTGGAATATCAAACAAATATTGGACTCAAATCAGGGTAAAGACACACACAAATATATCTTGGACTATCTTTAATACTTCCGGTAATGACATACGGATTGAAAACTATAGGACTTATGTACATCAAATTCACTTGAAAAAACTCAGGATATGTCAAGTTAGAAAGAAGACTTCTGAAAATAAGAATTACGAACGATGAATTAAGAAGAAGAACAAATATTACAGACGGAATCCAAAGAATAAAACATCTAAAATGGAGTTGGCCCGGTCACATCTCAAGATTGCAAGACAATAGATGGACGAAAAAAAACACAAAATGGACCCCACTACACGAAAAAAGACCAAGAGGAACGATCTTATACAATTTAATAACAATAACAATAACAATTCGTACGAATACGCAAAAACTAGGAACCTATGGACAGGATTGGATTGACTTGAGCTGAAAAAATTATATATTAATAACTTTTATTGAATAAAATTGAACAAACTTAACGATAAATCATAAAAAAAATAGAATTAAATTTTCTTAAAATATCGAATAAAAAACTAACAATAAGATAAAAAATATTATGTATGTATATGCACGAGTAACGATAAAAAATTAAATAAACAAAGTATTGTAAATATATTTAAGAACCAGATCTGAGCTTTACCTATTTTGTGTAGATAGGAGATAATATTCTTGTCATCTACCAGTTGGTTTTCCCACCAATGAAGTGTGTTGGTTTGCCCACCAATGAAGTGTGAGTCTTTCACAAATGGGCACTGACAATACTGGTAAACTTGCCCACCTTTGAGAAAAAAAAAGGGAGTTGGTCAAAATACCGCTTTTCAAAACTCTGCCTTCCCTTGCGAAAATTCTGCTTTTTTCTTTAACTTTAATTGAACACTTAAAAATAGTCCACTATAACATACGATAACACCTTAATGTTTTCACACTTTTTTGTTTTTGAGGTTTATTTGTAACACTTTTTTAAGCGACATATACATACATGATTATAAAAACGAAACAAAGTAACAATCAAAAACACTTACCTGGACTGTTTACAGTCCATCATCAGCATCACGACCAGACCAGTGCTGCTACCCTACTCCCTTAGCAGTAGGTACATCGTACATCTACTGCACTTAGGCCCATTTGCTGAAACGAAACTTAAATATTTATGTTCAACTTAAACGCTTATGTTCTACTTTTTCCTCAGCGTAAACTGTCACATAAGCTCTTATGTTGAACATAAACATTTAAGTTTCGTTTCAGCAAATGGCCCTTAGTGTCAAACGAAAATCTACTGCGCATCAAAACGAATCTTCTCCTCTTTTAAGAATTTTGATCGTTTTCTAAAGTAAGCTCTAAACGCGTCCATCCATTAATTTAATACATATAATATTATGTACATATGTAGGTATACATACATATATGAATTCTCCTAATGAAATATGATTTTTTGTTAATTTACATAGTTTAGGAAATTTGTTTTTTTTTATTGTGGAGTTTGTTTTTGAATTATAATTGTTAAGTTTCAAGATTCTCCTGTCTTTATTCTTAAATAAAATGTATTTTAAATGAATTGAATTTTTGTTTTTGTATATTGCAATACTACGTTTTCATAAGAGCAAATGATGTAATTTCGTTGAAAATTTCTTCATACAAATTCACATTTCCAAATGAGGTAATTTCAACCATTTCATTTGCACGAAATTCGGTAGGAAATAACGTAAAAACCTCATGAACACACCCAAATGGAATGCATTAAAAGTGGAAATGTTTAAAACAACAATAAACAATAAAAATAGGGAAAACGAAAAAATTGGGTATCGCGATCCGGATGGTTCGATTTTCTTAAAACATGGTTATCTAACTTTTGTTTTTGACATTCCCCCGAGACATTTTTTTGTTTTCATTCTTCTTAGAACCAAAATTAACGTCCAAAATTAAAATCCGTCTTTGCTGAATATGAATATATTATAAAAGTTGCAGAAGTTAAGGGTACAGTGTAAGCACGCACTAAAATTTGGCAAATTCGTGCAAATGAAATGGTTGAAATTACCTCATTTGGAAATGTGAATTTGTATGAAGAAATTTTCAACGAAATTACATCATTTGCTCTAATGAAAACGTAGTATTGCAATATACAAAAACAAAAATTCAATCTATTTAAAATACATTTTATTTACGAATAAAGACAGGAGAATCTTGAAACTTAACAATTATAATTCAAAAACAAACTCCACAATAAAAAAAAAAACAAATTTCCTAAACTATGTAAATTAACAAAAAATCATATTTCATTAGGAGAATTCATATATGTATGTATACCTACATATGTACATAATATTATATGTATTAAATTAATGGATGGAAGCGTTTAGAGCTTACTTTAGAAAACGATCAAAATTCTTAAAAGAGGAGAAGATTCGTTTTGATGCGCAGTAGATTTTCGTTTGACACTAAGTGCAGTAGATGTACGATGTACCTACTGCTAAGGGAGTAGGGTAGCAGCACTGGTCTGGTCGTGATGCTGATGATGGACTGTAAATAGTCCAGGTACGTGTTTTTGATTGTAACTTTGTTTCGTTTTTATAATCATAAATATGTATATGTCGCTTAAAAAAGTGTTACAAATAAACCTCGAAAACAAAAAAGTGTGAAAACATTAAGGTGTTATCGTATGTTATAGTGGACTATTTTTAAGTGTTCAATTAGGACAAGAATATTATCTGCTATCGACACAAAATAGGTAAAGCTCAGATCTGGCTGAGTTCTTAGTTCTTAAATATATTTACAATACTTTGTTTATTTAATTTTTTATCGTTACTCGTGCATATACAATACATACATAAATTTTTTATCTTATTGTTAGTTTTTTATTCGATATTCTAAGAAAATTTAATTCTATTTTTTTTATGATTTATCGTTAAGTTTGTTCAATTTTATTCAATAAAAGTTATTAATATATAATTTTTTCAGCTCAAGTCAATCCAATCCTGTCCATAGGTTCCTAGTTTTTGCGTATTCGTACGAATTGTTATTGTTATTAAATTGTATAAGATCGTTCCTCTTGGTCTTTTTTCGTGTAGTTGGGTCCATTTTGTGTTTTTTTCGTCCATCTATTGTCTTGCAATCTTGAGATGTGACCGGGCCAACTCCATTTTAGTTGTTTTATTCTTTGGATTCCGTCTGTAATATTTGTTCTCCTTCTTAATTCATCGTTCGTAATTCTTTGAATAGTCTTTATTTTGAGAAGTCTTCTTTCTAACTCTACAAATCCAGATTTTTTTCAAGTGAATTTGTTGTACATAAAGCGGCCCATACACACAACACTTGTGTCGACACTGGTGTCGGTGTACTCAAATGTGTTGTGTGTATGGGCAAGTGTCTACACCGATTTCGGTGTCGAACACGGTGTCAAGAAAATCAAAATCTTTTGATTTTTTGTGTCGGTGTTACTAAATGTGTTGCGTGTGTGGCGGAAGGCCACACTGGTGTCATGACACAGGTGCATACACTTGTGTTGTGTGTATGGGCCGCTTAAGTCCTGTAGTTTTCAATCCGTATGTCATTACCGGAAGTATTAAAGAGTCCAAGATATATTTGTGTGTGTCTTTACCCTGATTTGAGTCCAAAATTTGTTTGATATTCCAAAATTGCTAACCTAACTAATTATTTTGAATTGCAGGAATTTATTAAATCTCTACTTTTTTTTAATAAAAACGAAATTAACAATTTGAAACAATAAAATTCCAAAATTCGCGTCTACAACTTTATTTAAAATCAATAACCACCCAATAAAACGGAGTCATAGACATATTATGCTTTAGATCTAAGATCTGTACGAGTACTCCGCCACCTTTATGATTTTATTTGAGAAACAGCCAGGTCAGTGAACGGAACGTGAGACGAAAATTGATAAAATGAGTACTTATACGTATATGGATCTAAGCATTAGTGCTCTATGATCTTATTCCTTTACTGAATTTGACCTATTTTTAGTGAAATTCTCCATATGGGAAAAGAAAAAGCAAGGTTTAAAGCGCCATATTGTTTACATTCTTACATTCATTCTTTATGTTTTTGTGATATTTTTCACATTTTGTATGCCTACCTACTCGATGTTCCTGCGTCAATTCAAGCTATTCAGTTATTCAGGCTATTATTTTAATTTTCAGTGCACCAATGAACATAAGCTGATTCGCTGGAGTTTAGCTTACACGGAGAAAAATAATTTGTGGAAAAAGCTAATACTCATTGTTTTAAGAAATCGAATTGCTGTAAATTAATGAAAGCATTGTACATATACATATGTAAGTTGTATGTATTGCGTAAACTATTGACAACAAAAAATAACAGATAAGGGTACCTACCTGATATATGAAATTATGTATGACTTGCCATATCGCTTGTCATTGGGTTGCATACTTTTTTTTTTGTATAAATTAATAACTACGTTGTTAACATTTTATTTGAATGACCGCGCCCTTTTATAAACTGCTGCTTGGGAGTCTTTTTTCCTTTCTTTTATTATTCACAACTCCTATAATAACTAACGCAGACAAAATTTACAAAAAAAGATCCAAACCTATAAGAAATTTTAAGTGAACGTTTTTGAACGCAATTCTCCTTGCATCAAAAATACTGCTGAAGAGTTCATTGTCAAATAGTGTGTATGTCAAAGTCATTAAAATTTGTCGATTTTTTTTAAACTGAAAGCAATTTTTCACAAGAATGATTGGAAAAAGTTTTTCCAAAATTTTTGTCAAAAAGTAAAATGACGAAAATGTCGGTCTTTCCCATAAAGCATCTATGCACTGGAGAGGCCACCATTGATTTTATCTAGAGAATTCTTTTGCTTCTGAATTAAAGAGAGTCCTTGGTGATGGAAATTTATATACAAAGATGGAAACACCTTCTTGTTGGAGAGTAAATAGTGGTGACATCTTAATCCTAGATACTCTTTTTCGACCACCGATGCTTTCTGCCCAAACGTGTTCCGCGATCGCAATGTTTAAAGTTTCGACGTAGGGGTCACAGTAAGCCCCCATAATGCTGCACCAAAGCAATTGCGAAAAATATTAGAAGTCGATTTAACCTGCTCAAAAAGAGAAACAATTCAACAATTAACTGATTTAAGCAATTTAAAGGTGATATTACATTGTCATATATATATAACCAATGCTAGTCATATAAAATATGGCACAATAAAATTTGTATATATGACAAGCAGTATTAGACTATGCCATATAAATATGCCATATAAATGATCACAAGCTTTTTATGTCAATTTTTGTTTAAAAATATGACACACTAGCTACGAAAAATAAAGTATTTAAAAAATATGATTTATTTGACCAATCACGTTTCATTAAAATCAAATATTTTTTTTTAAACTCAAAATAATTCATGACTGTCATATATATTTTGTCATATATAAATATGACTATCACACTTATATGACATTTTTGAGCCATATTTATTTGGCAAACTTGCCATATATGTATGACAATGTAATACTGCCTTAAGCTACATATATAAACCTACATGAACTTTTGAAGTCAACGTTATAATTCTTAAACTTAACCAATTTTCAATATTAAATTTGTTTTAAATTAATTTCTTATGCTAAGGTTTAAACATGGAATGAATTATTTAAACATATCAATAAACATGATAAATTTTTAATTTATGTTTCCCTCAGTGCAGAGGAGCATAGGTGAGGAATGCAGTATACCGTGAGTTATACAGTATACCCCCTTAAACTTCTGAAAAAAAATATTTTAATTAAAATTCAAAGCGCGTTAAGAATGTTTCTATAAAAGTATCGAAGAGCTAATAACTTATATCTACACGAAAGTTTAATTTGCTTGATAAACGGTATTGTAACTTTTATTATTTAAAACTTCTAGTGATTGTACAAACTAAACAAGCTTTAGAACGATCATAAAAAGCTTATGTAATAATATATCATGGATATAAATAGCTGATTATAATTCCTGGAAGTAAACTATTATGCCTTAGTATAAACTTAGGTTAAGTATAAGATCTTTAGGATTCAGAACCCGTAGTTGTGTTCGAAGAACTTTTGTACAACAAATGGGTGCAAAATGTAGATGTTGGGCTCGTTGCAGCTGTTTAACAACGTTGCAATGATGATCGGTTGCATGATTGGAACTGGAATTTTTATATCAGCAGCACCCAACAAACGAGCTGAGAATACAGTGTGGTGTAATTATTTTAACTGGAATAATATGGGCTATGTTATTTGTTTTCTTGTTTTGTAGGTGATACACAAGGAAAATAAAATCATTAGGTGCTATGCAGTTGGATGGATTTGTAATGAGTTATGTGAAGATTTCTGATACCTCTACCAGAACTTGACGTCAAACTCATGAAAACTATAAATTCAATATTTAAATGCAAATATGAGTATTCTATCTAATACTAACAACTGAATAAATCAAAAATAAAATTAGTGTAAGTACAAAGCTAACAGTTGGCGTGGATATGTTAATTTTTATTAAAAGACAATATATAAAATCAAAAATGGCTGACAAAAGAAAAAAGATGTCATTGCGTCGTTAACCACGCAGAAACGCCTTTTTTCGTTTATTTTTTTTTTTGTAGTTAGAAGTTCTGTGAATGTAAAAATGTTCAATGTTCGTGATTGAATAAATCAATCAACATTATGTATTACTCATCCCTTTTTATACTTATCTGAGTCAGGAATTCACGCAATGATTAAACGTAAGGAAAAAGTGGTTCAGTGGCGGGTCAAGCTATACCTATTCGACATTGTGCATCTGGCAATGTTATCCAAAGTACCTATTCTCTACTAACCGAAATCCATCAACAGCGTGAAACGAACACGATGTAAGCTCGCAATTAAAGTTCAATGTCTTGCCGCACTCGATAAGTTTTTTTACTTGCTAGTACGGTGACCATATTTTAGAACGCCGAATAAGGCTACGGTTTCGGTGGCAGCGATTCCTTATCTTGCGAGTAAACGAGTTCAAGCCATAGATTGTTCAAGCGAATTCGCGCGAATGCAGTGGTTTCGGTGCACAGCTTTAAATAGCTAGCTACATAGATGTAGCGATCGATCAACCTGCTATGCTACACATTTGTTTGAATTTGTTTTCACAATAATTACAATTTGTCACAAAAGTGAATATAATACTCTTCAAATACAAACTGGTGTTAAACTAGTTCTAGAGTATGCGGTATGTCTTTACTTGTATGTATTATACTAATTTTTCCCCAAAAATATCTTAAAATCGCTGTCATCGTTTAAATTGTAGACAACTCGAAATTTCAATCGCTTTATTCACTTACTCGCGCACGTAAAAATTGCTGCCATCAAAACCACAACCCAGAAAACACGTGTGTTTTTAAATTTAAGCCACCGAAATCTTAGCCTAATGAAACAAATAGAAAATAAATTCAGCTCATTTAATAAATTTGATCTAAGGAAAAATTACTCAAATAAATAAAATGCACGACTTGGTCGCACGAACTTGCTCTTGTAGTAAAAGTTTCTTCGAATTTAAAAGATTGAGTGTAACATAAAACAAATAATATTATATGTATATATGTGTTTATCCATTTAATAAATTTTAATAATTATATGTATATATGTGTTTATCCATTTAATAAATTGAAGAATGGAAATTTGAATATGGAAAAAAGCATGAAATATGTTCTTTAAATTGATAAAGTAAGTACTTAAAATGTTTTAATCTCAGAATGAAGAACGCCATCTCAATTCTTAAAAAAGTGTGAATTTTAGCAGAAAATTTTTTTAAAATCGTTGGTTTTCTTAAAAAATAATTTTTGTATATACATAAAATTTCTTTATATTTTTTAAGAAAGAAATTGGTTTCCCATTGTTAAGAATATAATTATATACAGCTAAAACCATAATTTCAAAAATATTCATCAACCCGTTTTCAATTTTAAATTTTGAACTTTTTTTTTAAAATCCAAACATTTTTTTTTTTGAAAATATTTGTATGCAGTATTATTCAAACTTGATAGGACCTTCCAAATAAAGCTTTGATCAAAATCGGTTAAGAGGTTAACGAGAAAATAGAAAATAAAAAAAAAAGTTTCTATGGCAGGCAGGGCCGGACCAACCATATGTGCAAGATGTGCCAATGCACAGGGCGCAAAGTTCTGGGGGCTCATTACCAGGAGTGAGAAAATGTAATCTGATCTTGGGCAAACTTTGTCGGTTAAGATTAAATAAATATCAGTTTTTAATATAAGTGACGTGTTTTTTGTGGAAGTATTTATTTATGATAGAAAAATAAATTGTACCTATCTTCTAAGTTGTGTTTTCATTTTTCCAATATGAAAAAAAAGGCTTGGGGGCAGAATTTAGAAAAAGGCGAAGGCTTGTTGAGGCCGAAAACGAAACACAGAACCAACATTTTTAAAATGCAGCGAGGAACAACAGCAGATAGGGAAAATGTGAATATTCTTAATTATACTATTGATGAGGTGCAGGCAGGAAATACAATCGATGACGTGCAGGTAGGAAACTCAGTGTTGCCAGGAGAAGAGGTATCTTTAATGTTAACATATGAACTTTTTGATGACCCCAATAATTGGGGAAATTTATCTGATGAGCTTAAAAAATAGTTTTAAAAGGTCCCATGCAAATTCAGAATCATAAGTTTCTAAAAAAACAAGGAATAGAAAATTTTCAATTTCAAGTTATCAACGAACTTTATCTAATGGCAAAGTAGTTCCGAGGACTTGGTTAATTTATTTAAAATCAAAGGATACGGTTTTTTGTTTCTGTTGTATTTTATTTGCAAAAAATAAAAATTATAACGCTTTGTCAAGTACAGGTAGTTCTGATTGGCCACAAAAAAAAAATCGTTCGGCCGTTTTTGAGATAAATAATTTTATTTAAAATGCTCCTATGGCAAGTACCGTTATTTTTTGAGCTAAAACTAAATCTCGATTTCCCGTCTAGGGAATCACCCAAAAATCTTATAAGTACTCCAAGTTTAAAGAAAATCGCTTCAGTGGTTTAGGCTGTAGGCCGAGGTACAGACAGACATACAGACAGACATACAGACAGACATACAGCCAGACATACATACAGACAGGCATACACACAGACAGACAGACGGAATTGCGGGACCCACTTATTTCGTGTTCTCTATCATCGTAACGTCAAGTTTGATTGTTATCTCGAGTTCGATTTTTTGTACCTACATATATCGGAAATATAATGTCTGTTCCTTTACTTTGAAACTCTGTGATATTCTGTGCATTTTACTGCCATTTTATTTTTTTTATATGAACTTTGACAGAACGTTGGACTGAAATTCACACAAATGCACAGAAATTCACAGAGTTTCAAAGTAAAGGAACAGGGGTAAAAATAGATTAGGTACCTACATTATTGAGCTGTATTTTTGTGTCGGTTTTTACTTTTCATAAAACTTAAACCTGAAATTTGTATAGCTTCAAAACAAAGAGAACTGACCTACAGTACACAGAATAAAACTTGAAAAGTAGATTTCTTAGAAAATTGCCCCTCTCGCCTAAACGGAGGGAAATAGACCCCCCTCCCATACAATTTTTTTCTTGTCTCGACTCAAACTACACGCTCTAGGTCTTTTCACACCTAAGGTGATTCACCCTGTATAACCAAAACTAAATTCAAATTATGTATGTTTCGATTAAGTTATGGAACCAAGCGATATACAGCACCCTTTCAAATCCCCATTCTAAGCTGGACCCATGTTTTGTAACCTCTCGCATGCATAAAATCGGTCGAGAAACGATGGAAACTGAAACAAAATATATGAGTTTTGTTCCATTTTTCAGCGTTTCTCGACTGATTTTTTCGATGTGAGAGTTACAGAACATGGGTCCTGGGAAAAGCAAAAAAAAAACCAGCATCACATTTGAAATTTTCAAAATTGGTCATTAAGTGGTGCGAATGCTTAAATGTAATTATAATGCATTCCTCTTTAAATATCAATCTATTTCGTCCTAATATAAAAAAAAAGACATTAAGTAAGTACAGTCTTTATCTTTTACCTTTAATACTTATGTAACTAGTGTAGCCAAATATCACATATCCAATATACTTACTTCATCTTTCATCTGAAGCAAAAGTATGCGATTTAAGAATCGGATGATGACAATGATAGAACATGATGATTGATACGCCCTACGCATTCCATATTTGAATCGATTTCAAATGAGTATGAAGTAAAAAAGTTGATTTTTTGGTCAAAGCTCACCGTTAGATACCATTACATTTACAGTGCCTCACTGCTTCATAAATAAATATATGTACATATATATATATATATTTATGTACCTACATACATACATATACAACGTATTGTGTATAAAAAACATTAACAATATATTGCCTTAAACTTTTATTGTTTGATGCCTTCCTGCATATCTATCTGCGAGAGTAGATCGTGACAAAAGAACGCTGTGACTAGACAAACAACTGCTATTGCCTAGAAGCATAATCAAAGACATCAAGAATATTGTAGTAAGCATGCATAAGGCAGCTAAAACGATTAATCTTCTCGACATGCAGCATGCGTTCACGTCCATACATCAAACCCAAAAGGGATACTTGATAGCTATAGCTCCAGAGTCTAGAGCTTCGCAATCATCCTGCTTCATTCGATAAATTGCTATGGTACACTCGATATCTATGTTCCTTCGCTCCCTTCGGACAAAAACAAAATTCTCGGTATGGAATTCGATTTATGGAATTTTTACTTTTAATTCAGCGAACTTCTAACAACGATCCAGAGACAAATATTTAACAAGGTTAGTTATTTCAATGATCAAACAGCTCAAAAACATATACAATTTCTATCTGCGATGTCTAAATTAGGCTTTGATTGTGAATTCACTTTATACTAGCACACAACAGCAGCATACTTAGTTGTCACTGTCATCATTGGAAATGAAAACAACAATTTTCCTCCTCTTTTTTCATCAACTTGCTGATCTGTTCTGGCTTTATTCTAACTCAAAGTTGCCGCTGTGCAACTTTATTTACAAAATTAGTTAAGTTTATTATTAGATAATTAACACTGCTAAACCAAAAAATTTGAGCAGTTTCCTTGTCATATTACTATAGAGAAAATTATTGAAGGAATAATTGGGGTTTACTGCTTGAACACAATGAAAAGTAACTGCAGCTAAAAGAATTGCTATAGCACAAGCTATGTCATTAAAATCGCTCACTCGTGTGGAAAAGTACATCAATAATAGGCGTTTTTCTTTTTTGAATCAGATCAAAGCACTGAGATGTCAAGAAAAATCTGTGTTTCTTTTTTTTAGCTCAAACACGTCGGAGCGCTCAACTTGTGCTTTTTTCAATCTGAGCTAGCTCGAAAGCAAGCGGAGTAAAAAGCTAAATGCGGCCAACGGCCAACTATATACAATTTTCATTTGATTTCACAGATATGGCAATTCAGTGCTGAGATGTGTTTCATATATCAATTGGAAAGCTCTGATCATGCTCTGCTCAGAGATTTATCGGTTTGCTCAGGGTCTGCTCAGAGCTTACTGGCTGAACAGAATGGTGACGCAGACGGAGACGGAGCTGGAATAGCTGTCAAAATATTGAATACACGCAAATTCAATGTTGCGAACACAATGGAACGTAGACGCATACGGAACTGCAGACGCAGACGGAAGAGTTCACCAACTTTTAACTTTTCACGTACGGCACTTTTGACGTTTCAAATTGTATGGAGAATAAAAAAAAGTCGGAAAAAAATATTGTGGTTATTTGTATCGCGAAAAAAATTATTTATTAAAAGGAAAATTATTGGAAACAAATAATGTGAATTCTGAGCTTGTACACAATAATATTCTTTTGTTTTTCTTCAAAATACTTTCAAAGCTGTACAGCTCCATTGTGGACATCTAAAAAAATAACGTACGACACTTTTTGACAGCTCTTCCAGTTCCGTCTGCGGCTTCAGTTCCGTCATTCTATTAAAAAGAAAAACGACAACGATTATAGCTTGCATACAAATAAAAAAAGAGTTGAACGATCCCTTATATGCCATCTCAAATGCAGCTTGTAGCTTGAAATAATGCAACATAATATACTTGCAATAGTGTCATTTTAAGATGTTGTTGACGGAAAATAAAAAAAGGACATTCAAAAATGTCTCTAATTATTTCATATCCGTTTATGCTACAAATTAGGGCTATCAGATTTTTTCGTGGCAGGAAAAATTATGGCATTTCAAGTTTTTCCCCGGGACAACGTAAAAACTCAATATTTTGTATAATAAATTCTTTTATAAGAAAGCAGCAGTGACTAAATGTTTCATAGGAGACATTTTTCTGAGGCCTTCTGCGATTTATATTAAATTTTTGATTAAATTTTATCTAGGATTAAATTTTTGAAGTTCACACGTTTATAATTCACTTTATCTATATATATATGTATGTATATACAACTAATCCTGCATAACTCGACTGAACATCATCCGATTCAGTTGTGGATTTTTTTTTTGGATTTTTATTGAACCAGATTAACAAACAACGGAGCCGAAAATTGAAAAATTCGAATGAAAATTAAACCAACAAAGTCAGAAAATCGTGAAAACATCTTGAAGTTTAAAACTTTCTCAATTAGTTTTTTGTTCGTACACACATAACTCGGATGAACATCATCCAAATTGAATGGATGGAAATTCTTTTGTTGTATTTGAAATGAAGCAGATAAATACACTACGAAGATAAAAATTGGAAAATTAGGCCAGAAAAGTCGGGAAGTCGTGATATCAACTGGAGCTTGCTCGACTTTCGAAAGGAACATTAGTAAATTTAATCAATTATAAGTGGAACGAGGTTCGCGGGGTCAGCTAGTCAGTGTTAAAAAATCGATCTTAAATAAATTAAATAAATTAATCGGAATAAAATTTAGCTCGCATTGCAAAACAATTCTTACTGGATTAGGTATATTTTTCTCATCATGAGGTGGGATCCAAAACAAATTACAGAGACATCAAAATGAGTCCCACGGAATGATTCCAATATTGAAAATCGTTCAATGTTCCTTATGTTCGTTAACTTCCCACATTTTTTACCAATTTTAATCAAATCTTAGTTTTTTATACTAACATTGAAAAAACTTTATACTATGAAATTTGCAGGTTTAGGAAGCAAACCAATGGTTGTGAATTTTAAGTGAAAGCTGTCAGGTTTTTGACGTTCTGTAAGGTTAAAGTTATGACCTTTTCGATTGGCATCATCAGAATTACATTTTTTCTTCTGAAAAGAAGATAAATTTACCTCTGATTTTTTTTCCAGTATCATTCCTGAAGTGTTCAAACGTAACAATCAGTTCTTCCGGATTTCCAATCGAAGAGGCCATTCGATCACAGAGTAGTTCTAGTTATTCTTTTGTCAATATTAAAAGATGTTTACAGGAACAAGACAGCATACTTAAAGGCGCTTATAAAAATGCTGATGCTTCAAATGCGTTTGATAAACAAACAACACATCTCGACCTGTGACGTCAGTGGTCATAAGCGGTGGAATGCGTAGTGCATACGACCTCGAAGACTGAGCAAATCTGATATGCGTGAGTTCGACTCCCATGGTGTGCATGTAGAAAGTTTTTTACAATAAAATTGGATTAAAGCTCAGCACCACTAAAAAGGAGACTGATAATAGGCGGGGCTCGGCACCCCTTGAAATAGCTATATCACCATAAAATAAAACGAATTAAAAATACCTTAATTAATTCGTGAACAATTGGTGGTAGCACCTTTAAGTTGTTTTTATTGTTCAAAAATTCAATGAAATTGACGGAATAAAGAACGGTCAAGTCTAATAAATAGTATAAATAGTACAATATTCATATATAATAATAATAAAAAGATGATGCATATTTTTCTATGAATTCTGGTGAAAACTTGGGAAAAAAGCTGCCCTGGTGGGAAAGTTCAATTCTTATCTGAAATCCGGATAAGAATTGCCCTTTGGCTCCTTCAGTAATTTTTTTTTTGGTCAATCATAATTAATTATGTGTTGTCTGAAAATTTAATCGCATTTCATTGTTACTAATAATTAATGTTTTTTCTTTTGCCAATTTTAGTGTTCGATTTTGCTTTTTTTAATAGTTGATATTTTCGAAGTCTCTTGATTCCAAATTTCATGAAGGAGTACATCGTACACTTCATATATATTACCTAACGATATAATGGTTATAAACTGTTAAAAGACATTCGAGTGTGTGTGGGTAGTATTGGGTAGGGGATGGTTCTCAAGAATCAATAAATTCATTGGAAAAATCTTTAACTCATCTTCGAAATATTGAATTATCAAAACATTGTTTTCAAACTTTTTTTTTAAGTTAAAGATGTGTTGTATCATTCTTTGTGTAAATACTTATTACATTTCTACATGTAAAGCAATATGTTGAAATAGCTTTTTAAAGTAAAAAAGGCGTGTCAAATCCACAGTTTATCAAAAAATTTAAGATTCAACTAAATAGTAGACCGTGCATACCTACAATAGCACACTGATCTGATTTATTAGTTGGAGTTGGAGTCTTTTTTAAAAAGAAAATAAGATTTCGTGAAAAAGCGGAAACGTTTGAAAGGTTTACTTTTATTGGCTCTTAACAAAGAAAACGTCTGGAAAATGTTAAAAAAACGATTAAGTGCCAAGTTGAAAGAAAACTGGGTGTAGTTAACTGCTTTTTCAGATAGTGGCAATGGCAACCCTGATGGTCGAATGTGTCGTGTCTCGTGTGGTTCATGCTCGCTCGTCCACTGGGATTAACCTTCATTTAAGTGGTCATTGTCTTGCGTCCATAGTTTTGTTTTTGTCGCCAGTAGGAGCTATATCGGCGGCGCGGCGAGGAAAAACTGATTGTTGGCCACAACAAACAACTGGCACAGCAATATTTTTCATTCCAATCAACAATCATATTCTGTTGTGTATTAAACTGCAACTCTTGTGCCGATCCATGGATAGATCATCGATGAACGTTGAACGCGTGTTTCCATCACCATTAGCTAAAATTGGTAAACGCGAATCGTTTACTTCGCTACTGGATCTACTTCTTTCTCAAGTGTGTCATTTCTGTGCAGATATAAGACTCTCGATATGTGTCTTTTCTTTGACCAGATTAAGAATTTATAATTAAATCATGATTATGTCTAAATTTGGACGTTGCAACAAATCTTTCACATACAAGCTTAGACCGCAAACTTGTTAAAAATGAGAGAGAGTAATGAAAGCATGAGCCACACGCAATTTCCAATTGCAATTGCAAACCCTGTTCCGAAACTTGATCAACTGACACTGGTTGTGATGAAGATAGTGATGATTATAGTGCTTTTGAGGCTGTTGTAGTTGAATGCATTATCATAGTGTTGGCCATCATCATCATCGTTATCGTGAACGCTGCAATTGTAGCGGAAAAGAAAACCAATTGATGGTTAATAAATGACATCTAGCTGTTGCTTTATAATGATTTTAGAAACCAGAAATAAGAAGAAGGAAACACACACAAATAAAAATATTATTTTTGTTTTAGTGGGCTGTATTGAATGAAATTAAATTTAAAGATTTTTGTGACCATTAGTCCAATGCGTTTCGCCCAGGCACGACAGATGGGCTAATCAGTTAGATGCTGTCGTACCCTTCTAAGACGAAATATTTTGGTCAATGACTACCGATTCTTAATAAAATCTACTGCGTATATTCAATACACTGCGTACTTGCAGTGCATTTTTGTGATTTTTAGTCTAATGCGTTTCGCCCAGGCACGACAGTTGGGCTCATCAGTTAGATGCTGTCGTATCCTTCTACCGACTCTTAATACAATCTACAACGTATATGCACTGCACTGCGTATATTCACTGCACTGCGTTTTTGCAGTGCATATACGCTGTAGATATATTAAGAGCAGGTAGTCATCGACCAAAATATTGCTACGACAGCATCTAACTGATGAGCCCGACTGTCGTGCATGGGCGAAACGCATTGGACTAAAGGTCACAAAAATTTTAAATTGAAACCATTATCCTAAGGCGCCAGCTACAGCTATCATTAAAAATTTTAATGATTCATTTTAACGCGTTTAGAAATACAATTATTTGATTATTTTGATGACAAAATTTTAATGAATCATTTTAACGCGTTTAGAAGTCAAAATCTTTGATTATTTTGATGCCAAAATAAAGCTCATGACTAAATTAATATATCTAGCCAAAAAAAATGCATTTCGGCCCAACCTTCTTCATGAAATGACTTGTCAGTGATCAATGATAAGGTAGTGCAATAATTGAAATAAGGAAATTGAAAAAAAAAATTTATGTTGAAGGTTGGACCCAAGTGAATTTTTTTTTTGGAAAAAAATATTAATTGAGTTGTCAGCTTCATATTGGCATCAAAATAATTTCTAATTTTGCATTTAAAGTGCCCTAAATCTTAAATAAAATATTTGCAATGATGAATTTCAATGAAAGCTATAACTGGCACCTACAGCTAAGTACAGCTATTATGTCAGATCTTAAAATATTGTCAGAACTGTTAACAATTAACTGACAATTGACAAATTTCTTACAATGTAAAATTTTCCGTTCACACAGTTGGTAAATATTTTTCCAAAGTCTGACAATTTCATTGTCAACGCGAATATTTGGTTAATTTCTTTCCAATCCAAATACAATATAAAATAGAGCCTTGTTTAATAAATTTTGTTCTATTCAATCAATTGAAACACAAAAATCCGATAAATATAAAGTCTTGAATACAAAACAGTTTCTTTTTCTACATTAAAATAATTCCGAAATATGTAGCTGCAAAAAAAAAAAGAATACCTCATCAAAATTAATAAGGGCATTGAATATTTGAAATAAAAATGGTACTTATCAACGTAAATTACAAAAAAAAAATAGTTAAACCCAAAAAACTATGTTTTTTTTTGCGAAAATTTCGCGGGATTTTCGATTTTTGGCCATGATGCGTTCGGCGCTCGAGTTCGAAAACTTGGGTTTTTCATGAGGCAAATATCATAAACGACTCAGCAAAAAATCAGAATTACCATATCTAACGCATACACGCCCTCCTATGAGACGACAAGGTTTTTTTTTTAAGTTTTATGGTCAAATAACCAGATCTGGCAAGAGCCGAATTCGTTCGAAATTCAGAACACTCTTTATAAATTCGTACGAAAATCAATTTCATTAACAAATTCAATTCGGACTGAAAATAAGAACAGGGGTAAATGTCCTAATCGTCTGACAACAAAAAAATTTGTATGTTTACACGATTGTAAGATACCTGACAAATTTTTTTTTGTCGTCTGACAGTGACGTTTCTGGCAATATGGTCAGACTATTGTGTTCAGTGTTCAGAGGATTGTAAGACATTTGGGACAGTATTTTCACTGACAGATCTGACAATATTGTTAGATCTGAGAATCTTCTGTACTTAGCTTAATAATATCAGGAAACGTGGACAGAATAAAGACAAGGAAAACAAAAATGTGGGAGAAAAAAATCTACCAATTTTTCATGGTATAGTAGAGTAATGTACATAAAATGCACATATTTCCCACTGAATTTTTTTATCTGGTCTCTTAAAAAAAATTTTCGAACCAAAAACGTTTGCGTTTAAGAACATTCGGCGAATGCATTTTTGACGCAGATGACGTTTTCGAAAACGGCCTTTGCATTGGTTGGAACATACCTGTTAGCGATAAAACTGAATTTGCGAGTCGTTACCCCGTCGCGTCGTGAAGGTACATGTACGTGTACGTGTAAAGTTATTCAAGTTTTATGCGTTTATTTGGAAAGCCTAGATAAAAGGTATTGAAGTATAAAGATAAAAGAGCTGAGCGCCCTAGATATGAATGATGTATGGGAGTCCAAGACCTCTTGGGCAAAACGAACATAAAGAAGAGTATTAATCCAACTTTTAAATAAATTGTTATAGCAATTAGAAATATATTCGCAGTGATAAAAACTTCTGTTATGATAATGAATGTGGAGTTCCAAGACCTTTTCCATGAGGCTATTCTATCTGCAAACCGCTTTCCAAGGATACAAAAATCCGATTTTACTATTAATTGTGATAATGCAAAGCATATAAAAACTAATTAAAAAAGATAAATAGTTTTTTTTTATTTATTGATCAAAAATGTAATCTGCTTGCTAGCTATTCACAGACAAAGGACAAATCTGTGCGTACCCTCAGGGGTACGCGTACCACACTTTGGGATACACTGTCGTAGACTGCTGGTGCTGGCACTGATTCAAAATTGAACATAAAAACAATGTATAAATTAAGAACAACTAGGCAAAAAATTATCAAACTCAAGATTAACAACGGCGTTTATACCACAGTTGAGCTTGCTAATCCTGTCAGGATTTCTTCACTTACCTGAGCCATATTTTCAAAAGCTTGTATATATTAGGAAGCAAATCTTTGATGCATTTGTTAATAAGATAGAAACCGAAACTATATGACTAAAAGGCCTTACACACTATCCCACTGAGTATTAACACATGACAAAAAAGTGGGAAGTAAATCAGGTATAATAGTGTGGAAACAAAATATGAAATTTCTTCCCACACAACTTGACAGCCCATCTCACACAATTTGACATGTGTTAATACATGAACATTTTTAGGATTGGTTCTAAAACCATCACACATTCTATCCCAGTTGGGGGTTTGAGTTTATGGTGAATTGATTTTTTGGATGCAAATGTGGAAGCAAAATATGAAAATAATTTTCTTTACACAAATTTGGCAGTCGTAAGTAATTCGATCACAATTTTTTTGGATGTATTAATATTTCATTTTTCATTGGTTTTCAACATGACAACGAAATTCTTACGAAAACCACAACAAAAAATTACCCCTTGAAAGTGTCACAGTTTTCAAAACAAACACAAACGCATACAAATCTCAGAAAGCAATGTTTTGATGAAAGAAACAACAAATACAAACACGAATAGAGAACAAATTATACAGGATTACAGGCACTTAATTCTGTGCGAAAAAGGGGAGATCTCTCCAAATAATCTGCTACAATTATCAGTTTCGCTCATAGAACAGTGTACCACAGAACGAAAAGCGGAACGAAATTTGTTGTTTGTGATTTTTGTATTCCATTTTTCGTTTCGCATCAGCAGCATACTAAGTTTAAAACAGAATTATTACCAACATCACTTGAAAATCATTGCCAAAAATTACGGGGGGATCAAACCCCTATGATCCCCCTCTCGTATCTACGGTCTTGGTGCCAGCCTTTTCACAGTCAACGACATGTTGACTAACATGTATGGTGTCGACAGATTTTGTACTGTGAACAGCCGGCAGTCGAAGGTCGAACGACCGTCGATCGACTTGTTGTGTAGTTCAAATTTTTTAATATTTTGTTCGGTCGGTCGACTGTTGTAGTGAATGTAAACACTAGTCGAACGACCGATGATTTTAATTTTCCAGCTACAGCGGTTTCGCCTTTGGGTAGTTCGCTGCCGTTCGTTTACCACTAGACTTTTAAACAATGCCTGCAGAAATGGTTAAATGAGCTGAAAAAGAGCACGGTTTGTTATTTTTGTTATTGAAATCAATATAAAGGAATTTTGTTTGTGAATTAACCATTTTTGTAATAAAATTTAAATTCTTGCCAACATCAAAACCAAATATCCAACCACGAAAAATCTAGCACAAGCTACCACACTGAAATTTTCAGCACTCCTCAAATGGCAGCACTTAAATATTCAGCGCTCAATCGGCAGTGGTGTTGTGTTCGTCTATCAATTTGCGGTTGCCAATGCCAAAGGACCGGTTGATACTGCTTCTTGCTAATAAGTGTCTGAAAAAGTGTCCGTCATATTGGGTGTTTGAGTGGTGTAAATTATAGATCCCTTCAATTCCTATGGGCTATAGGTAGATGAAAACATGAATGGTTGAGAAATTTAAGTCACTAGACCATACGAACTGTTACGCCACCAATTTGTATTTATCTATAGAAAAATGTTTTAACAAATCAAAGATGCAAGTTAATTTATTGTTCAATAATATAATATCTTTAAGAAAAAATGTGAAAATATTCAAAAGTACTAGGTAAATAAAGTAATTTTATGTTTGACTTTTTTTTCAAAATTTTTATATGAAATATTGTTTAAACTAATCAGAAGCACTTGATTGAAAAAATTAAAAAATAGGTTGTTCTATTCAAAAGATAAGATAAGGAAATGTATGCCAAAAAAAATGTTCGAATGAGTGGAGCGTTCGAACCGAGTGTTCAAATTACCAAGGTCATACTGTACTACTGAAATAAATCAGCCAAGTTAAAGAATCAGCCCTATTCTATATGGACTGGGCCTGTTGAATTATACGTTCAAAATTGGTTTTTAATGACTTCGGCCCACACAAAATTCTATTAATATTATTATATTATGCACTCGGTACGTACAAATACAAACATTCTTGTATGTACATACATTTAGCACATTAAGATTCGGTCGAAATTCCATGAACTAATGAAAATAAAACTAACTACCTAAACCCAAAATAAATAAATACATATTTTGGCATACGAGAATCCTTGCACACAATTTTATTTTTCGCAGGTTTGTATTGCATTGGCTCACGAAAATATTTACAATTCATATTTTGCCTAGCTCTGTAGACTGTAGTCATCTAAGTAAAAATTTTGTGAATTGCAAGACATTTTAAAAGATTATATAGCTATCTAGGAAAATGACATTAAAACTTGTTAAGACGTTAGAAACAGAAATAGACTTTACTTTTCGGAGTGAACCTGTGCCGAAAAAATCAGTCGAGAAACGCTGAAAAATGGAACAAAACTCATGTATTTTGTTTCAGTTTTCATCGTTTCTCGACCAATTTTATGCATGTGAGAATTACAGAACGTAGACACTGGTTTAGATTTTATTTGTGATTTGTTTGGTTCTAAATGCAGCCGCAAGAGCTTATTAGCTGAGCTGCACATTTTCAAACGTTAAATAAACAAACAAATTTTTTTAGATAACATTAAATTTAAAATTATGGCGAACAGAAAAACGAACATTCGCTTGGCATTCAAAATAGATGCGATTCACTGCTCTATGTGAAAGTTATTTGTACCGGTCGCAGCATAGATTCCTTGGTCATTTACTTCCTTAAGACTAAAAACTAACATGCAAGTGGAGTCATTTGCGATCCAGCAAATTATCACTGAACAATTAGAAAAATGTAAAAAATCAGTTTGACCAGGTGTTTGGCAATCAGGTTGAAACTACTGTAGACTGGCTATGTTAAGAAATAAGAATTGTGGTCCTCTATGTGGTGATTTGCAGTTGCATTGGATTCTGTGTGGCGGGAAAATATCATTACCATGGACGATGAATGTTTAGAAGAACAGATATAAGAAAAGGATGTCAATCCCAAGCGCGGTCATAGCCTGATGGGTAATTAGACTCATGAGGTAATAAAAGGTTGTTTTCAGGGATAATGTGCATGCAGTCAGTTGTTCTTTAAGCTTAGTATATGAAACAAAAAATTCAAATAAGGCGGCAATTAACATTAGGCCACTAATGTTGTCTAAGTGCTTTACTAGATGGTTATTTTACTGAAAGCCTTTCCTTTTATTACCTACCATGAACACTGTGGCTAAACATGATTAGGAAAAAGAGAAAAATCCTTTTATTTAATGAATTTTTGGTGTGGATCAAAAATTCATTTATTTACAAACGAATAACCATGGAGACTTATTTTTGAAAGTGGACTGTATGTGTCGGTGCAATTTGAGTGGAATCTATACCCTTCTTTTTAGGGTTTTAATGTAAAGTCCTGGGAGTTTAATGGTTTCGACGATGAGAAAGTTCGAAGCGACATGACAGACATTATCAGTACTCCTATGTTATGTAGGTAAATTGAGATATGTACATTTTAACTTCACGGAAGAAAGTTGACAGGTAGTTCTAAATTGGTGTAGTTAACTAGTCATGCATTATTGTTTACGTGTGCATTTGACGTTTCAAAGAGAAATTTTCCGTTCGTTTATGACATTTATTTCCGACAACGTCCACTACACCTATTATAAGCCGTGTTCCTTTGGAGGTGGTGAACTACTAACGAGTACTCCGCCAGAAATTCTTAATGGAACGCACATACATAAATGGCTTTTGCTAATGAAATCTATTACATTTTCATGTGTTCATGTTCTGAGGAATCTAAACAAACAATAAAATCGAGAAATTCTTCACAGAAATTATAAAAAATGACAAAATATTTTTTGAAATGTTTTTTCATTTGTAAATTAATTCAAGAAATGTCAAGAATTTTTTGAATTGATTCAACACCCCGATCAAAAAATATACTTTTTATGTAAAATAATTTTTATTAAACATGACTTTAATAACATGTGGGTGATTCTACAAATGATGGAATTTTCTGTGGCGCGGAAGATATTTTAAAATCCATTCAATTATTTAATCTGTTTTTTCTTTATAAAATTAAATCTGATTGATATCTACAATCAAAATTATTAGGGTGCCATTTTTTTTCTTTCTCAAAAAATTCTTCAAAGTGCCTAATTATCAGTCGTACGAGAGGTCGTCGACTGACCGTTCAGTTTATCAGTTCTGTGGTGAGTATTTACAAAACAAATTTGTATAATGGTAGGCATTGTAAAATTTTTCTAATTATAACCTTACTATGCTTTTCGTGCAAAAACTATGAAAATTCTCAGTCCACTGGCTTTTCAATGATGAAAAGTACTGAAATATCCAGGGGACTGATAAATTTTTCATTTTTGTACATATTGTATTCTTTTTTGAAACATTCGCTATTGTTTCAAAAAAGAATACAATTTATTTAAAACTGATTTTATGTAAATATGTACCTATTATCGTAATCGCATGTTATGATTGTATCGTGTGTGTACTGTAGTGTTTATAGCTACTTTTTTGTTACTCATTTGTTAAATGGGCAGTAGCGGCGCGTATGTGGATACACTACAGTACACGAAGTTATACGCTGTACCGAAATCCACGGTCGAATGCTATGGAGCGAAGTTGCTACCGATTTAGGATGAACTCAAATCGGTACGATGGGTTGTATCGTGTATTAAGCGCTTAAGAATTGAGCTGTCAAATGAGTGGGTCTGTTTAGACGATTGTTAAAAAAAAAGCAATAGATGGCGCTGTGAATGAGCTGAAGCACAAATATTGAAAGATATACAGACAATTTCCGAATTAGCGTTGAAAAAAAGTTTTGTTGTAGTTTTGTGATGTCAAAAAAAATTTACTTAACTGAGAAAACTCAAAAAGAGGACAAACTGCCCGTTTTCCCAAAAAGATACCAGACATTTTTTTTAAAACAAAAAGAGGACATGTCCTCTTAAAAGAGGACGTCTGGTCAGCCCAGTCATGCATATTGTAGGTCTAATTACAATATGAGAGGCAGGAAGCCTTTTTTGATTTTTAGCAAATAATTTAATTTTTACAACTAAACAAACAAAAAGGTCATATAACATGAACACATTTTTATACAGGACGATGGTCCAAATGGACGATTATTCGTATATTGGGATTGGGACACTCTCGTGGGTCATAAGCCTCAGCTATTAGTTGAGATCGTGAACATTTTAACTGAATTTTGTCTTTTGTTTAAAGGAGAATAGGCATAATTGTATGAGTTGTGTACCATTCTTGTAAAATTCAAGTTAATTATAACTCGGCATTAAAACAAAATACAAAATATGTACGTACCTATGTATACATGTTATGAATATGAAGTAATTTTTGGCCAATAAATATATGTAGAATATTTATGTAAATTAGTTACAGCGCCCTCTATTGGATATTAACATATCTATTTAGCATCGCCTAGTAAAAATATATGTTTGTATATTGTTTGAATTGGAGCTCAATCGATCAAGAAATTATAAGAAGAACAATAGAGATAAGGATATACCTAAATGTAGAACAAATAACAACATTTTTTTTATTAAAAAAAGTCCTATCAAATTTTCCCTTTTTAAAGGGCTAACTAGGCTACATTAAAAAAAAACACTGCTTACTAGGAAAAATACACGCATCTACGGAACGAATACACGGGTACACGGACACACGGATGCACGGGTACACTGATACACAAAATACACGGATTCAAATCCGGATATTATAAGAACACGTGTAACCGTGTTCTTAGTTATTCGTTTAATAGGGAGCTCTAGCCCTAGTTAAGCCTTTATGCCCACACAAAAATAATACATACATTACAGGCATATAAACACAGTGGTGCAAAATCTTAGACGATTTAGTATGATGTTAAAGAATTTTTAGTACGATGCTAGGTTAAAAGCAGGCTTTTTCAAATTTTAAATGAGTTAGCATCGTATATTATCTATTTAACACTTTACTAAAGTTAAAATCGCCAAATGCCTATTTTATCTTTTTAGTATCATACTAAATCCAAGTGACACTTTGGCAGCTACAATTGCAAAAATGGGTTGAACTGTCACTGTTTTAGGCGTGTTCAGTAAGAGTTTCTTAAGAAAATAGGTTTAGTATGATACTAGCTAGAAAATGTATAAAAACAAGAATATTTTAGTAAAGAGTTTTAAAGTTAGACAATTGTTAAGTAGTAACATGCTAATACCTTAACATCAGGCTGTTTAAAATTTTGCGCCAGTTTTTTTATAATCACTGAAAATAAGCTAGTTTAGCCAATTGGAAAAGTCATTAATATTCCCAATACTTAATCCCATTTTATTTTGTACAGAGTTTTCCTCTGCTTGCTTTATTATTTTTCTTTCTGGTTAGTCACACAGAATCAGATATCATCATCACATCCATGCATATTGCATCGGTACGGTAGGTATGTTATTGAAGTGAAAGAATTTTCTTTCATCCTCAGATGATTGTTCATTAGTACCTTAATTTCTGTCCCGTTGATGGGTTTTTTTCTATTTTATTTAATGACCCTGTGTGAGTTGGGTATGTTGTTTTTGATTTGTTTCTCTTTTCTTTTCCCTTCTGCATCGTCCATTATTTTTTTCTGCAACTCTTCACTTTAACAGAAAATAGCAATAATAGTGATGATGATGATGATGATGACTGGCACCTGGCTTGCGGCAATTTTTTTAAGGCCTAATAGAAAAGTACAGTTCCAGAGCAAAATACGTCTCTCAAATGATATAGTACATATAAAAGTAAATAAACGTTCATTACGTATGTATATCATCATACACCATCACCATATCCAACGCTGGTCCTGGATTAGGGAGGTTCATAGTGTACCTAAATTTTGCATTAGATACTATAATTACTCTTTATTTAAAAGAGAGAAAAACTAGTTCATTATTTCATAATTTTCTTAAATTATTTGCATGTTAGGTAGATGGATAGAATTTTTTTTTATCATAATATCACCTTCTAAAGAAATCTAATACCCAATTACCGCGAATATAATAAATTTGTATGTGTAAGAAAAACTCGTAAACGTGCATACCTATACATTATGTAGGTATATGTATAAGAAGCTCCCATAGGCAACTCAAGTTCAAGTTTATTCCCAAATAATAATTTCAAAAGAAATTATAATAATAATTTGGTACCTAATTGACCTTTGTGAAAACTTGTTTGCTTAAATTGAATGACAGCTTCCAACTTTCCCATATACAATAACAACAACTACTGTCTTCAAGGCAAGGCACCCGAATCAAATTTACATTTGACGTGTTATCGCTTGGTTTATGTTTCAGTTTTTATTTTTATATTAGAAATTTTCTTTCTGATATAAGAAATTTTATTTCTTCTTATACATACAGGGTGTCCCGAAACTCAACGTCAAGCGGGCACCGGGTGATAGGGCAGGTTGTGCCCGTTCTTTGAAAAGTATGAAGAAATAATCCATCTCGCTTGGTTTGGTAGTTATAGCAATATTAAGATAAATAATGAAAAACGATACCCTACCTCACATTTTTAGATACAGTGGTCACAAATTTTAAAATTTTGCTGTGTTTTCTTTTTTTACGTAATCCTTAATAACCATGCTATTAATCGCAATCACAAATCTAAGAATAAAGATGGTCAGTTTCGTAAGAAAAATTAAGTTTGACTGAGTCATTGTTCAAAAAAATTTTGTAAGCTAACTTTGACACTTCATATTTTCAAAAAAATGTACCACACTACCCTCGGCAAGTTATTTAAAAAAATGGCCCGTTTCATCTAAATTTCAAAATGGTACAACACTTGCTACTTATTTACTCGTAAAAAATTCGAATGCTTTTTTATTTGCAAAAGGACCTCAGTTCACTTTATATCACTTTTACGTAAATAATGCTTTTTTGTGCTCAAAAATCGGTTTTACCGTGGTGTATGTAAGATAAACAGAGGCACTTGCAGTACATTTAGAGTGGGACAACATTACACATGGTAGGTACGCTACGATCTACGTTCTGTGGGCTAATTTCCTGCTTTTACTAGCAACTTCTCGTAATTGTGCGCCTTTGTGTTACCCTGAACTCGATTAGTGTTGTGAAAATTATGTTAGTTATTACCTGGTAGTTCGTAATAACAGCTTTTCGCAAATAGCGTATTTGTTCATGGCTCAAGAATATGAAAACATCCATATTAGTCCATTGAAAGTTACATAGTAACCTGGCATTTTATATCCCTTTAATGATAATTTTCTTAAAACTTTCGTATGTTTTTAGTTTTAAACTTTTTTATTTTCAATTTAACTATAAAAAGTGCCTTAACATTTATTGTACAGAATTCAATTTTATACAAAAATGTGCAAATTTTTTTTTGTAAGACGCATGGTTCTCAAGATATAGCGAACAACTTTTAACACCCTATTTTCCAAAATGGCGCCCAAAAGAGGGAGAAGCTTTTAGCCCCGAAAATTTCTTTTTACACTAACACTTATCCCTCCCATAAATAAAAACCAGTCCTGAACAAAATGCCAGGTCCAATCAATAGAGACATTTTACCCTACAAAAGGTCGGGTAGTTCTAAATTTTGGATATGTTATATGATATGGTCGGTAGATGAAAAATACAAATTTCCACAACCACACCCCCTCCGCCCCCTTCACAATCCTGAAAAAAACGCTCAAAATTGGAACTTTTTTCAGTTTTTTGCTCATAACTTCTTTCTGGTGTACTTTTTGGCAAAAAATTTCATTACCTACAAATTTTATGTACACTATTTTATTTTGAGGTTAAAACATTTCGGCGAAGAGTGAGAAAGAGTTTTTTGCCCTTTTTTACGTTTTTATTAATTAGCTTCCTTCTATGTACTTCCGTACGATAAAAACTTCGCAGTCGATTTAAAACTAACTTCCCGATTACCTAGAGACTTGGGGCATATACTCTATAATGTATTAATATTAATGTGTTATTGTATTGGAGATACACTCTGCGTCACTTGATTACGGACACTCAATTTTTTTATTTTTCAAAATATTCAATGATCTGGGAAAAATGATTAACAGAATGAAAGAAGGATATTAAGTGATCATATTAGAGAAAGGTGTTTTGGTTTAAGTTGATAAATTCTATTCTTATCAGGCTTTTCATAATGAGGTCATAAAATATCACATTATTTTTTGTCTTGCTTGATTACGGACATAAGCTAAATCTACCAGATAAACATTTAAAAGGTAACAAACGATAGACGTAGAAGCCGTGGCATGATGGCTAGTGCTATGGACTGTCATGCCGGAGGTTTAGGTTCAATCCCCAATCCCCAGCCTCTTCCATCTAATTAAAAAAAAAAACGGCTCCTGCCTCTTGGGAGAAATTGAGAAAATCCTCCAAGCGTATGTGTTGCCATAGAAAAGTTTCGCTCACATTATAGGCGTTCAGATTCGGCAATAATTTGTAGGTCCCCTCCATTCCTGCAGACAAGCACGTAGGAATGGTTGAGAGTTGTAAATCACTAGGCCCTATAGTTCTTCATGACGTGTTGTGCCATCAAATTTGTTTATTTTTAAACCATAGAGCTTTTGGTTACAGATGCATTATTTCAATAGTTTTAAATACCTCTAGTTCTACTTAAAGATAACTGAGTCATTTCAAATAGTAGCATTTGTTGTGCATGATTTGGTAAATCACTGGGTCTTACGTGCTGAATTGAATGCTGGCTTCATCTTCATTTGAAGATGTTCACGCACGTTAAGAACAGTCGCCCAACTGTATCTCCGGTTTCAGACTTTGGTTTAACTATAAAAAACCTTGAGTTAGAAGCCCGAGATTTTTTGAGATTTTTCAGGTTCCTAAAGACAGCTGTGTATAACAGAATGGGCTCTTATAAACTTATGGGCTCTGTTCCTTGTCAGCTTGAATTTTCCCTATGTCTTCCTTACTTAAGGTGGGTAGATAAAGGTAGGAAGATAAAGCCTCTAGTTACAGCTGGTCTAAAGTATAATGCTAAATCTGAGCCATCGGCATTTGATGTCCCTCTTGTTAACACCATATACTTGGTATTGCCTTAATTGACGGTTAAACCCATACTTTTGTTTTAACGTTCACAAAAATGTCTTCTTTCTTTCAAGAAAGTTGTTGAAGAAGAAGTAGCATTAAAGCGTATCACCTTGCCTACATTCTTTTTCGACATAGAATTATTTCCTTAGTTAATAATTATTTAATTCTTCCTATAGCTTCGAATTCTAAAAAGTAATGTCTTCAACTTAAGTCCTGCATACTCTTAACGTACTTTTATTTGATTCTGAGTGTCTTAATGTTAATATTTTCCTTATATCCGTAATCAAGCAAGACAAAAATTAATGTAATATTTTATGACCTCATTGTGAAGAGCCTGATAAGAATAGAATTTATCAACTTAAACCAAAACACCTTTCTCTAATATGATCACTTAATATCCTTCTTTCATTCTGTTAATCATTTTTTCCAGATCATTGAATATTTTGAAAAATAAAAAAATTGAGTGTCCGTAATCAAGTGACGCAGAGTGTATCTCCAATACAATAACACATTAATATTAATACATTATAGAGTATATGCCCCAAGTCTCTAGGTAATCGGGAAGTTAGTTTTAAATCGACTGCGAAGTTTTTATCGTACGGAAGTACATAGAAGGAAGCTAATTAATAAAAACGTAAAAAAGGGCAAAAAACTCTTTCTCACTCTTCGCCGAAATGTTTTAACCTCAAAATAAAATAGTGTACATAAAATTTGTAGGTAATGAAATTCTCTACAAGATTTTTTATGAAGACTTTTTCTCTAAAATCACTAGTTAAGAAGTTAGCCTGCGAAGTGGGAAGAAACTGAAAATTTCACAAAATACGAAATTTAAGCCTTTTTTGGTAGCGTCATAGCTTTGTTGGTGTCGGTTGTACAAAAAAACTACAGCGACCATATTTGTAGGAAATTTTATTTTCTACAAGTTGCCAAATTACTTTTTTTTGCCAAAAAGTACACCAGAAAGAAGTTATGAGCAAAAAACTGAAAAAAGTGCCAATTTTGAGCGGTTTTTTCAGGATTGTGAAGGGGGCGGAGGGGGCGTGGTTGTGGAAATTTGTATTTTTAATCTACCGACCATATTATATAACATATCCAAAATTTATAACTACCCGACCTTTTGTAGGGTAACCCCCTTTTTTTTGTCTCTATTTACTGGACTAAGGTAAACCGATTTTTGAGAACAAAAAAGCATTATTTACGTAAAAGTGATATAAAGTGAACTGAGGTCCTTTTGCAAATAAAAAAGCATTCGAATTTTTTACGAGTAAATAAATAGCAAGTGTTGTACCATTTTGAAATCTAGATGAAACGGGCCATTTTTTTAAATAACTTGCCGAGGGTAGTGTGGTACATTTTTTTGAAAATATGAAGTGTCAAAGTTAGCTTACAAAATTTTTTTGAACAATGACTCAGTCAAACTTAATTTTTCTTACGAAACTGACCATCTTTATTCTTGGATTTGTGATTGCGATTAATAGCATGGTTATTAAGGATTAAGTAAAAAAAGAAAACACAGCAAAATTTTAAAATTTGTGACCACTGTATCTAAAAATGTGAGGTAGGGTATCGTTTTTCATTATTTATCTTAATATTGCTATAACTACCAAACCAAGCGAGATGGATTATTTTTTCATACTTTTCAAAGAACGGGCACAACCTGCCCTATCACCGGGTACCCGCTTGACGTTTAGTTTCGGGACACCCTGTATATGTATGAATGTTTTTTGTAAGAAAAACTCAAATATAACTATATAAAAAAAAAACAATTGAATTTTTGTATTTTTTTTATCCGTTTAGCACTGTAAAAAAGTGACAACAGTACTGTGTTTTGTATAAAATGCGACAAAAGGCTAGTAGAACATATAGTCTGGGCGAGACAAGACAAAAATCGTAAATTGTTTTAGTGAATAGTTTTTTAAAAATTAATTAATTTTCAAACTCAAAATTTTGAAAAAAAAAAAAAATTGTTTAAATGAATTTTAATCAACATTTTACGCTATTAAGTAGGTACCTACATAGTTGTTTCGTTTTTAATATTTAAACACTAAAATCCAGATGCTTACATATCTTCAAGATTTAGTTTTTACAAAACATATAACTAGCATACAGTTATGTTCCAATGTAATTTATTACAAATTGATTAAGTTATGTTTTCATAATTTTTTTATTTAATTTAAAAATAAAAAATTTAATAAAAGATTGGATTCTGGCTTAAAAAAATTGAAGTAGGTATGATATTTAAAGTGCAGATGTTGTGTTTTAATGATTTGTTTTTTTTTGTTTTTTTTTTTTTTTTTCAATTACAAGTCGATTTCTTATAATATTGTTCCTCCGGCCTTATCAAGGGGAAATTGACCCCCCCTACATGCGATTATTTTTTCGTCTCTACCCATCCCACACGCCTAAGCCAAAAAAAAAAAATAAGGATTCCCGCCTGGAAAAATGGTAAGTTTTTGGCTAGTTTAGGCAAGGCCCTGGCAAGATTTCGGTAAGGGAAACCTAGGCGAGGAAAACATGACAGGCCTCTATGAGTACCTCGCTGAGAACATTTATTTAATAAAGTACTGATGAGGCTCTTGATAGTTACTAACTATGTAAGTAATAGTGAAGTCATTTTATGAAAATTAAAAAAAGCGGGATCTTATTATATCGTTATAAAAATGTGTGTGTCGTTGTTAATTAACTGTGCAGGCGCTGCATGCGTTTATACTGACGTGAAGTAAATGCACACAAACGGCACAAGCATTGGGACTATGAGAACTTTGTAGTGGACATGAAGTATACTAAAGTTTTTGAAGAAATCAACATAACAAACAACGAGAAGTGCCTGTTGAAATTAAAACCATGGAGAATTTTCGTGGAGGCACCAACTGTATCATCCTGCTGGCCGTCGCCGTGGGTCGCCAAGGAAATGTCTTCCGTCAACAATGCCTACTAGAAGCAACTGTAGGTATCAGACACTAGTTGAAATATGTGGAATAAATCTGGTTTTTCTAGTCAGGGCTTAGGCAGAATTTAACTGAGAAGGCAAAAAGGTACATAACTGGCGAGGGCCTAGCGAATGCCTATGGTAGCCCTTGCTAGACCCTTGTTAGTAACTATGAAAAACTTGCCAGGGCCTTATTGAAAACTAGATTCTTTTTCCAGGCGGGTTGTTATCATATAGTTTTTCAGTAAAAAATTGAAATTTTCGAATTCACTGTAAGTCGGAGGCAGTAACAGTCTTATGTATATATTTTTGTGAAAAAAAAACTAAGGAAAATTATTAGGTAATTAATTATTTTTAAATAGTCTTGTGCATTGCGGACACCCGCCTGGAAAAAGAATCTAGTTTTCAATGAGGCCCTGAAAAGTTTTTCATAGTTACTAACAAGGGTCTAGCAAGGGTTACAATAGGCATTCGCTAGGCTCTCACTAGTTATGAACCTTTTTGCCTCGACAGTTAAATCCTGTCTAAGCCCTGACCAGTTCCAATTAATCCCAGAAAATAAATTAAATGATTGGTATGAGAATTGGTAACATGACGATGGACATAGCCTATATTATAAAGTTATAAACTTTGTTGGTTTGTATGTAGGGGGTATAGTCTTGAACTACTGAACCGACTCTATACATATCTTTGGGGTGTTGTCTCCATGTTGTGTGTATATAATGAAATAAAAATAAAAATTAGATTATTAAAATATAATTTAATTTTATTATTATAAAGTTAACTTTGAAATTATCACAACATTAATTATTAATTATATAAATTATAAAAGCGACGCGTTTCTGATATGTTAATCCATCTTCGGGCTTCAATTTGTTGAACTATGGTGTTAATTAGCCAAGTATATTTGTCTATACATTCCAAAAACATGAAATTCTTAGACTTGATAGAGAAAGAGTCCTTTTTATAATAATAAAATAACTAAAGAATTATAATGAGAGCTTGTGGAGCGAAAGCTTGGAAAACGACGAATGACAATAAGGTTAATTTACGAAAAAATGAATATTGTTATTAGAGTTTAAAACGATCCTTATTTTATTAATTTTCATAAAATTTTTTCACTAGTTAGTTACTAGCTAGAGCCTCATCAGCACTTAACTTAATAAATATTCTCAGCGAGGCACTAAAGGGGGTTTGTCATGTTTTCCTCGTGTAGATTTTCCTTACCGAAAACTACCCAGGGCCTTGTCTAAACTAGCCAAAAACTTGCCATTTTTCCAGCTGGGCATCGTCCAGGTAGTGAATTATCAATTTGTTGTATAAATAGTTTATTTTAATGGTCAAATTTTGACCGCTGGGTCTTCACCCAGTACTGTGTTTTGCATAACGTAAAACCGATTCCCTGATTAGTAAAATAAAAGAAAAGTACCTGTATAAAAATTAATTCAATTTAAAAGTTTTTTAATTTTTATACAAATTAAGGAGAATGTCGCTTCTCCATTTTTAATCAAGAAGCACATTCAAGCTCAAATGTCAAATGAATTGCAGTGGACCTATCTCAATGTTTTTTTACTTTTTATTTGAATTAGTTTTGTGTTAAAAAAAAAGAGGTGCATCAAGATGGCGCCGCCACAGACGAGATTTAAAAATCTAGTGATGCAATAATTAGGACCTAATTAGGTGCTAATTAAGTGCTGCAATTATAGCTGAGCACTTAATTCCCTTCCCCTCAAACCACAACAGAAGGATTTCAAGAATCTAATGATGCAGTAATAAGGACCTAATTAGGTACTAATTAAGTTCCGCAATATTGATAAAAGTGCTCTTTGATTTGACCTTGAAATGCACCTTAACAGTTTACCCGAAAATCCTAAAACACCCAAAAATGAATGCACAGTGAAAATAATGGTATCAAATTAAAGGGCTTGCCAAGGCCTTTTCAAAAATGTACAAATCAACCTCTTACCCCCACTCCTTTGTGACCGAATATGCTTGTGAAACCTTTGTGGAACTTGTGGCGGCGCTATCTTGACGTCAAGAAAGAATTCGACGTCACAGAAAGAATTCAAGAATCTAATGATGCAGGAATTAGGACCTTATTAGGTGCTAATTAAGTGCCGTAATATTGAATTAAGTGCTCTTCGATTTGACCTTGAAATCGAATGCAACAGTTGCATACAATTCTTGATTTTTTTGATTCAACCTTTTTTTTAAGAAATTTTAACAGAGGCTTAAAGATACTATTAAGTGGTCTTAAAAAAGTCAAATTTTATTTTTCTACCTCAACCCATTCACTTTCCAGATACCAAAGTGCATTTTTTGATGACGTCACTTCAGTCAAGATAGCGCCGCCACAGAAGAAATTCAAAAATCTAGTGATGCAGGAATTAGGACCTAATTAGGTGCTAATTAAGTTCCGCAATATTGAATTAAGTGTTCTTCGATTTGACCTTGAAATCGAATGCAACAGTTGCAACGGAAGTGACGTCATCAAAAATTGCATTTTAGTCTGTGGAAAGTGAATGGGTTGAGGTAGAAAAATAAAATTTGACTTTTTTAAGAGCACTTAATAGTATCTTTAAGCCTCTGTTAAAATTTCTTAAGATCCACAAAGGTTCCACAAGCCAATTTGGTCATAAAAGAAAGGGGGTAAGAGGTTGATTTGTACCTTTTTGGAAAGGACTTGGCAAGCCCTTTAATTTGATACCATTATGTTCACTGTGCATTAATTTTTGTGTGTTTTAGGATTTTCGGGTAAACTGTTAAGGTGCATTTCAAGGTCAAATCAAAGACCACTTTAATTAATATTGCGGCACTTAATTAGCACCTAACTAGGTCCTTATTACTGCATCATTACATTCTTGAAATCCTTCTGTGGCGGCAAGTTTGCACCGCCACAGGTTTGAGGGGGAAGGGAATTAAGTGCTCAGCTAAAATTGCAGCACTTAATTAGCACCTAATTAGGTCCTAATTATTGCATCATTAGATTTTTGAATCTCATCTGTGGCGGCGCCATCTTGACCCACCTAAAAAAAGTATGTAGGTATTTTATTCAATTTATAATACAAATTATTATTTTTTATTACTTTGGAGCAGAAAAGTATGTACATAGGTACTAATGTTTTACGTTTCATTTTTTGTGTTCTAGTAAATAATTCATATTTAACGTATCCAATAGTGAAAAATGATATTAATAAATCTTAAATTAAAATAAACATATTGTTTAAGTGACTCCTTACACCAAGCACATTTAATAGATTCCATAAAAATACCTGTATATTGATCGATTCGATGAAATTTAAATGTATGCTCATTGCTCATTGTGCAATGTGTATTATACCTAAGACGGTATGTGTAAATGTCACATATCGTGAAGTTCATGTTCAGCCAACTGATGATATCTTGATAGCAATTCAAAATAAAAATCTTTATATTGTGGATTCTTTAATCCAACTGTCACATGTGTCTAACTTGTAAGCCATGTTCGGCCAGGCATTGAAAAAGTGATTGAATTCAAGAAGACAACACATTGAGATGCAAGGAATTTCAAGGTTCAGGACAGGACATTCTAGGCTTTGTACTGATTATGTTTATATATGTATAGTAATAAACTCTGAGCTTCACTTTGGAAATCATATCGACAAGAAAATATCATATAGTGAATTTTTTGTATAGTTAATTTAATAATTTTAATCTGTATACTGCAGGCAGGTTGACTTTCAGCGCAGATTGCTGCATAACTCACAAGAATTTAACACGAAAACTGCTCCGCATGGTCCATTTCGTAGGACGTAGGCCAACGTATATCCTCCAGACAACAGAACCGATCTAGCATCTAGGATTCGGTTGTAGGTTGGGGATAGGCATCCAGTTATTGTTTATTTCAATACGTTAATTACTAATGCTATATATACAATCATAAATTAACACCATAAGATCGATGCACTGTGGTCCAAAATGACTTTTTTCGTTGCGAAAATCATAACTTTTGAAAAGATACTGCCATAATTTTTTTTTTTTCAAAGGAAATTTCCAAGGTTATAAAAATAGTGGTTTTTAAGAAAATTGCTTCACAGGGTGTTTCTAAATCATAGGCTAAAGTACGATTTTCTTAGAAAGAGGAATTAGCAGAGAAATAATTAAAACTAAACATTAAAAACAGTTCAAATTTTACGAATTTTGTAAAAAAAAGTCAGTGGCTATTTAGTTGTACACAGGGTGTTACAAAACATAATTGTTCACAACAGTGGATGCATAAAAATAACGAACACATTTTTTATGTTTTTAGCAAGTATTAAAACAATATTTTTCCATTTTGTGCCTATTCGACATATCGTATAAACTGTTTTAGTCACCAATTTGATGTCAAATATTTGTCATTTAATAAGAAATTTTTTTTTATAAAATAAAATAGAATACATAATATGTCTTTTTTATATTAATTATAAATTTTAATTTTCAATAAAATCATTGGGATCATCATCATTATCTATATTTATTAGTTCTGGGCAATAACTCTTTTTCAGCTCCTTTTGAAAAAGATGAAATAAGAGGATCCGATGATATAGCCAACATATTAAATAAATCTTCATTTTTACGTTTCCGTGAAACTTTGCAGGTATTTTGGTATCGATATCGCTCGTAGTCTTTATTCCTTGATTTTTGTGCTTCTTCTGAAAGTTCTTTTATTGGCAAAATTTGATACTTAATGAGTCCTGAACCATGGTCCAAAATTTTGTGAAGTGTTGGAGTCAGGAGCTTGTGACTGTATTTGGCTTTAAGTAGATCGGAAGTGTTTTTAGTGTACTCGTTGAATCTTTCCACATTAATGGATTCCCTAGATGACAGTGCATTTAAAATTACTTGCAGTTTTTTTTATAAGTTCTTCATCTGTTCCAGTTATAGATGACGTTACTTCTGGATTTTTAAAAAATCTTCGTGATGTGTTTGCATCATTTGTATTGCCAAATCCTTGTTTTGGCGTATCAATACATAACTAAGCCAAGTTGCTCCCTAAATTCCTTTTGTATATCCGTTTTTCTTCCTCTTTCGGCTTCCTTTTTGTCCATGGTTTTTATCTTCTTGCTTAAGTCCATAAGCTAGCTTAAGGATAAACTCCATACATCTTATTTTAGAGTGTAATGGCAAAATTCCAATAGTTCAATAGTTTATATAATACAGGGATTATTTTACCTGAAACCAAATGTACCTTGCTCTTTACCTCTTTTTTAACGGTAGCCATAAAAAATTTATTTTTCATGCTACCTATTTTATTGGACCATAAAATAATAATCTATAGTTAAATATTTCTTTCAACTTTTTTACTGAACAGGCAAAAATAAATTAATCTCTTACTTTATTACTTTAACCTTTTTAGTATTGATAAAAAAATAAAGAAATTAATATCCTACTTTTGTCAGGCTATACAAAACAATAAGGATTATGGATTAATTTTCTTTCTTGTCAAACTACATATTTACCTGCTTTCTTTTCAAAAATTCGTTTAGTTTAGGAGGTATTTATTAAAAAAAAGTGGCGTGAAAGTGGGTGGATTACAAGAATTTAATGTTTAATATAAAAATCAGTAGCTTGCTTACAAGAATGTAAGTAAATTTTTTTTTAAATTGCCATTTAAAAAAAGGGGCGTCGAAGTGGGTGGATTTTTTGCGATCAAGGTAATAAAGAAAGGTAATTTAGTTGATATAAGAAGAAAATTTCACGTTCTCAGCTCTTTTTAGAAACGAAATAACTCAAACAGTCCAAAAGTAAATTTGATTTTAGGACCGAAATGTTAGTACCGGCAACATGCTTTTTTTAAACAAATTACATTATCTCAAAAAGTTGCAGCTGCAATTTTGCATATGGTTTAAGTAATTTTTCAGCGGGACTCAGCGGGTCTTTTTTGTAGCTCTATTTCAAATATAAAAAACTCATTAAAAAAGTGTTTTTTTTTTGTTTTATTTATTAAAAATATAATTTTTTTTTTTAAATTTTATCTTACTTACAAATAAAACAACCACGTGAATTTAAAAAAAATTAAGATTCTTCTTGGAATATTCAATAATTGCAAAAAAGAAAATGAATAAATTCGTTTTTTATCATTTTTTTAGTCTGGAACAAAATTGTCCTACTTTGAAAAGCTCTACAAATCAAACTATTTACCAAAAAATTATTTTGTGTGCTGCTTTTGAAGCTCTGTTTATATTTCCATTAGAAATAAAAAACAAAACAATTAAAAAAAAAACATCGGATTTTGTATTTTTGCCACGACTTTTGGCTTTTTGGACCACAGTGCGGCTGCGTAGCGTAGTGGGGGCGACACTAGAGGACGGCAAAATAAAAAAAAAAATAATATACTTCTGTCGAATTCCTTTTTTGTTGAAAGGAATTCGACATGAATAAAATCTTGAACCATTTCATATTCAGTGCTCTTTAGGTCACTGAATTATTTTAATTGGCACTACTCTTTACAATGTATTTCAAATGGAGCAGTAATGCCAATGTTAAATATTTCAACGACGTATGGCCCTCTCGCCGATGCGGGAATTCGGCCCCAGGTCTCTGATCTTCAGTTCGGAAAGTTCGCCGAGGTCATTGAAAAATGTTCCCAATGATTGTGATCTCGTTTTGGCCAAAACGGGACATTTGCTGATCCCCACAACTACGTCAGTGAGTATTGTGACTTGTGAGGAATGCCCAGCCTCGTCGCATGTTCTCCGATTGGCCAGTGACCGAAAAAAGTTGCAACGACCCTGATGGCTATGTCTCGCCTGGGCCTGCGTATCAAGTCGGTTGCTCGACTTTTACTGTAGGTTTGCCAAATTTGTCTAGATATGACGCTGTTTGTAAGACTGTGCCATCTACGATTTGATTCAGTGAGGAAAATTGAGAAAATATTGCCCTTCATAACTCGAAGAGGAATGCTGACTCTTTCCGCAAGTGAGCTATGAAGGGCTGATCCTTGTCTGGCCAGTTCGTTTGCCCGCTCTCTCAATGCCACTGTGACGTGGAATCTAGGTCAGCATCAGAGTGATCTTGAGGTTAAGATTTAGGTTTAAAAAGCTCATTCCGGCATTTCCGAACTAATTTAGAAGTTGATAAAGGCGAGACAATTGCTTTAATGGCTGTCTGACTGTCTGTCAGGATGGCAGTAGTACGGTTTTGGTTAGGGTCTTGTTTGAGTAATTTGCATGCTGAAAAACACTAGCAAAGTTGGGTAGCTGATAAGATCTAGAGATATATATTCAGAGATTCGGAAAAGATTCCTGAACCGATACCACACTCCATCTTTGAACCATCAGTGAAAATAATTGTGTTGAAGTCTCTCAGCACGATGTCATCCTTCCAATCCTGCCTGAATGAAAAAAACAATATTAACACCCCCACTGAAGTCCAGAGTAGGAATGCAATAGTCTGTATAAGTGTTGAAAACATATCGGCAGGCAGGGATCAAATTCTTGAATTTGCCGTGACCGTATGGTTTGAGAAACCAACAATTAAATTCTTTTAAGCTTATCACGCTGCAAGACAGCCGTTGGGCAGGATCTAAGGCCCCTGTGGTACCAACGCTAGCGGTTCTTTGAACCTTCTTAAGTTTACCGATGTTGTACGCTTTGTTAAGTGCGGACCACCATACAATCGAGCCATACGTGAGGATTGGTCATACCTCGGCTGTGCACATCCACAGTATTATCTTCGACTGGAGACCCCACTTTTTACCGAAAGGTATGCATAGGCCTTCTTTACCCGTTCTTCAATATTCAGTTTCCAGTCTAATTTAGGGTCGAGAACAATGCCTAAATATTTTGCACTAGCTAGAAGACAGAGATAGAGTTTGGTCATTGAGACGGGGTAGAGTGAAGGTGGGTATTTTAATTTTTATCAGTATCAGTTCAGTCTTACTTTGGTTAACACCTAGTCCACAACTCGTGGCCCAGTTTCTAACCTTAATCAGGGCCACTGATCACGAACAGAAACTTTCCTGACACCAATACCACCAAATAAAAAAACAAAAGAATTTGACCAAAAAAGAAGGGGTAAGAAAAATCGGTGTCAAAAAAGAAAACATGTTCTCTTTTAAAGAGATATTCTGAAAACCCTACGACAATGATAATGACTGTTCTTTTACTGTATACTATAGTTTTTTTTTTAAATTAAAATACCTGAATAAGAGGGCGGCAAACTTTTCTTCCGCCCCGGGCCGCTGATACCCACTCTTCGCCACTGAAAGAAAGTCAATATATACAAAAAGTTTAAAGGCAGTATTACATTGTCATATATATATGGCAAGTTTGCCAAATAAATATGTCTCAAAAATGTCATATAAGTGTGATAGTCATATTTATATGACGAAAAATATATGACTCCATATATGTATATGACATTCATGAATTATTTTGAGTTTAAAAAAAAAAAATATTTAAATATTTTATTTTTCGTAGCTAGTGTGTCATATTTGTAAACAAAAATTGACATAAAAAGCTTGTGATCATGTGTATTGCATACTTATATGTCATAGTCTAATACTACTTGTCATATATACAAATGTTGTGCCATATTTTATATGTGTATTGAGAAATTTTAGCAAATGATTTTTTTAAGGTATACCGTTGTTGTGCAATCATAAGAAACAGCACGAGCCAAAAATTTAATTTTTTTTTTTGAACATTGTCATTTTCTTTGAAAAGTTTTTTGTTGAGTTAATTTAATGTTTTTTTTCAGCTTTGAGGTTGTCTTTTTTCGTCATTCTACAATTTTTTTTTCAGAAGAATATCTGGCTTTGAATGAAAAAACAGACTTTTGATATTGACTACCAATATCTTTGCAAGAAAGATTTAAGGGTAGTTTTAAAAACTGTATTTAATTTAATTCTCCACAAAACTTTGTAATAATTATTTTTTTTGCTCATCACCGTTACATTAAGAGAAGGTTAAAAAAAAGAACTTTTTTAAGACCTTTTGTAAATCTTTTACTGCTTTATAAATATTAACTGTAGGACTTAATTTGGTAAGACATTTAAGAGAACTATAGACCACCAATATTTCTGTACAATTTCAAATTAACCGTTTTCCCGTATCGAATGATCAAACCAGTGAAAACCAATTAAAGGAAAAAATTGGGTTGTTCATAAACATTGTGAAATTGTCATCAAAAGGAACAATTTCTGTGCACTTTTAGCACAGTTTGGCATTAGTTACAATACTGATAAGATTTTAAAGGAGAAAAAAACAATCTTTTCAAATAGTTTTAGTAATTTTCAATTTTCTTAAAAACTAGAAGACATAAAACCATTCGATTAAGAATTGATATACGCATTGACCACAAAGTTAATTTAGCACTTCATTCCACAATTTTGAAAAAAATGGTTTTACCTTCTTTTTTCATTTTTTTTATAAAAATTTTGAGTTTGCATGCGAATTTTTTTAAAACTATTGACATTAATAATTTAATTTAAATTTGGAATTGAATAAAAGATGCCTGGCTTTCAAAACCGGTATAGAACTTGATTGTAAGTGTTGCCGTTGAGTTTTATAAATTTTTTTTATTCGTTTAGGCATTTTTTTTTGATAAAATTGCCCCTACCTCCTAAACGGAGTGAGATAGGCCCCACCTTCCATAGAAAAAAATGCTTGTTTTTTATACCTCTATCAAAAACCGTTATCAATTTTTGGCGCAAATGACTTGAACTGCAAAGTGAAATTTTGAAAATAAAATTATGATAATGAAAAACACAAAAATTAAAACAAAGATTCAAAAACACAAGGATGTCAACAACAATTGGGCTGATTTATGTAAGTAAGATATCACCTTAATAGTTGACACAATTGCAAAATGAGTGCAATATATTTTGATATTGAACATAAATATAGTACAACCATGAATTTAATACCTACATATAACCAAACGATGTCGCTTACACCGTTTTCCATCATCATCCTCAATCTATCTTTAGACTTGAACTGAAAACATTTAAATGAGGGAACGACGACAAGAATTTATCAGAGATTGCTATGTATCTGAAGGCGTTGAAGTAGTTAACCTTCAGTGTTATTCCACGCGTAGATATATGCATAATCCAGGATTCCTAAACACCGCCATTCCACCGCAATACACCGCAATACACCGCAATCCACCGCCATCTCCACACCAATAGCAACAGCAACAGCAACTTTTGACATAAGCGATGCATTAATAATTATGTCAGTGAGTGGCGTTGTTGTTGTTTGGTGCTTTTGATGGAATTCCTTTCGTTGGCTCCAGTATTTTTTGTTTTTGCTATTTTGTAATAACCTGTATAAATGATAAAATATGAAAATAGATTTCTGCTTTGTGTCCTTTCAGGTTGAAGCAACAGATGCACCGAGCACGTTTTAAACTGACATAGGGGTAGGTTTTTTTTTTATTCATTTCACTAAGTTAAGCTTTTTGAAAAACTATACTAACAGCATAGAGTACAGCCAAGGGCATTTTCTTTGTTAAGTAATGCACAATATTAATTTTAAAAACTATCTTCGATGTTAAAACTTTTCTTTAAACATGTCGTTCGTCATTACAAACCAAATGTTTCAATACTTTCTTCAAAATTAACAAAGAATACAAATTTTTAGTAGATTTCTGTACTGAGCTCCGCCAAGTTTTTTTTGGTCCATAAATTTATTGTACGGCATAAACTTTTTATATATATGATCCAAACAAAAAATTAGTTTGGCAAATAACGGACATCCTAACATGCATACCTTTTCAGTCAAAATAATGAAACGGAGTTGTTTTATAAACAAAAACACTATTATATTTACGTTACGAGGTGGTCTGAATCAAAATTCTTTTATCAAAATTCTACTTTTCAAAATTTTGCAAATAATAAAAAAAAAGTTTTGAAAAATTTAAAAAAATGTAAACCTTTTTTTTATCATTTGCAGAATTTTATAAAACATTGTTTTACAATTTTAAAAACTATATTATGTATATTTGTTAACAGAAATTATGTTATTTTTTTGTATGTAAGTGAAAGTTGCTCGGAGTCATGTAATTCAGTATTTTAAATCTCAATAAGAAAAGCCCTCATTTACTTTCAAAGCTGGATAGCAGATAGAGCGATAACATGGCGAGGATATAAAGAAAAATATTAAAAATTAGAAAATAGACCTAAGCGCTAAGCCTAAGCCAAATAAGATTTTTTAAAAAATAGCTAAAAATATCCGTTAGTTTTTTTGTTTCAATAACCAAATGAACCATATCAGTCGCATTATGAAGGACATACTGCCTTATTTATAAACAAAAAATGGTTATTTTAGCTCTTGTGTTCAGAACAACTACACCATCGAATAAGAATTTTCCGCGCTCAAATGGAGCAGTAAGCAATTACCTTCAGTTTGAGTCCGGAAAATTCTTATTCCATATGGTGTAGCTTACCCTAAACACAAGAGCTGAAATAACCATTTTTTGTTTATAAATAAGACAGAAAATCTTAAAATAATAAATAGTTATAATGAATGTAGTACCTATATAACAGATTATTTGAACAAAATGTTATTCAACTCATTTGATAGTTTTTTCTATCTCCTGCCTTCAAAATGGTAACAATTTAAGGCTCTCCCAAACCAACGTGAATATTCGACGTAGCGAACAAAAACAACAATAACATCACGTGGTTGTCAAACAAAGCCAGAGTAGGATAATAATGAGTACGGACTAGACAAGGAACACTCTCCACTCCACGTTTTTCTTATCGCAGTTCATATTTTAGAGTACTGTTATGTCTCACACATACAAAAAAAAAATAGATGGTAATAAGAAGTGTTATGGTTAAAACGAGATAGAAGAGGAAGAGTTTTATTTAGGAATATAGGGTGTTCCGATAAGTAAAGGTCAATGAATAAAAATTTTATTTACATTTGAATATAAAGTTATTAAGGCCCATATGCTGAAACGAAACTTAAATATTTACGTTCAACTTGAACATAAATATTTTAGTTTCGTTTCAGCAAATGGGCCTAAGTGTTTCTTACACTAAGATATATTTGGTCATTGCTCGACTTTTTACACTGTGGTTGAAATTTTTAATAATAGGTGACCTAACTCTCGTAGAACTGTCGTAGATACAATTTTATGTAATTTTAAATTAAATTCTTTTGGTCTTATTAATTTGATTTTTGGCTGTTTAAACTATGTATAAGTATTTCGAAACAGTCGGAAATATGCTTTATATAATAAAAAAATATTGCATTTCTCAAGGTTTAGACAATAGATTACGTTGTCTTAAACAAGATAAAACGAAAAATCACTTTAGCAACAACTAGAAAGGTTTTTTTTTAAACTTGGACGGCTGTCTAAAGTTAGACAATGTTTATTAATACGACCATTTGTTTTTATTTTGTAATCAAATTCTAGAATACATTTAAAAAATCTAAAAATCTGAATTATCAGATGAGGTTTTTAGAATATTTAAGAGGTGTAGCCGAAAATCGCAAGTGGCTTTTGGGCTTAAAGTAGATATCTTTTGAGATATGGTGTGCACACAACTTTATATCCTCCGACATTTGCTTGTTCACCTAGTAAATGTGGTTTTGGAATGGGTTGGGTACGAAATCCCGTAATCCCGCTATTTCAATATTACAGTTGACACCTTTAAACTTGACTTGCGGTGTCAACTTTGATGCCTCTAGCACGTCTAGTTTAGCCGCAAATCGCGTTTAAAGATAAAAGTCGATTTTTCATATACATAATGCGATAATGGAAGGCACTTCCTTGATTCTAACCGTAATTTTTTTTTAACTTTTTAAATTTGACAGCAAGAATTTATTTATTTTTATTTATTTATTTGAAAGTTTTTGAAAAAAAAAAATTCTTTTGGGACGTTAGGGGGTAAAAATTTACTAGGAATCTGACGCGACAGAAGAAATGTCATTAGAAGATGACAGTTCTAATGGCATCCATATTGGAATTACACTTAGTTAACAAATTGGTAATATTGAAGTGCTGCCAAATTCATTTTTAGAAGGTTTCATTAGATACACCCTAGTCGCCATCTTTGCATTTTTGTGACGTCATAATCATCTTTTTGTAATATTTTCTTTCTTTAAATGAAGAATATTACCTAAAATTCAACATTTAATAAAATTACTTTTAATAAAACACTGATTGTAAGGAGGGGAAATTTCCTATGGCCTTTTAGATTGGCAATCCAGGCGTGTTCAGCTAGAAAAGAAGGTTTAGTATGATACTAGTTAGAAAATGTTTAAAACTAAGAATATTTTAGTAAAGAGTTTTAAAGTTAGAAAATTGTTAAGTAGTATCATGCTAATACCTTAACATCAGACGATTTAGTATGATGTTAAAGCATTTTTAGTATGATGCTAGGTTAAAAACAGGCTTTTCCAAACTTTAAACGAGTTAGCATCGTATTATCTTTTCAACATTTTACTAAAGTTAAAAGCGCCAAATGCCTATTTTATCTTTTTAGTATCATACTAAATCCAAGTGTCACTTTGGCAGCTACAATTGCAAAAATGGGTTGAACTGTCAGTGTTATAGGCGTGTTCAGCTAGAAAAATAGGTTTAGTATGATACTGGTTAGAAAATGTTTAAAACTAAGAATATTTTAGTAAAGAGTTTTAAAGTTAGAAAATTGTTAAGTAGTATCATGCTAATACCTTAACATCAGGCTGTTTAAAATTTTGCGCCAATGTTTTTAATGAAGTAATTAGTAAAGTGGTAAAAAATAACCTTATCGTATTTTTTCGCCCATGCAATTTTATTCACAATAAAAGAACTAAAATAAAAAAGTGGATTTTTAAATTTACCAAAGCGCTACACGCCTAATAGTAAAAAAAAGTTTGTTTCTATTTAAGTGGAGCGGAGTGTATATTAATAAAGTTATGACTTGATTGTCAGTAAACACAGCACAATTATATTCAAAACTAGTATTATTTTGAATTATTTGCAGAATTTTGAAATGCAGAACTTTGAAAAGCAGAATCTTAAAAGCTGAATTTGGAAAAGTAGAATTTTACCAGAAGATTTTTGACCCAGGCAGAATTTCGACATCAGCTCCGATTTTATTTTGAATAAAATTAATTTTTATTTTTTAAATAACGGTATGCAAGGGACTTTCAAAATATCATCTCAAACAAAAAGAAGAATTTGATTACGGAAATAACTTTAATTGTTTTTTTTTATTCCATTAACTATTCCATATAAGCTATAAAAGTAGAAAAGACTTATTAAAAAAGAAATACATTTTTCACTTTTACAGTTTTAAATAAAATGATGAAATTGAAATTAATAGCAATTTCTGAGTCTGAGGGCTGAGTTCGACATAAAATGAGATTAGATACCAGAACTCCGAAAAGATACTCCAACACATCGTAGTGGCTAGGCAAATACTGAAAAAAGCAAAAAATGCCTGTTCCAAAGCCACATCAAGAAAACAAACAACTTGTTTTCGTTTTATTTATTTGGTGTGTGTTATACATTTATACATTGCTTTACTTATTTGGTGAATAATGCTGTCGTTGCTGAGTGAATGAATGAAAATAAATGAACGAAACAAGATAACGATGTTGCAGTCGTTTGCGAAACTGGACATAAATTTGTACTCCCGTATCTATCAATTAGGATGTAAGAAAATTTTGATCAAATTTTGAAATCACGTGCATATACATAAGTATTTTTTTCAAGCTTATATTGTATATAGGTAAGATTTTAGGAATTCAATTTAAAGAATTGAAATAAATGTAGAAAAAAAAACTTACATATTGGCTCTAATTTAAAATTCATTTAATTTTGTCTGCTTCATCATAGAGCTTATCTCCTTTCCTTTTAATGCATTTAAGTGTGCCGCACTAGCTATAGTTGCTGGCTCGTATATTAATTTTACTTACTCATATGCCCATATGCAATTCTCGTTAATGAAATTAAATAAATAATTAAATACATAAAAGCGTTTCTATTATTGATAAAAATCACAAGTACAAATGCCGGCATCGTGCATGCGCTCGCAGTCATTATAAGTATAAACACAAATATCATTTCGTGCAGTTGTTTCATATGATATTAAAGAATTTTAATGGTATAGTGAGTTATTGTAATGACGAAACCATTATTCGATTGGTTGATTTATTTCTTGATAGCGTAAGTTTTCATATAGTAATTGAATAAATTGTTATTTTGATTGTTAATCAAAACGTTATGATATAACACAATTCTTAAACTTATTTTTATTCAGTTGTGTCACTTAAAACCCAAATTCGATAAATTTTTGCTGTAAAAATATCAATAAATAATTAATACGGAATATAAATGCTATTAGGTGGTTGTTTTTTTTTTTTTAATATCTACCCTTTGGTCAAAATTCAAATATGAAATACTTTCTTCTAGGGATCTTAAATAATCAAAAAACTCATTGTTCTAAATCAAAAAAATGTGTACTTTCTTTTTATTCAGAAAAAACATAAACTTTTAATGAGGAAAAACTGTTAAACCTGTTGTACCTAAATATGCATTTTGCTTATCTCGTCTAAAATGAAAAAGTTAAATATACCTAAGCATTTTACATGTACATACATACTGTTTGAAATCCTTGGGATGATTTTTATTGACAAAATAAGCTGTATATCGCTTTTTGAGCAGTTAACTATAATCGAAACATATTCTTTTATATTAAAAATAGTTTTATTTAGTATATAAAAACATGGTAAGTCTATGGGGAAAAGTTGCCTGAACCCAAATTTTCGGTATACAACACTTTTTGTTTCTATATGAAAAAAGTATGCTGATTCCGAAAATGCTTTGGGGAACCTTGAGCGTTTTGAGATATGACGTCATCAAAAAAGGACCTCTGAGAATAAGGCGGGAACTGGTTTACATTACTAAAAAGCTGGACATACATTAATTTTATGAGTTCCCAAATAAAAAAATTTAACTGCGCGCGGAAAGGGGGTGGAGCAATTAATGAAATACTCAACTTCGCTGTACTAGGTCGAATGGGATATCGTTTGCATGTATTTTTTAATGCTGATTTTAATGGCATCATTTAATTTTCAATTAGATCACTTTTTACAAAATTCTACATTGAAATTGTTAATGTTTTACATATAAAAGAAGCTACGTTTAAGCGGATTTTTATATTTCCTTGTAAGTACATTGAAGGCTCCTTTTGCGGACAGCTCCCTTAAGCGGACAATCCCCTTAAGCGGAAAAATTCCCACGACCGTTGATCTTGGATCTTAATTCCATACATTTTATGATCCCTTAAGCGGACACTCCCTTACCCGGACAAAAAACTTTTTTTAGTATGTAAATTTCATCCCTTATTTTCAGAAATACTTTTAAATATATTTTGTTGGCATTAAAAACGTTCCCCCTGGTTCACAACGATAATGGATATGCGATGTCACCAAATCATTGTCTGTGATAAAATGCATAACGGATTTTATTTCTGCAGCTAGCTACAAACTGTTTTTGTATCTTGTTTCTTGTATTTTCATGTTTATTTTTAGTTTGAATGAATTTCATGGCTTGTTGGTGCAAAAACGTTTAAAGGTGCCACTATATACCATACATTTCCTAACATTTTTTCCCTTGGACAGACAGCTCCCTTAAACGGACAAAAGTGTTACGACCGTCGCTGCCCGGCTAAGGGAGCTTTCACTGTATTATTTTTAATTTTCGTATAACTGATTTATATGTATGCAAAAGCACATGATACTCTTAGAAATTATAAAAATTCCATTTCATTTATTAAAAATACAAAAGTAAGCCAAAGGTTATTGTACTAAGACCGCCATAGCGTTCGTTATCATCATCTTCATAAATTTGCATGAATTCAAATATTCTTTAGTCAACATTTACAAAAAGCTCAACATGAATGATTAGGAGACATTTACATGTCTTATGGTAATGGTGTTGTAATAAGTGTCTTAAGTGTCCAAAAGTATATGTAAAACGAACAGTTGGGGTCCTTCCAGACACGAACTTATACGATAGGGTTAACTTTAGTTGGTTTAGAAGCATGGCTCATACATTCTTACAGGACAATGTGCTTTTAAGCTGGAGGAAGAGTCAAACGGCGGGGGCAATGAAAAAAAGCAATTCAGAATAAATGGGGCCTTCGAGCCAAGCATTTATTTAACTGGCTAGGTATATACATTTCGGTTATTCGATTTTGGTGAACTGCTCTGGCTATACCGACAAATCACGATAAACTGACTTAATTTTAAAGATCACCCTGTTTTCGTTCTAATCTCTCCTCTACACCGGACATACTGCTGGTTCATCTAGGCTTATATCGCGTAAGACAATCGAATGAACGATCATCGCTTTAACAATAGATGTCTCTATCACATCTCAAGCAAAATATAAAGAGAGCAATCCTCAAACCGACGATCCTTCAATCGATTGTCTTATTTATTCGGATAATTGAATTAACATTGACAACACCATCCCCAATTACATTTCAAGAAAAAAATTCAAGTCACCATATCTTCTAGATAAAATTTATAAGATGAGACATTCTTCGAAAAATAATCAGTACAGTTTTACACTGACAGATCAAATAAGGATCTAAATTAAGGTCTCTCATTTCGCTCTCCTAATCATTGAAGCATAGTCCAAGCATAACTTCTGGTAATCAAAAAGACTTATCTTGGCTTTAAAAAAATGTGATATCCACATCGGGTATCCGCATCTTTTCACTTAGACAGACAGCTATTAAATCCCTGGACTCTAACTCTAGAATTTTTTAAAAAGTCCTAAATTGTCGATCATTTCTGATAGGATATAGGTGGAATAACATCATCACTTCATTGGTGAAAAAGCCAACGATGGATTTGAAACGTTCTCAGTGTTTGATATCTTTTAAAGATTGCAAACTTTATGTACGAGTCCTTCTCTATCCTAAAGAAGAAGGATCTATACTAGTGATCTGGCAAACACAAAAAAAAATAGTCTTCAAAAGAAGGTGTATTGCACTGCAACCTTAAGATGAAATGCTCATCCTACAGCTCTTCCTGCAAATTTAATATATATTTCTAAGAAATTTGAGTATTTGGAGTACCACCTTCAGAAAGGATAAGTCAATACTGAATATAAATAAATTTGGTGGCACAACGGCTCATAAAGAACCAGGGCCTAGTGGCTTACAACTCTCAACCTATCCTGTGTGCGTGTCTGCGGGAATGGAGGGGACCTACAGTTTATTGCCGAATCCGAATGGCTGAGGTGATCGGCACTTTTCTATGACAAGAGATACTTTTGGAGGATTTGTCACTTCCTCGCAAGAGGCAGTAGCCCAGAAAAAAACTTAAAGTGGAAGCGGCTGATATTGAACCCAGATCTCTGGCATGACAGTCCAACGCACAAACCATTACGCCACGGGCTACTACATAATAGTCGATAAGTTGATCTTTATAACCGTGCATTTGTTTTTTTAATAAAAGAAATTCAATTTTTATATGGATTAAGTTTAGTATTACAAAAATTTAAAATAGTACTCACAAGGAAATTCAAAATTCCGCTGGAACATATAGCTACTTTTATATGTAAAACATTAATAACTTGAATGGAAGCTTTTGTAAAAAGTGATCTGATTGAAAATTAAATGACCCCATTGGAAACAGCATTAAAAAATACATTGAAACGATACCCCGCTCGACCTAGTTCAACGAAGTTGAGTGTTTCATTAATTGCCCCCAACCACTTTCCCCACGCATTATCCCTGCCAACAAAAAATGGTAATAATTGTTTTTATTTGGGAACTCATAATATCTGTATTTTTTAGTGCTAAATTTATGTTTGGCTGTTAACCAGTTGCCGCCTTTTTCTCAATGTTTTTTTTTTTATATCTCAAAATGCTCACGGTTTCCAAAGGTATACCCGGCATATTTTTTTCATATAGAAAAATTTAGGTTCGGCAAAAGAAGGCCACTTATTCCCTAGACCTCCTATGATCATAAAAAAATGTAGATACGTCATTTTCAGTTAACACCATAGGTATTTAATTTCGGAGTATTTATGTATATCCAAGCGGTTTCATATCATCTTCATCATAAATACCCGTGGGAGTAAGACTAAAAAAATTGATCTTGAAAAAAAAAACTCTTGTTTTTACTGAATCGAAAGTTTATTAACCTTTTGATAGATCAAAGTCAAGATCATGAACCCAAAAGAGTCCCACTTGCACTTAACAAATAGCCATCATTTTCGCTTATTATTTTTTAATTTACCTTTTTCAATCATGCTATTCATTTTATTCGGTTTATTTGATGACATGATAATTATGTAAATAAAAACTGTAACGAATTTAACTTACGTACATTCCATAACCAAATTCACATACATACATATACATATGAATAAATGAAATTAGCTTGACCTACAAAATCTAATAAGAAACATTTACGTATGTACAAACGTATACATATACATATATGTATGTACATATTTTCGTGCCATCTTTTGAAGAAATTAATTTAGTCGACTTTGAAATGATTGTTTTCAAGGTGACTAATTTAAAATTAAACTTCAATCAAATTCATTTCGCTTTCGATGAAAACATCGACTAGTCGATACTTTTTTTTTTTTCAAAGAAAATTTAGAAAAAAACAACAAATTTGTGTGCCCTTATTGCACCTTTGATCACATTTTTTGTTACTTTGATACTACGATACCAATTTATGTAAGAACGTTGTTCTGCTTATGAAGTTATAAAAATGATTTCAGTTCAAAGTAATAATTTTTACACAACTCATCGAAAATCGAACACAACTCTTGATAAAAAAAATGCACGACTGGATCGCACGAACTTGCTCTTGCTGTTATCAACTATAAAAGATATGCTTCAATAATATAATGGGCCCTACCTTTAATCAAATTTATAGTTTATCCAACATAAATAGGCAGTACACGTCTAGTACACGGAAAAGCTTTTTTCAAAATCAGTAGCGTGCCAGAAAAATTTAAAAACCTCCTAGATTACCACATTTTACGAGAAAAAACCCCCAATTTTTTTTCAACTTTTTTTATTTTTAATTTTTATTTACAACTCATATGTATGTACATATGTACATGTAAGTATTTAAGTACTTCAAGGTATTCAAATAGTATTTAAAAAAAATTGTTTTTATTTAAAATTAAATTGAGTAGTTGTATTTTTGAAATAAGTGGATTTTTTTTCTATTTTGGCATTTTATACAATTGTATATAGATTACAAAATAACATACATTCCAATGACCAACGTCAACAAATAAAATAGCAAATAAATTATATAACGAGACAGAAAACATAAAAAATAATGTTATGCATTCCTCTATTAATCTTTTGTGATGTTAGTATGCATGTGTTGTGTATGCTTTTAAGAAAAACCAAGATTTTTTGAATACTACACAGGAAGTATTTGAGAGGAAAATTCAGGTATTGGAATAATTTAACTTTAAAATGAATCCCACGAGATTTCCCCGCAAACATCTCGTCCCTCCATATTTCCCCCTGACGATGAAAAAAAACCCTTAATCTGGGGGGAAAACCCCCAAACTGGACCCAACGTCTTATTGAGCGCACATCTGAGTGCTAGTGAAACTGAATTGCTGTAGCTGTAGCCTATGGCTGCTGTGATGCTGCTATTCAACTTTAACTCCCATTAAATATTGATGTGCATTCAGAGTTACCCGTGTCCATTTAGTAACTCCTTTAGTATTTTTTCCTTGGGTTTCCGTTTAGGTGCTTTTGATTTTAGAGCTTAAAAAAGTTTTTAATGACAAGAGTGTTATAGTGGAGTGTTTTCATCTTTTGCATTTCCTTTAATGTATGGAAAATACGTTAATGCGTTAATGCAGTTACAGTATTCTTTAAAGAAGAACAATATTTCAGTAAAATGGATCATAATGGAATGGGCTCTAAATAATAAACCGTGCATGGTACCACAGTACACATATTGAAGGTAATATATTGCGCATCTTCGAAAATTACAGTCACCTGCCTGTCAGAATTTACAAAAACAAAACACAAGTGTTTCCGAATCGCAGTGACCCTCGTCCACAATTTACAAAAACAAAATACAAGGCATGCGCAGAATTGAACAAAAATGAAAACTCGGAAGATATTACCTTCTTTATGTGTACTGTGCATTGCATGGTACTACCTAAATATTTACGTGGACTATAAATATTAAACCATATATCGAATTGACTCCAAAAAATTGAGAGTATAATGTATGGTTAATTATTAAGGATCCAGGCCGTTGTGGTTATAATTTCGCTACAATATTTAAGGAAACAATTTTAAAGAGTCAAAAATTATAAATAAAAATATTTTTACTTGTGATATTAGGTAGGTTTATGCCCAGTTTTGGATTCGTCAAAACAAATTGAACTCGAGATTTTGATCAAACTTTACATTACGGCGAGACGGTGAGTCTCGCAATTCCGTTTGTCCGTCCGTCTGTCTATCCATTCGCCTGCAGCCTATATACACATGGGTGGATTTTATTTAAACTTGTTACCTGGCGTTTTTTGGACTTTCCCCGACACATTTATTTCATTTTTTTATGACCAAAAATCGACTTTTAAAATGTCAAATTTCAAAATCTCGACCGTTGAAAATATCGATTTTTTAAATGTCGATTGCTCAATGCAATTACATATTTTGGATTTTTTGATCAGTCGGTCATTTTAACCATTCGATTTTTTTTTTATCGAAGTTATGAAAATGTGATCGACATATCGTATACCAAACCAACCGGTTGCTAAACACAGTACACATATTGAAGGTAGATAATATCTTCCGAGTTTTATTTTTCATCAGTTCTGCGCATGTTTCAAAAGAGAACATTCGAAGCGACAATTTACTTATATTTTGTTTTTATAAATTGTGAACGAGGGTCACCGAGATTCTTAAACAATTGTGTTTTGTTTTTGTAAGTTCTTACAGGCAGGTGACTAAGATTCTCAAAGATGCGCAATGTACATTAGGTTTACGTACGCTCGTGAGCATTTTCTTGTTGGGAACGAATATATACCTATGTTGTACATATCATCTTTAAATATATTTTATTTTACGTTTTATCTTATTTTTTTGACGTCATAACGTGTAAAAAGTGTTTTAAAAATAAATTCAAGTAGTGGTTTTTTTAGTTTTAAAGATCTCGAGAACTCAATTTTATTTTACACACAATGACGTAAGAAGAATTGGTTAAGGCTTGTTAATCCTGCGTTTTCATTAGAGCAAATGAGGTAATTTCGTTTAAAATTTCCAAATTCAATTCAAAATCATCTGATTTCATACATATTCAAATTTCCAAATGAGGTAATTTCAACCAAATTTGCATGAAATTCGGTAGGAAATTACGTAAAACTTTTGTAAACACACCCAAATAGAATCCATTTAAAGTGGAACCCATTTAAAATGACAAAATTCAATGTAAAAAACAACAAAAACAAGCGATTGACAATCTGGGCCGTCAAACAAAATTAGGAAATTTGAAATGTGAACACCTTTTCTGTAATTTTTTTTTAATTACCTTATTTCAGCTGTAATGAAAACGCAGTATAAGACTTTTACTTAAGACTTTTAAATTAAGTCCCATCGCCCACTAGGCAACTTTTTGTTGCTAGCCCCAGCAACATTTTGTTGCTCCCAATCCAATTACATTAGCTTATATGGGAGATCGCCCACTAGGCAAATTTTTGTTGCTTACCATCGCCCACTAGGCGATTCCCGAGCAGCTGCCAGCAACTTTTGGGAATTTTCCAAAATGTTTGCCAAATGAGAGGCTTTTAACCCGAAAAACAAGTTTATTTTCACACAGAACGAATTTTGTATCGTCACTGATCCGAAATTCAAGGTCTATTTAACATTTCAATTAAAAACACTGAACCCAAAAGTTGCTCGGAAATTGCTTAGTGAGCGATGGCAAGCAACTCCGAGCAACTTTTTGTTGCGCAACTAAAAGTTGCCTAGTGGGCGATGGGCCTAAAACTGTTTTTTTTTTTAATTAAAAAAACTGCAAAAATTGTTAAAAATGATATTGACTATTTTACACACCTTTCAACATTCTGCTGCCAGAGAAATGAAATTATTAAACAATAGGAAACAATTTTTGTCGAATTCTTTTCAACAAATAATTCGATTTGTTTAAAAGAAAAATCTATTTTTCTGGACTCTTATTTGAAAAAAAAAATCGGATTTTTTGTTGATAGGAATTCGACTTATGATATTAAGAATAAGAATAACTTTATTTTGCTCTGAAATGAAATGAAAATAAGAATATTTGCTCTGACTACCGCTGCTATAAACCAAGTCATTTTAAATTTTAAAAAAGCTTTCTAAAAACTACACATGTTTATTTCTAATTTATAAAAAATACATAAATGCTTTTGATAAAAACTGGCTTTGAAGGCACAATTCACGTCTTTAAGCCTTTGAGAGAACTGAAGATCACAAAAACATTTTTTAATTTCTAATAACAAACACTTAAAATGTAATTTTAGATGAATTTTTTTTTACATTTATTTATTCTCAATAGATAGATAGACAGATACACTCCGCTTCACTTGAATAGAAACAAACTTTTTTTTTACTATCACAGCGTGTTGCGCTTTAGTAAATTTAGAAATCCACCTTTTTGTTTTAGTTCTTTTAAGAGATATCTATTGCAAGTAAAACTGCGTAGGGAGAATAATTCAGAAAAATACCATGCGGTTATTTTTTACCACTTTTCTAATTACTTCATTAAAAACACTGATTTTTTTGCGTCACTTGAATAGAAACAGTCTCTTAAATATGGAAAAAAATTGAAAAAATGCAGTAAAAGAGGGTAGTTTTTTATTTATAATCATATTTTAATAATGTGTGCTACCACCTTTATTTGAAATAACTTCAAAAACCCTGTTGGGAGGTGAATCATACATTTGTTTTATATAATTTAAAGAAATTGCACTCCGTGCTTCTTTGATTGCAGCAGTTAGTGATTCTTGGTCGTTATATTGAAGTCCAGAATCGTACACCCTACGAATTATCCATTCGATAATATTTAGGTTCGGACAGTACGGTGGCCATTGAAGCAAGGTAACATTTTTCTAGGATATCCAACTTTTAATGATTCTTGCGTTGTGGATTGGTGCCTTGTCTGTTTAAAATGTCCATGGTATTGGCCAAAAGACATCGGTAAACTTAGGGAAAGCTTTTTGCAAAATTTTCTTGTAAGAGTTTTCCGTCATTTTCATAGTGGGGAACTCTAGATTAATTATTCCAAACCCGGAAATCGCACCCCACACAATAACACCACTTTATCGGCTATGGTGGCGCTCCAAAAATTTTGGTTCCTTCCTCATGTCATGAAAATAGTAATTTTATCCGTCCGGTCCATCTAAATTGATTTTCTTTCGTCAGAAAATACCACTTTTCTCCACTCTTCCCTCCACGTCATTCTTCCAGCAAAAATCTTTTCGATGTTGTCCTCGTATTGGATTTAACGGTGGTTTTTTCTTCAATTTTAGGCGCTTTAAATGTTGTGATCTACAAATGACACGTCTGATAGTATTAAAACTAGCTGTAATTCCACTCTTCGCCTTGATTTTAGCAGCAGGGAGGCTTGAATTGGAGGTCAGTCTATTTATCTTTGTTCGGTCTGCATTTGTTGTGGCTCTAACACTTATTCTTATTTTTTTGGCAATTGTGCGTAGCGTATGCTTGTTTTCCGCGTGTACTTCTATTTTGGCCTTTTCTGCAGCGTTTAATGGTTTTCCGCGGACTATTTTTTCTTTGATCAAACAATTATTAGTTTTAAAATACACTTCCATTATTATAACAATATTTTTTCTTTTAACCGTAACCTAAAGATAAAAATCGCATACTGTTTCTATTCTATTCTATTAGAAAAATGGTAAAAAATAACCGAATGGTATTTTTCTGAATTATTCTGCTCATGCAGTTTAATTCGCAATAGATCCCTCTTAAAAGAACTAAAACAAAAAGGTGGATTTCTAAATTTAAGAAAGTGCAACATTCTCTGGAGAGTTAAACAAAAGTTTGTTTCTATTCAAGTGAAGCGGAGAGTAGATGATAGGTAAAATAATTTTATTTTCATGCAAAAAAAAAAAAAATGCTTATAAGAACAAGATACCTAATGCTGGTACAAAATTAGTTCGGACAATAACTTATTAAAGTTGTCTGTGAGGTAAAAAGTTTTACAATTTAAATACATATTACATTGGCTTCAATTTAATGATTGCCAAGCTTCACAAAATGTTTACATTGATGCACTTGAATTTATAAGCTTGTTTAACTGAGCAAAAAATAAATTTAATAGACAGCAACCTCAAAACACTTCTTTTCTCCAAGCCAAGCGTTCTTGTCATCCCAATATACTTTGGTTCAAATTATTGAAAGAGTGTGAATATTTAGATATCCATAAAGCGAAAACAAAATAATATTATTTGGAGAGTTATCCGCACTGAAAAATTACAAAATACCAAGAGACAAACATTTATGAAAAATTTTTTTTTTGTTTCTTGTTGGAAAAGAATCATTAGTGATGGAATGCGCAGCGCATGTGCAAAAGCTATGTAGCATATATACACAAGTTATGATAGAGGCATACCCACTTAAACCACTATGATGGCCCAGATAACCGGCCAAATGAAAAATAATTTGTAATAAAAATAATATTGCATTTGCAATAAGTGACTATGTGCAAACATGGCCGGATTTTAACGGGCGCAACTTTCAGAAAAAAGTTTAACAAAAAACATCATACCCGTAATCCGGATATAAACACCGAAAATGTCATTCTCCTGATGTGTCCCCAACCGATTTTCTTCAATTCAATGACTTTAACAACGAAATTGAAAACGGTACAAAAAATCTAATAATGCTAATGCAGTCTTTTAAACACGAGGTGCACGTGCACCCTTCTTAAGGAATAGTCTTTTTGTGTCATTCCCCTAACTTCACTCTATTGACGGAATTTGACACATTTTGTATCGGTCATTATCCATATAGGACATCCTATTTAAATAAAACGAACCGGACCATATACGTAGGTACCTGAGTTTCTATTTTTAACAATTTTTTTATAAATGGCTGTATACCGCAAGTATTGAATTCGTAAAAAAGATCATTAAAACCCGTTAGATTTGATCAAATCTGGTGACCTCTTGATGGAAAGTTATTAAGTGAAGTGTACAAAATGTAATAACAAAAAACTACATAGATAGTTAAAAATCGATAGTTTAAAATGAATAGCATTCTCAAAATAATAATAATATGCGTCAAAATGATTATTTATTCTTCGTTTAAAATTTTCGACGTATTAGACGGAGTTCCAACTGAGAATCGCCATGACTTCCAGTTGAAAAAATATTATTTAGCATTTTAGCTCAAATTATATCTTTTCATTGTCAATACTTGACCGTAAATGTGTTTCCTGTGATAATTGTAAATTAAATACTGACAAATATGGACATACAACTTTGTCAGTATATTCCTGACAATTGTCGAAAAATACTTGACAATTCATTGTCATGACAATTTTTTTATGAACGGAAAGTTGACAATCGTCGGATATTTTACGACAATTATAGAAAATTGTCAAATTGGTTATGCAACAGATTTTGACAATTGTCAAGTTGTAAATTAAAAAATTCTCATTTGTCACATTTGTCCATGCTTATGAAATAGGGCCCTGAAATAAACTGAAGGCATGCACAGAAAACAGAATTTGTTGAGCGTTGTAAGTCCACTAAGCCCCGGTTCTTCAGGGTCGGATTAATCCATGTAGAGGGCTGAAGACGGGCCTCCCTCCTCTTCAAAAAAAAATTATTTTATTTTCTGATAAAAAAAATTGTCAATTCAAAATTAAGCTTTTTTACATGAAAAAAAAACATTTATTTTTTAATTTATGTGATTTTTTCCTTCCGTCATTTTTTTCTTTTTTTCTGATTTGAACATGTAGATAAATATTTCATTGATTTGTTTAGTTTTCTTAGTTATTGACCTAATTGGAAATCTTGGCTTTCATTGATATAATCAAGGTTTTAAAATCTACAATCGTTTGGTTTTTAATAACCAACGAAATAACCAACATGGCAAAATATTTTACATTTTTTTGGTTTTTTGTTGGAAAACAACAACTTTTGCATAGATTTTAATAATTAAAACTGTCATTGTGATGCCATTTTTTAGTTTTTTGTAATGTACACCTATGTACAATCGTTTGTTCGATATCATAAACCCTTTGGAAACTATAATTTTTGGAACTTTTTGACATTTTCTGTTGATTTTTCATAAAATTTCTTCTTCATATTGCACGAGAAAAAAAAAATCCGAGATTTTTTCCATTATGTAAAGTCGCTTAGTTGAACGCCCACAGAACTACACTTAGACCAAGTTTTGCATTGATAGATCATTACCTAATAGACCGAGAGCTGGTGAACGTGAACGATTGATAGTGTTTTATACTGCTCCAGTTACGCAATTCAAGTTGGTTGGGGTCGTTCTCCACTTGTGTGCGCCACCTACGATGGGGTCGTCCTGAACAGAATAGAATGCTGCAACTGAAGCTTCAGCAGCAACAGGAAGAGCTATTATACAAAGCGTCGTACGTTATTTTGTTTACGTGCCCAAAATGCAGCTATACGGCTTTGAATATATTGAAGAAAAACAAAACAATTGGCGTATTTTATTGGAAAAGCTATACAACTTCGCGAGTATAATTACGGCCGATCGAAAGCTAAAGTAGAATCCTACTGTGGATAGATTTACTATTTATTTTACTATTAATTTTTCAAATTTTAATTTTTAATTTATGAGGAATCGAAAAAAAAACCTTTTTGGTAGAGTTAGTTAACTCTGGATATTCATTTATTCACAGTTAACTGAAGAACAAGTTTTTATAAGAACACTAATATGTGAATCAACTTAAAATAAAAATTCTGAGGATGAGGAGAAACGCAAATTCCAAGCTTTGAGTGCTGTAAACTCAAAATGAAACACAATTTTTTTTTTTCAACTCAGGCTCAGGGTTGTCACTTTGCTGCAATTGCAGTAGATCTACTGCATTTTTTTCGAAAAATAAATCTGCTGCCTTTAAATCAAATCCACTGCTTTTTTGGTTTTACAAAAAATTGTCCTTAAAAAAATAACCTACAAATAATTTTTCAAGTTTGTCATTGATTGCAATCATTCTAATTCTTCAGGAAACTGATACTCACATTCTGCTTAACTTATGAATACGGCTTTCGACTAGGTAAATCGGCTCTGTTTTAATGAATATTGAAAGCTGACAGAAATCTTGTTTTTGTTAATTTTCGTTTTCTTAAATGTTGGAAAACGTGAAAATATGGGCAAGTTTTTAATAAAATCTGCACAAAAAGGTTTAAATTCTTATTAAGTAAATGCAATTGTATTTTATACCTATGCATTTCTTAAGCAGCGATGCACAGCGTTGCGGTAAAGGCCAAAGTCATGAAAGCCATAGTAGCGACAAGGAATTTAAAATTAAAAAATAGTTATACCTAATTAATACGACACCTTTTCATTTTGTTTGAGATAACTTAAAGATTAACGATATGTATTTTATTATTTTTTTTATTTACCTGTAATATATTTTTTTCAAATTTTAATCTTCCTTGTTTTATTGAAAAAAAAAAAAAATAATAATGATAAAACCAATCATTGGTAAGGCCCAAAAAAATTTAAACAAAAAGTTATTTTATTTATGATTTAGTCCTGGGACTTTCTGTTTACCAGTCCAGCATGGAATAACTTTATACTTTAACATTTCATATACCATTGTTCGTTGGTTATATAAGGTTTTTTGGTTATATAAGGATTTTTTGTTGATAGGAATTCGACTTATGATATTAAGAATAAGAATAACTTTATTTTGCTCTGAAATGAAATGAAAATAAGAATATTTGCTCTGACTACCGCTGCTATAAACCAAGTCATTTTAAATTTTAAAAAAGCTTTCTAAAAACTACACATGTTTATTTCTAATTTATAAAAAATACATAAATGCTTTTGATAAAAACTGGCTTTGAAGGCACAATTCACGTCTTTAAGCCTTTGAGAGAACTGAAGATCACAAAAACATTTTTTAATTTCTAATAACAAACACTTAAAATGTAATTTTAGATGAATTTTTTTTTACATTTATTTATTCTCAATAGATAGATAGACAGATACACTCCGCTTCACTTGAATAGAAACAAACTTTTTTTTTACTATCACAGCGTGTTGCGCTTTAGTAAATTTAGAAATCCACCTTTTTGTTTTAGTTCTTTTAAGAGATATCTATTGCAAGTAAAACTGCGTAGGGAGAATAATTCAGAAAAATACCATGCGGTTATTTTTTACCACTTTTCTAATTACTTCATTAAAAACACTGATTTTTTTGCGTCACTTGAATAGAAACAGTCTCTTAAATATGGAAAAAAATTGAAAAAATGCAGTAAAAGAGGGTAGTTTTTTATTTATAATCATATTTTAATAATGTGTGCTACCACCTTTATTTGAAATAACTTCAAAAACCCTGTTGGGAGGTGAATCATACATTTGTTTTATATAATTTAAAGAAATTGCACTCCGTGCTTCTTTGATTGCAGCAGTTAGTGATTCTTGGTCGTTATATTGAAGTCCAGAATCGTACACCCTACGAATTATCCATTCGATAATATTTAGGTTCGGACAGTACGGTGGCCATTGAAGCAAGGTAACATTTTTCTAGGATATCCAACTTTTAATGATTCTTGCGTTGTGGATTGGTGCCTTGTCTGTTTAAAATGTCCATGGTATTGGCCAAAAGACATCGGTAAACTTAGGGAAAGCTTTTTGCAAAATTTTCTTGTAAGAGTTTTCCGTCATTTTCATAGTGGGGAACTCTAGATTAATTATTCCAAACCCGGAAATCGCACCCCACACAATAACACCACTTTATCGGCTATGGTGGCGCTCCAAAAATTTTGGTTCCTTCCTCATGTCATGAAAATAGTAATTTTATCCGTCCGGTCCATCTAAATTGATTTTCTTTCGTCAGAAAATACCACTTTTCTCCACTCTTCCCTCCACGTCATTCTTCCAGCAAAAATCTTTTCGATGTTGTCCTCGTATTGGATTTAACGGTGGTTTTTTCTTCAATTTTAGGCGCTTTAAATGTTGTGATCTACAAATGACACGTCTGATAGTATTAAAACTAGCTGTAATTCCACTCTTCGCCTTGATTTTAGCAGCAGGGAGGCTTGAATTGGAGGTCAGTCTATTTATCTTTGTTCGGTCTGCATTTGTTGTGGCTCTAACACTTATTCTTATTTTTTTGGCAATTGTGCGTAGCGTATGCTTGTTTTCCGCGTGTACTTCTATTTTGGCCTTTTCTGCAGCGTTTAATGGTTTTCCGCGGACTATTTTTTCTTTGATCAAACAATTATTAGTTTTAAAATACACTTCCATTATTATAACAATATTTTTTCTTTTAACCGTAACCTAAAGATAAAAATCGTATACTGTTTCTATTCTATTCTATTAGAAAAATGGTAAAAAATAACCGAATGGTATTTTTCTGAATTATTCTGCTCATGCAGTTTAATTCGCAATAGATCCCTCTTAAAAGAACTAAAACAAAAAGGTGGATTTCTAAATTTAAGAAAGTGCAACATTCTCTGGAGAGTTAAACAAAAGTTTGTTTCTATTCAAGTGAAGCGGAGAGTAGATGATAGGTAAAATAATTTTATTTTCATGCAAAAAAAAAAAAAATGCTTATAAGAACAAGATACCTAATGCTGGTACAAAATTAGTTCGGACAATAACTTATTAAAGTTGTCTGTGAGGTAAAAAGTTTTACAATTTAAATACATATTACATTGGCTTCAATTTAATGATTGCCAAGCTTCACAAAATGTTTACATTGATGCACTTGAATTTATAAGCTTGTTTAACTGAGCAAAAAATAAATTTAATAGACAGCAACCTCAAAACACTTCTTTTCTCCAAGCCAAGCGTTCTTGTCATCCCAATATACTTTGGTTCAAATTATTGAAAGAGTGTGAATATTTAGATATCCATAAAGCGAAAACAAAATAATATTATTTGGAGAGTTATCCGCACTGAAAAATTACAAAATACCAAGAGACAAACATTTATGAAAAATTTTTTTTTTGTTTCTTGTTGGAAAAGAATCATTAGTGATGGAATGCGCAGCGCATGTGCAAAAGCTATGTAGCATATATACACAAGTTATGATAGAGGCATACCCACTTAAACCACTATGATGGCCCAGATAACCGGCCAAATGAAAAATAATTTGTAATAAAAATAATATTGCATTTGCAATAAGTGACTATGTGCAAACATGGCCGGATTTTAACGGGCGCAACTTTCAGAAAAAAGTTTAACAAAAAACATCATACCCGTAATCCGGATATAAACACCGAAAATGTCATTCTCCTGATGTGTCCCCAACCGATTTTCTTCAATTCAATGACTTTAACAACGAAATTGAAAACGGTACAAAAAATCTAATAATGCTAATGCAGTCTTTTAAACACGAGGTGCACGTGCACCCTTCTTAAGGAATAGTCTTTTTGTGTCATTCCCCTAACTTCACTCTATTGACGGAATTTGACACATTTTGTATCGGTCATTATCCATATAGGACATCCTATTTAAATAAAACGAACCGGACCATATACGTAGGTACCTGAGTTTCTATTTTTAACAATTTTTTTATAAATGGCTGTATACCGCAAGTATTGAATTCGTAAAAAAGATCATTAAAACCCGTTAGATTTGATCAAATCTGGTGACCTCTTGATGGAAAGTTATTAAGTGAAGTGTACAAAATGTAATAACAAAAAACTACATAGATAGTTAAAAATCGATAGTTTAAAATGAATAGCATTCTCAAAATAATAATAATATGCGTCAAAATGATTATTTATTCTTCGTTTAAAATTTTCGACGTATTAGACGGAGTTCCAACTGAGAATCGCCATGACTTCCAGTTGAAAAAATATTATTTAGCATTTTAGCTCAAATTATATCTTTTCATTGTCAATACTTGACCGTAAATGTGTTTCCTGTGATAATTGTAAATTAAATACTGACAAATATGGACATACAACTTTGTCAGTATATTCCTGACAATTGTCGAAAAATACTTGACAATTCATTGTCATGACAATTTTTTTATGAACGGAAAGTTGACAATCGTCGGATATTTTACGACAATTATAGAAAATTGTCAAATTGGTTATGCAACAGATTTTGACAATTGTCAAGTTGTAAATTAAAAAATTCTCATTTGTCACATTTGTCCATGCTTATGAAATAGGGCCCTGAAATAAACTGAAGGCATGCACAGAAAACAGAATTTGTTGAGCGTTGTAAGTCCACTAAGCCCCGGTTCTTCAGGGTCGGATTAATCCATGTAGAGGGCTGAAGACGGGCCTCCCTCCTCTTCAAAAAAAAATTATTTTATTTTCTGATAAAAAAAATTGTCAATTCAAAATTAAGCTTTTTTACATGAAAAAAAAACATTTATTTTTTAATTTATGTGATTTTTTCCTTCCGTCATTTTTTTCTTTTTTTCTGATTTGAACATGTAGATAAATATTTCATTGATTTGTTTAGTTTTCTTAGTTATTGACCTAATTGGAAATCTTGGCTTTCATTGATATAATCAAGGTTTTAAAATCTACAATCGTTTGGTTTTTAATAACCAACGAAATAACCAACATGGCAAAATATTTTACATTTTTTTGGTTTTTTGTTGGAAAACAACAACTTTTGCATAGATTTTAATAATTAAAACTGTCATTGTGATGCCATTTTTTAGTTTTTTGTAATGTACACCTATGTACAATCGTTTGTTCGATATCATAAACCCTTTGGAAACTATAATTTTTGGAACTTTTTGACATTTTCTGTTGATTTTTCATAAAATTTCTTCTTCATATTGCACGAGAAAAAAAAAATCCGAGATTTTTTCCATTATGTAAAGTCGCTTAGTTGAACGCCCACAGAACTACACTTAGACCAAGTTTTGCATTGATAGATCATTACCTAATAGACCGAGAGCTGGTGAACGTGAACGATTGATAGTGTTTTATACTGCTCCAGTTACGCAATTCAAGTTGGTTGGGGTCGTTCTCCACTTGTGTGCGCCACCTACGATGGGGTCGTCCTGAACAGAATAGAATGCTGCAACTGAAGCTTCAGCAGCAACAGGAAGAGCTATTATACAAAGCGTCGTACGTTATTTTGTTTACGTGCCCAAAATGCAGCTATACGGCTTTGAATATATTGAAGAAAAACAAAACAATTGGCGTATTTTATTGGAAAAGCTATACAACTTCGCGAGTATAATTACGGCCGATCGAAAGCTAAAGTAGAATCCTACTGTGGATAGATTTACTATTTATTTTACTATTAATTTTTCAAATTTTAATTTTTAATTTATGAGGAATCGAAAAAAAAACCTTTTTGGTAGAGTTAGTTAACTCTGGATATTCATTTATTCACAGTTAACTGAAGAACAAGTTTTTATAAGAACACTAATATGTGAATCAACTTAAAATAAAAATTCTGAGGATGAGGAGAAACGCAAATTCCAAGCTTTGAGTGCTGTAAACTCAAAATGAAACACAATTTTTTTTTTTCAACTCAGGCTCAGGGTTGTCACTTTGCTGCAATTGCAGTAGATCTACTGCATTTTTTTCGAAAAATAAATCTGCTGCCTTTAAATCAAATCCACTGCTTTTTTGGTTTTACAAAAAATTGTCCTTAAAAAAATAACCTACAAATAATTTTTCAAGTTTGTCATTGATTGCAATCATTCTAATTCTTCAGGAAACTGATACTCACATTCTGCTTAACTTATGAATACGGCTTTCGACTAGGTAAATCGGCTCTGTTTTAATGAATATTGAAAGCTGACAGAAATCTTGTTTTTGTTAATTTTCGTTTTCTTAAATGTTGGAAAACGTGAAAATATGGGCAAGTTTTTAATAAAATCTGCACAAAAAGGTTTAAATTCTTATTAAGTAAATGCAATTGTATTTTATACCTATGCATTTCTTAAGCAGCGATGCACAGCGTTGCGGTAAAGGCCAAAGTCATGAAAGCCATAGTAGCGACAAGGAATTTAAAATTAAAAAATAGTTATACCTAATTAATACGACACCTTTTCATTTTGTTTGAGATAACTTAAAGATTAACGATATGTATTTTATTATTTTTTTTATTTACCTGTAATATATTTTTTTCAAATTTTAATCTTCCTTGTTTTATTGAAAAAAAAAAAAAATAATAATGATAAAACCAATCATTGGTAAGGCCCAAAAAAATTTAAACAAAAAGTTATTTTATTTATGATTTAGTCCTGGGACTTTCTGTTTACCAGTCCAGCATGGAATAACTTTATACTTTAACATTTCATATACCATTGTTCGTTGGTTATATAAGGTTTTTGTATTTGATATAAAGTGGGTATTTCTGATGAGATAGCAAAACTTGGCCCACAGTTCTTATACTAGCAATACCGAGTAGGTATTTGACTAGTTTTCCTGAAATCTTTCCAGGGCCTTGACTAAACTTGGCAAAAACTTGTAATTTTTCCAAGTGGGTCGTTTAATAATATTTAATCCCTAAAGCCAGGTGTTTAAAGGAACACATACTAGCTTACGGTTATAAGGCTGCAGTCCAAATGATTTACTGACTGTCAACATAGATTTATATTTAAAATTGACTTCTCTAATCACTAAAAAACTGTAGTCAAATAATTGCGTTAGCCAACTGCAAATTCAGAACAAAAGCTGCTGTTTTTAGGTACTAAATAAAAGATTTGACTATTCAAAGGTTTTAATCAACTGACGGATTCTTTACTGCTTGCAGTCTTACTCTTAATATCCATGCAGAGCCTTTGTATCAGTTTAATCTTTATTCTTCACATAACAATGTATGTAGTAAATAAAAATACAGCAATTTCAAGAAAAAAAATCAATCTTAAATGGAAGTAATCGTTAACTACGAACCTGCTCTCAAAAATGTAACGAATAGTTTATTTCAACAAAAAGCCTTAAATGTCGCTTAGCTAAAAATTCCTGACCAAAATAAAAATGTGCGCAAGTTTGTATACTTTCAAGCCTGAGAAAGTTGTTTTGGCGTTAAGTGAATAAATATATAAAAATAAGTCAACATTAAACTTGTCCAACCACAACCAGTTGTTTTGAAAATGCGGTAGTAATTTTGAGCAGTTTGTAATTATTATTAGTTGCGGTAATTTTTTAGATGATTAAATGAAAGCTGCCGATTAAATATGGCATCTATAGAGATGATGATCGTGTGACATAATAAGTGTGCGTTTAATTTTATAGGGAAGAATATTAAAGTATTGTACTTTATGAATTAAAAAAAAAAATAGTTGTTTATAGTCAAGTTTATTAAATAATGTCTTCTCTCCTGCACAATACAAGAAATATGATAGCTTCTTTAGCTTTACCATGTTTTATAGTTTTTTTTTTATTTTAACAAACATTGAGCTCTGCTCTGATGCCTAACATAATAGACACACTTTTTTTTGTGGCACGGTTAGTACACCCTGCCACAAAAATATCCTTAAATAGCTAATTAACGGAGCACCTAAGATATTTTTTTATAAACAACAGTTGTGACAAAGGTAATAATCCTAAGCAAAAAGTGTACGATTATTTTTAAAATGTACATAAAAGGGTTATACTGTATAAAAAAAATAAATAAATTTGATGGCACAACAGCTCATGAAGAACTAGGGCCTAGTGACTTACAACTCTCAACCATTCCTGTGTGCGTGTCTGCAGGAATGGAGGGGACCTACAGTTTATTGCCGAATCCGAACGGCTAACGAGCGGCACTTTTCTGTGACAGGAGATACTCTTGGAGGATTTGTCAATTCCTCGCAAGAGGCAGTAGCCGTTTTTTCTTTTAAATAAATAGGTGGCGAGGCTGGGGGTCGAACCTTAGACCTCCGGCATGACAGTCCATCGCACTAACCATCACGCCACGGCTACTAATGGGTTATACTGTGAATCATAATAAAAACCCGTGATTGTTTTCTACAATTAAATGAAAGTTATTGAATATTCCAACATATATTTAGTTTCAGGCTTTTTTTTATTTAAAATTTTTTCGGGAATTTATTCATTTTATTTGAGTTTATGCATTAGGTATTTACCACATACATTATGGGCTCCTAAAAAAATCGAACTCGAGAAGAAATCAATGATTTCTGAAATTTTATCTGTATAAAGTCACATTTTTTCGAGAATTCAGATGGCATCCTTCCTTATTGCATGTTTTTAGTGATTTGGGTCTGAGAATAGTTTTGTAGATTGTTTTTTTCTCAAGAAAAAATTTAATTTTGGAAGCTACATAAATTTCATCTAGTGTATCGTCACAAGTTTGCAATTATAAATTCAATTCAAATTCAATTTTTTAATGCAGGGGCTAAAACACGCTTCGAAGGATTTTGAATGAATTCCTCTACCGAAGTCTTGTCTTCAATTTCTATATGAATTAAAGTCGGATTTAAAGATTTGGAGCTATGTATAGAGCTCAATTATGTCCTTGTCTGTAATAAAAGCCGATGTGCAGATTCGTTATCCGCCTCCATATGTAATTTTGAAGAGGTATATTGGTTGCTATTTTAATTTGCCTCATCCATTTATCATATTCGGCTTCAATTAAAATTCGATCTTCATCAACATTATTGTAGAAAACTATATAGGAATGTCGTTTTATTCTTACCATGTAGAATATTGGCCAAAAGCAGGCTTTCTTGAATAAATTTTCTTTCGTTTGACTTTTGACGTGTAGTCAAAACTTCTAACCAGCAACGAAAAAATTAGCTAATAAAAAATTTAAAAAGTCAAATTTCTCAAACCTACAAATACATACATACATATGTGTGTATCTCGTTTTCAAATGAAAATTCCCTTCAAAAAATCGATTTTCAAATGCATACGTGATGTTATTATTTTCTTCTCTTAAAATGGGAATTCTCCTAAAAAGTTCGACTTGCTTGAGGCATTATGCCATTTTTTTTTGTTCGAGTTAAAAAGGAAATCGAATTATAAAAGTTCAAGTTATCAGGGAAAATAATGTGCATCAGTTGACGTCAACTTAGCAGCTCAACTTTCTCAAAACTATAGATTAATACATAAATACATATATTGCGAACTTTTTAGTTTTGGAAATAACCAAACATAACAAAATCTACTTTACTAATTTTTAGTTACTTTATATAGTAAAGCTTTCTTAAAGTAGAAAGGGACTACTTCATCAGGGTTAAAATCGGCAGTAAGTAAAAAAATGCGAAAATTTAGATTTTTGACAATGTTGGGTTGGGTGCTCGAGGTCGAAACCTTGGGTTATTCAAAACACATGCTCCATAAACAACTCATCAAAAAATTAGAACTACCGGATTTAAAACAAAGCACCCCCCTTTCAGAGAACAAGATTACTGGGTTGTAATTAGTGAAGTAGATTTTGTTATTTTTGGTTATTTCCAAAACTAGAAGACATTTAAGCATTTGGTTTTCAGAGTTTGGCTTAAAATTAATAAGGGCATTTAATATTTGAAATAAAAACGGTACTTAAGAACGTAAATTACAAAAAAAAAATAGTTAACCCCAAAAAACCATGTTTTTTTTCCTAATTTTTGATTTTGAAATGGAATTGTTCAAAAACTGTTGACTAAACTAACTTTATTTGAAAAGAAAATTTAAGAATGGATCTCTTACTTTGACCAAAGGTATAGAATTTTATTCTAAAAATTGCCGTTGGATTTTTATAATTCGTTTTCTATTAACAGGGGTATATAGACTACCCCCTCCAAGGGATTTTTTTCTTCTTTTAACAGCACTTAAAGGATCTAGTATTTCTATGCATCTTGTGCCAGGAACCATATTTTTTTTGTTGCACTGAAAAAAATTATACTACCTACTTGTTGTTATAAATATATTATTGCAAAATTTTCAATATCAGTATTTTCGAAACTGTTGGGTCCACACAGATGCTTCTGGGCTCAAATTGAAGAAAATTGAATTACTTTGAAATCGTATAGAGCAAAGTTATAGTCGAAAAACTAATCCTTTTAATCCTTTGGGGTTAAAATTGCCAATAACTAAAAAAAATCGCGAAAGTCTCGCGTTTTTTTTTTTTTTTTTTGACCATGATGAGTTCGGCGCTCGAGTTCGAAATCTTGGGTTTTTCTTCAGGTCAATATCATAAGCAAAAGATTCGAATTACCGGGTCTAACGCAAACGCAGATGTATAAAGTTACTGGACTAATTGCAAAAGGTATTACATTTTTTTTTGTCTCGACTCTATACCTACTCGCATTAGCTTTAGTGTATAGTGAAATTTCAACCAAAAATTAAAATTGAATGAAGGCTCAAAATCATAGAGAATCACAACAATCCAAACTTTGTATTTTTTAAAGATTTTTGATATACAATTTTTGGACCATTTTATACTGAGCCGACATTTTTTTCATAAGTTCACATTTACCCATGAGAGGAAAACCACCAGTCAATAACTTTTGTATTTGAAATAAAATGCGCGACTGGGTCGCACGAACTTGCTCTTGTAGTAAAAGTTTCTTCAAATTTTAAAGAGTGAAATAAGAAACATATAATTAATAATTATATACTTATGTATTTATGCATTTAATAACTTGAAGAATGGAAATTTGAATATGGAAAAAAAACATGAATAACGTTCTTTAAATCGATAAAACAAGCTCTTAAAATGTTTTAATCTCAGAATGAAGAATGCCATCTAAATTCTTGAAAAAATGTGAATTTATGCTGAAAACATTTTTAAAATCGGTGTAGCGGTTTTCTTAAAAAATAATTTTTTATATATAAAATTTCTAAAAAAATATTCATCAACCCTTTTTCAAAAAAATGATTTTTCAAAAAAAAATATTTGAACTTTTTTTTAAAAATTCAAAAAAATATTTTTCTTAAACATTTGTATGCAGTATTATTCAGACTTAATAGGACCTCCTAAGTAAAAATTTTGATCAAATTCGGTTGAGCGGTTAACGATAAAATCGAAAATAAAAAAAAAAACCGTTCTTTGGCAGGTACCGTTAATAACGGTTTTTGGTTAATTTTTTTTTTTCCACTGAAATATAGACCATAACACTACTAGTGTACACAAAAAATTAAAAAAAAATCGTAAGAGCCGTTTTTGAGATAAATAACTTTTTTAAAACGATTGTATGGAGAGTACCGTTATTTTTGAGCTAAAAAAAATCTCGATTTCCCCTCTAGGGAATCACCAAAAAATGTTATGCTCCAAGTTTGAAGAAAATCGCTTCAGGGGTTTAGGCTGTAGGCCGAGGTACAGACAGACATACACAGTACACACAGACAGACGGAATTGCGGGACCCACTTTTTTCATGTTCTCTATCATCGTAATGTCAAGTTTGATTGTTATCTCGCGTTCGAGTTTTTGCACGAACCCATAACTTGCCCTATAGTACCTATATCGCAAGTAAAAAGTACATAAATGAATTTAGTTTAATATTTCATTTACAACTGATATTTTAGGTGATCATTGAAATATTCAGGTCCAGTTTTACAGTCGAAGGAAGTGGCACTTAAGTGGCTAATATGGGAAATAAAGCCTCAATATCCCAGTGCACAAATACCAAACTGATTGCACTTAAGTATCTCATGTTGGGGACTTAGTGCCACTTCATCAAGCTAGGAAACATGCTATAAAGTTCCAATATGCGAAAATTAAGTGCCAATTATTGTGGCAATTATATATTGTGAAACTGGCCCTTAAATTCACTATGCAGACGGTTCGGTCAAAATAAAATATTTGATAGGTATTATTGTAACTTACTCTAAACCAATATTTTGAACATCAGTTTGTGAATTGATATATAGGTACAAAATGCGTAAAATTCAATGTTATTCCTGTGAATTCTATAGTTATAACCTTATGTTAATTTTTTAAGGTTATTAAAGACCGGTTCAAAAAGAAATATTATTGACCGAAATATTAGAATGTAAATTAATGCAAACATTTCTAAACTATTTCATTTCACTTTCATTCGGCTACCACAACTTCTTTCTGTTATGTAGGTTTTCGATATAATATTTTTTTTTTGTTTTTTATATTAGTTTCTGTCAACGGAGTAACTTTAACGCATATGTAGGTATATAAAATGCCACCTGCACTGAGTAGCACGTAATTTATACAAATACATATGTACATACATCTGCATATATGCAAAACTACATTAAATTATAAACGTTTGCTCAAACAAATTTGCTCAAGCACAAAGGTATCTTTGCTGTTTTAACCAGAAGTCACACATTTGACTAATAACCCACAGATTTGCACTAGCAGCAGAAAATCTTCTTGATCACTTTGTCTGGTCAAAACAAACAAAAAATATACCAACAGGTAGCCACAGCGATAAGCAAAAATGAGACCGATGCTAAATTTAATTCCTATGGCTCTTGTTTTTTTTATTGTTTGCTTTTTTTGTCGAAAATAATTTTTACAGAATAATTATCGTTAGACCAACACATTCATAAAGAATATTTCGATAAAAGCTGGTTTCTTTTTGCTCTGAAGAGGTTTTCAGTTTTCACTTTCAATCGACCTCAATTTCCATTTCCATTTCCATTCCGCTGCGTCCATGGCCGCAGATACCGAACTGAGTGCGTGTAGGTGTAAATATTGTAAATGTGTGTTTTTCATTTGCACCGCTCGGTGGGCACAGATAAAATGAAACGTCCAGCTTCATTGAGGGGTTGCACAGTATGAAACCCACTACTTGTTAACTTTGCTTGCTTGAAACACAATGCGCTTCAACTGCATAGGCACATGATTTTAAGCGCTTTATCTATAATATTTATTTTGAATTCTGGTTAGTTTTATACGTATGTAGATGATTAAGATTCCAATCAAATAATTTTTCATACATACATATATAAATCCATATTTATTTTATTTAGTCAAGTATTTTAAAATGTAATTCTAGAATAACTTACATATGCCAATCTCAAAATAAGCAGAGATAAAAATAAATAACTAGTTCTATTAATTAGGGTTGGATTAAAAATTCTGTTTGCTTTAAGACTCTGGTGGGGGAAATTCTAGAATTTACCAGTAAATCTTACCTCACTGTTTGTACATAGGATACATTCAAAGTTTATTTAAATCCAGATTCTTTAAATGCAAAAGAAACTTTGCATACACCCAACCTCGCACCTACCCCAAATCCTATGGTCGGCCAAGCAGGGGCCCAGCATGCCCCCCCTTACAGACCACACGGTTTATACACCATAATTCTAGAATTTCATTATTTCGGCTTTTTACGATTTATGTTACCGTTTACATGTATATGTTACCGTAAAAAAGCCGAAATAATGAAATTCTAGTTTTTACCGGTAAATCCTACCTCACTGTTTATACTCAGGATACATTCAAAGTTTCTTAAAATCCATATTCTTTAAATGCAAAAGAAACTCTGCATACACCCAACGTCGCACCTAACACAAATCCTATAGTGAGCCAAGCAGGGGGGTTGCAGGGGGTAGTATGCCCCCCTTACATATCTCACTGTTTAATCCGCCGTAATGATGGATGCTAGCACTGTATAATATGTAAGCATCAACAAAAAAAGCAAACATTTCATAAAAAAGTAGTTTTAGTAATTTTCAATTTTCTCGAAAACAAGAAGACATAAAAACTTCGGTTTTTTGTGTTCGATTTAAAATTGGTATACCCCATAAAATTGACCACAAAAAGCCAATTTAGCACTTCATTTCACAATTTTATTAATTTTTTTTTATCAAAATTTTGAGTTTGCATTGCAATTATTGACTTAAATAATTTATTTTAAATTTTGGCCTAAAGAAAAAATTTTTGGATTTCTAAACCGGTATAGTACTTTATTGTAAGTGTTGCCCTTGATTTTTAATAATTTTTTTTCATTAAGTCTTTTTTTTTCTAAAATTGCCCCTACCCTCTAAACGAAGCGAGTTTAGTAAAAACTGTAAAAACTACAAAAAACCGTCATCAATTTTTGGCGCCTGAGTTTGCGTACTCTTGCCGAACTTTTTAAATTAGATTAGTATGTGCCCGCGAACTAAAATATGTAGCTTTTTTTTAATACAAGCATACAACATAAGTCAACTCAACATGCGTATACGCCAAAGTAGACCACTATTTTAGTTGCATGAATTTCATCTCATTTTTTAGAGCAAGAATACAATAATTTCTTCTCATCAACCATCACGGCCATTGGCCATTACAGAAGAATAAATTATTAGAAATTTATTGCAATAACTGAAGTTAACCAATAGTAAGAAGTCAGCCAATTTTTCGGTATCAAGTGATATCTTTACAGAGCTTCGAAACCAAAAAAACCTGACGCGCCACAAGAATTACTCCAATTACCTATAGTAAGGCGGTGGAATAGCGGCATGGCGTGGCGGCTAGGGTGTGCAGTAACTTACTTTTTGCATAGGTAATCAGCCTTAGCATTTTCTAAACTGAGCAAGGAACGATATCAAAGGATATCAAATGCAATGCCCTATGTAATATGACGTATAACAAATTTAACATGACTCATGCGATGTACTACATCTAGCAAGCTGCATACAATATATCAATATACCACATGGAAAATGCAACAAGCTTCAAGGACATCTTCACCAGGAGAATTAAATGGTAGACCGACATAATCTCCAAAACAAAAATTCCCAAATCCTAAATCCCCACACTTTTATTCACAATTTTTTTTTTATAATGATCATGTTCGTAGAAAAAGAAAATGTATTTCTGGGTCTTATCTGGGATAATCGATGTGAAAAAAAAATAAAATTATCAATAATCTTCGGAAATAAAGACATTTTAAAATTAAGTGTCGAATGGACCACAGTTTCCCCTACCTCCCATAGAACCATTTTTTTATTTTCGTTTTTCTCGAAAAGGAACAAGCTGATTTTGGTATTTTTTTTATGGAAAATATTCTGAAAAATTCGAATAGTACTAGGTATTGCATACCAAAATTATGAAAAAAAAAATTGAATTTTTGGAAAAAAGTTTCAAATTGTTTTTTTTTTTTTTTTTTTGAAAACCAAATATTTCAAAAACGGCTTTGTTTATTTTAACAAAACGGGTTTTTTAACATTATCTAGACTATTGTGAATTTTGTGCAAAACTTCTAAATTTTGGTAATAGGTTTGAAATTTGGTAGGGTTGTAGAGCTAGTTTAAAAGAGTATTTAAGGAATTATCCTCGCTTCTAACTGTTGAGGAATTCCTGCAATCAGTGTTTGAAAAAATAAAATTAGGTTAAACAAAAAAAAATTAAAAAAATATTACGATACATTTAAAAAAGTTCCGAAGCATCTCAAATAATTGAAAATTTAATTTTATACAAGATTTTGAACTTTTTTTTGTCTAAGTTAAGTTGAAAAACACAAATTAGATTCTAAGATATAGCCATTTTAATAAAATAAAGACTTTTCGAAAAATCAAAAAATATTCCCACTAAAATCCCGATATTTTTTTTTTCCTCAACACCAACAGTTGGGGGATATTTCTGAAAAGTTGTATAATTGTATTAGGTATTATGTAAGTATGAAACATATTACCAACATTTGTATGGAGCAGTGTTTTTGTTTCCTAGGCTATATAGTCAAAATTAACGGTAAATGTTATATCTTTTGATAATGGTGACCTTTTGTTACTATAATGTGCTGTTTTTGAATGAAACCATTTGACCTGAAGCCCATTCAACAACAGCACATTATGGTAAATGTTATATAAAATGCTTAGAAATATTGATATGCTGCGAGTCTTGATATGTATAAGGCTTCTATAGGGCTTTCCTCGAAAAATCTTTTTTTTTAGAAGTCATGATTTCCATACCTCCTTCTCTAAAATTGTTTGAACGCTAGTTGAAGAAACTTAACGAGACCAGTACCTGTTTTCGAATGGACCTCTATAAATGAAGTTAGAGAAGGTAAATGAAGCTATATTTTGTTTAAGGATAGTATAAGGTTTAAGGTTTTTTTTTTGTGTGGTATTTTTCTCTCGAAGAATTTATCTAACACCTTGGGACAAATTCAGGAAAAGTGATCAAATATGATATTTGCAGGCATTAAAGTTAAAATCTAAATTTAATCTATGAACTGAAATAATTTACATAATTTACATAACACGTCATCAAATCTTCTACAGTTCGTTTCCTCGCATCAACGGAAAAATTTTACGACTCCTACGATTTTGATTAAAATTATTCTGAATACTAACATTAGTACAGTTTATTATTTAATAAAAACAAAATTTTCAGTTAACCATTATTAACAGTAGGTACCTTTTATAGAACCATTTTATTTAAATCTCATTATCTGATTTGAATAAAATTCTTTATACAAAAACTTCTAAGAAGTTGAAATCATACTACAAATCAAAATTTTCCAAAATACTAACATTGGATTTGAAAAAAAAAAATCAAAATTTTTTTTTTTAATTCAATATTTCATAAATGGGCAGAGATGATTGTTTTTCGAAATTTAATTTTTGATTCCACATTAATAAATACTCTTAAAATTGGTGTATCAATTTTTTTCATAAAAATATTTACAAAATTTTATAGGTATATAAAAATTAATTTAAAAAAAACACTCCTACGATTTTGAATTTTTTTTTTTTTCAAAAACTAAGATTTTTTAGCTCTAAAAACAATTCAAAAGGAGTTGTTTACTAAATTAATCTTGAAATATGTTGATTTTCAAAAATTTTCAATGGATGCATTTGTTATGTATATGTGCAGTATGCTATAGTTTTTCGTTTTTTATACTCACAAAATACTACTTTTAACTAAAGGCAATATAACACAAAGAAAATAATTTTTTTTTTCAAAATCAGATGAATAGGTTTAATCAGATTTTAAAACCCACAGTGATGTGATCCCACATAAGAGCAACTTTAGTGCGACCCATTCGTGCATGCTTTTGTCCATATTTTCTTCAATTTAATATATTCATAAAAACATTTATATAGTTATCATTACTAATAATACTTATAATATACTCAATTTTTAAAATTCGAAACAAATTTTACTACAAAAGCAAGTACGTGCGATCCAGTCGTGCATTTTATTTTATTATAGTACCCCGATTTGCAATCTCAAAGATCTAAAATCATCGCATCTCTTGATCGCTATTGTATTCCTATACATACATATAATTATATTTAAAAATGTATCTCTCAAATTTGTATTATTTAATCGTAAGAATATGATTCTAAATGGATACATTCGTCACCTGCAGTTTTAAATTAAATTATAACAAGTATAGCCAAAATCACCTTAACTTTTAATGCTAATGTAAGCAGTTTGATGCTTAAATCCAATAACCTGTAAGATTCAAGGCTTTCAGGTTACTAACACTTTAGTTTACCATCAGTTCTATGCGTAGATGGAGTATAAGTGGGAGTAAGAGATGGTATTTTTATTTAAAAAAAACTTCTCTATAATACCAACCCACCTAAACGCATCTATTTTGATATTTGCTAATTACTTTTTGCTTTTTTTTGCAGATTGTCGAATTTGATGGTTTCAAATCCCTCTGAAAGAAGCAACAGTTCGTAAACAAGTCTTGCTATTTCAAAGATGCGACTCTTTAAGACCCGAAAGTCAGTTGATTCAATTAACATATCATCTGCCCCAAGGGCAAATTCATCTTCATGTGGAAATGGATTAAAATTGTCATCAGTCGGTATGACAATATCTTCATCTCTGCCAGATTTACATGACTCACCCGTGATGATCTTGAGTTGCACAAATCTGGGTGTTCATCGGAATTCCACTGTACAATCATCTAATAAATCAATACCAATGACATCAACAGCACCTTCAAGCATTGAGACCGGCAATAATGGCGGCAGTAAAAAATCATCAATGAACGAGGTGAATGGAAAAATCACAGCACACCTGCAGCAACAATTGTTCAAAAAGAACAACAATGTTCAGCAACAACAACAACACAATTCACTTGGTGGCTTTTATAACAAGTTAACGTCTTTTTCGTCATCTTCTTCTACCGGCCACACTCGGTCATCGTCCACGACTGGTATATTCGAAAAGAACAAAGACAACGAGAAGACAACGTCACAGCTAATTGGACAAAATGGTGAGCTGAGGTTTCCTTTGAAAGAATTGTATAGTAAGAAATTGGCAAATTACAGATAAATGATTGCAAATTTGTTTCAGGTTCTGGTCATAGCATCGACCGAGTATTTCTGTGTATTTGTGTTCACTTAATGCACTTAAATAATTAATTCCCTAAGATCATGAAATTACCATATTCAATTGAGGATTTGATAAAAACAATAGTTTTTACGTCAACTCTTTTGTTTGTAGAATTTTGGATTAACCTGAAGAACAAAGAAAATTACAAACTTTTAGTTTTCAAATTGTTAATATCAATTCAGTTTTCGTCTAATTTGTGCAATACTCTTTCTGCACAAATTTCATATTATTTATACACTTGGCTCCAAATGAAAAGGAAAATATTGCAATGCAACTTGGATGCTCTATGTAGGTGAAGGGAACTTATTCCACGGAAATCTGCTGCACCTGGGAATTTATTCCACTTTTAGTGGGAAACTGTTCCACTTTTTAAAGTGAAGCTAGTTCCCTTCGCGAGTGAGAATTTTTTACACTTTTTAATGAGAAGGAACTTCACTTTAAAAAGTGGAGTATTTTCCCACTAAGTGTAGGAACTTCACTTCTTTTTCGCAACATTTTAATAAGTGTATTTTTGCACTATGCTCAAAAATCTGGTAGAATTCTGGTTTTTCTGGACAATAGTACCCTATTTTTTGGCCTCTCTCTTTTATTTCAAGTATGGAAAATAGCAGTGCTTTTCTCAAAAACTGGAATTGAAAGCAGTTTAAAAAAGAATCTTAAAAAAATCTTCTTTCGAAACTTAGATTATCTAAACTTAATTAAAAAAATACACTGTTTTTCAAACCTCTTTGTGATTATTGCAGAGCTCTCTAAGCTAATTTTTCAAAAACTTAATAGTCTAAGATCCCGCCATAGATCGACCTACCCTTATCGAGGAACCAGATAAAAAGTATGCAGTTTTGTAGGTTGTAAGGTCAAGGCATATGGTTGCCACGCTTTAAAGGTAATTTTTCGAGTTTTTACAATTGTCTGACACAGATTAGATTGTATGTCTTACGGTCCGTAAGTTACGGACATACCCAAGCAAAATACCATAAAAAAGGAAATTTTATTTCAAAATTTCAAAATACGTGATTGTTTAAAAATCGTAATTTCAATAGTAGGGTAAATTAGGGTAAACAAAAATAAAAGTCTAGAATCTTTTTTCTAAACGAAAAATGATACAGAGTTGATTGTTTTTTTAATCGATAGATTCTTTTAATATGAAAAAGACATGTATATATTCAAAAAATGTTGAAAATCTACAACTCAAGATATGAACATTTGAAAGAAAAAATGTGAAAAATAGACGTTGGAGAAAAAAAATACCATAAATCAGGGTTATATTTCCTGGTAATAAGTTTTTTATTTTCTAAAAGCTGATAAGAAATAAATTGACCAGTGTTTCCCAGATTTTCAATTTAGCCTCAACTTTTGGCTAAGTAAATTTTTAAAAAATATAAATTTTTTTCAACTATCGATATTTTGAAATTTTTGATGTGATATAGGAAAAATTTTTGATAGTCTCAGAGAGGTAACGACAAATTTGGAGAGGTAAAGTATAACCAAAATGTGTGTCATGATGACTAATACAACAATCCTGAAGTTTTGTGTTGAATCTTGTGGTGGATATGGGGAGTTGAAAATGGTGATTTTTCTAATTATTTTGTCAGGCGTATAACCACTTCTATTTATACATTCAAAACACAAGTGCTCTGTCATTTTACCTAAATCTCAAGACCTCAACCTTGACCATTCAATCAATAGAACCCAAGATATAAGCATTTTAAGAGAACTGTATGGGCTCCTTTTTGTAGATTTTTTTCAGTTGTTTGCTTCATACAAAATTTCCAACGAAGCCCATAGGGTTCGCTTATACCTTCCGTTTTATTGATCGGATGGTCAAGATTGAGGTCCTGAGACTTAGGAAAATGGAAGAGCACCATTTTATGTTTTTAGTTTATATATATAACTGGTTATACTCCTGAAAAAATAATTGGAAAATCCGCAATTTTCGACTTCCCATATCCACCATAGGCTTATTCGAAAAAAAAGTACCAGATTATTGTACAAGATATCATGACACTTGTACCTATTACCCACGTACTTTAATTTTAATTATACTTTATCTTTGATTATACTTTACCGTCACCTCTTTGATACTATTAAAGTTTTTTCCTCTAACACGTTACGAAATTTGAAAATGTTGATAGTTAAAAATTTTGAGTTCTTGACAACGTACTTGTAATTAATGTGTCTATACGCTGGTACTACTTTTAATAAAAATTCCCTTGCGCGTAAAATTGAAAAAAATCAAAACCCGCCAAAAATTTAGGAAAACAATTTATATTATTCAAAAATTTACTTAGCCAAAAGTTGAGGTTAAATCGAAAATCTGGTAAATAATGGTCAATTTATTTCTTATCAGCTTTTTTAAAAATATAACCCTGATTTATGGTAATTTTTATCTCCAACGTCTATTTTTCACATTTTTGCTTTCAAATGTTCATATCTTGAGTTGTAGATTTTCCACATTTTTTGCATATATACATGTCTTTTTCATATTAAAAGAATCTATCGATTACAAAAACAATCAACTCTGTATCATTTTTCGTTTAGAAAAAAGATTCTAGACTTTTATTTTTGTTTACCCTAATTTACCCTATTGAAATTACGATTTTTAAAAAATCACGTATTTTGAAATTTTAAAATGAAATTTTCTTTTTTATGGTATTTTGTTTATGTTCGTTAGACATACCGTCTCAGTTGTGTCAGATAATTGTAAAAACCCGAAAAATGACATTTAAAGCGTGGCAACCCTATGCCTTGACCACTTTACGCTAGGTAACCCTTGCGCAAAATGTTTGTTTAGACACTACCTACAAAAATGCATACTTCTTATCTGGTACCTCGATGAGGGTACGTAGTTCTATGGCGGGATCTTAGACTAATATTACTACACATATTTAAAACTCAGTTTTTGAAAATTCAGCTTAGAAAACTTTGCAAATAATAAAAAAGTCACGTGATTTTTTTGATTATTTGCAGAGTTTTCTAAGCTAAATTTTTAAAAACTTAATTAAGTATTCAACGTTTTCAAAACTTAGTTTTTGAAAATTCAGCTTAGAAAGCTTTGCAAATAAAAAAAAAATCCCACGAATTCAGCTTAGAAATCTGAATATTTTTGATTATTTTTCAGAGCTTTCGAAGCTGAATTTCCAAAAACTCAATTATCCAAAATTTCCAAAACTCTGTTTTAAAAATTTGGCTTAGAAAATAGTAAAAAAAAATCGAGCTATTTTCTTGATTATTTGCAGAGCTCTCTAAGCTGTTTTTGTAAATTCATCTGTTTTTTTTTTTATCAACCACATTTTAAATCACTACCCTCTTAGAACAGGCAAAGAAGCTTTCTCATAAAATAGTAGTTTTAAACTGGAACTGGAAGTTGATTCAAATAATGATTGAGGTCTCAAATTCAAAATATTTATATGTAGGCGATAAGTAAAATTGGTAGTCTAGTCGAATACACTTTCGTTTATATTTCTGTCTTAAATATCTTGGGTTAGGATAATTGGCGAGGGATTTTAACTTCGTTTTTATTTGTTGATATTGGCACTTAACCAACAACTAAAACCTAATGTAATTATTGGTCTTTTTTAGTGTTTTATGAATAAGGAAAAAAAATTAAAATCATTGGAGGGTATTCTTAAAAAATAAATGTGTATACATAAAATTTCTTTTTACAAAAAATCGTATACCATTTTCAAGTTTTTAATAATTTCATAATTTCAAAAGAAATCGTAAAATATTGATTTTTTTTTAATATAAAATATATTATTTTTTTATTTTTTATCTGCAATATTAGTCAATAAATGGAATATTAAAAATAGTATATGTCTTATAAAAGGCCAATAATTGGACATAAAATGTCAATTATTTTGAGAAATCGGTAAGGTTTGGAAAAATTTTACTCCAAGATTACAGTTTTTCAAGGTCAGTTGCGATTTTTGGCCCCTCATTCATGGCATACTTTTTTGTAAATATTCCATACATGAAGTGCTAAGATCCCAGCCTGAAATATCGAGTTAAATTTTTTCACGTATCCAAAATTTGCTCCTTAGTAGGTATATGCCCTACATCGCAAGTACAAAAACGTGATAGAATTATTTACCACTGCCAAATTTGTGTAAAGAAAATTATTTTCATATTTTGCTTCCACACTTGCATTTAAACAATCTATTTCACCATTTGTTGCTTGTAGAACCAAATTCTAATAATTTTATATATGTACATATGTATATATTTTTATATATATAAGCCGATGTCAAATTGTCTGAGATGAGCTGTCAAGTCGTGCGACATGAAATTTCATATTTTGTTTTCAATTTGCTTCCAATTTTTTTGACACGTGTTACATAATATTCAATGAGAAAGTGTGGAAGTACTTTTAATAAAATTTTTGGTGAATTACTTCCCCTATAAAGCATTTTAAATTTAAAGCACTTGGTGAAACCAAAACAACCAATTTTAATACAATTGGCTTTTAAATATTTAAAAGTCTTTCTTAAAATCGGACATGAGACTGTTTTTTAAAGTCCAACTGAACAACACGCCAAGGGCGGAACTTGGGTCTATGACGATATCTAGAAAACAAAAATCTCGAAAGTAAAAATCTTACTTACTTACTTTAGATGGCGCTCACAGCTCAGGATGGATTGGTGTAGGTCGTTCTCCACTTATGTGCGCCACATAAGGTGGGGTCTTCCTATGCTGCGCAGACCGTCAGAGGTAGATTCGAAGACTCGCCGGGCTGATGCGTTGGTGTCCAAACGCTCCACGTGTCCCAGTAAATTCTCATCCGATTTTGACAGGGTCCATGTTTCTGCCCCATATAGCAGGATCGGGATAGGGTCTTATATAAGGTCTCCTTGGTTCTTTGAGAGAGGGCTTTATTACTCAAATGCCTTCTTAACCTGAAAAAACAGCGATTGGCAAGAGTAATTCTTCGTTTGATCTCTACACTGATGTCATTTGGCTTTCTTTTCTCGATGTTAGCATATACTTCGTCTTGTCCTCATTAGCTGCCAAACCCATTTTCCACGCCTCCCAATCAATACTTGCAAACGCACCGATAACAGCTCGCTTCGTTCTCCGAATGATGTCAATATCATCTGCAAAAGCAAATAGTTGAACAGACTTTTGAAAAATTGTACCTCTGTTGTTGACTTTCGAATTGCGTACAATTGCTTCAAGAACGATGTTAAACAAGTTACATAATAACGCGTCGCCTTGCCCCAAACCTTTCTCGACATCAAAGTGTTCGGTGGTGTTCTTATCTACTTTGCGAGTTTTCTGCATCGTCATCCAGCACAAGCGGACGAGTTTGGCAGGGATGCCGAGATGCGCCATGGTTTTGTATAGTTCGTCTCTATCTACGCTATCAAATGCGACTTTAAATTCGATAAAGAGATAATGTGTATTGATTTGAAACTCCTAGAAGTAAAAATCTAGAAAACAAAAATCTAGAATTGAAAAAATGTTGAAAACAAAAATCTAGAAATACAAAAATCTAGAAAAAAAAATCTCGAATGCAAAAACCTAGAACTAATATACTAATTCTAGATTACTTGCTATTTGCTCGTTAACAAAACTACTGATCGTCTGTTATCAAAGCGTGAGTCGAAATAACCCTCCCGCTCCACAAGCAATTTCTATTTCTTTCTTTATTTTAGATATAATTTTAGAAGTATTTATTTCTGCATTGAGTGGGCATATTATTTCATAAAATTTAATTTGGAAATAAACACAGTGCAAACTCTGGATTGGATTATTCGCGTTAACACTACACGTACGTCTCGTTTCGAGCTCTACCTTTACTTGAATAGCCAAAATATCATCAAGTTCTTAGAAAATGGCTGGAAATCATTAAACTTCTAAATTTATGTCCACATTTATTTCTTCTACGAAGACAAGATATAAATGAAGAAATTTATGTCTAAAAATAAAAATTTTCTAGACATAACTGTCCTCCACAGAAATTTTAACTACATGACACATATCTTGCAATGGTTTATTTCTAGTGGATCTCCAGTGTAAAAGGCTTCGTGAAATAACCCCCCAATGAAATAACCCCCAATCCAAAAATTAAATAACTTCCTATAGTTCGTCCATTTATTCTTGTCAGTACAGGCCTTATGGGAAAGCTTTTTTCAAATCAGTGGGACCTACTGATATTCCAAGGCAATCCACGAAACGAAATGCCACTTAAATATACACAAAAGCCACAGACTTCCCACAAAATTGTTTTTGTAATTTCTTTTCCAAGCGACGTACATCCCTCACGACCTATCTCGCCCACAGCCCTAGGCACAATGAATAACTAACCGATCATGATCTCTTGCTGTTTGTGTTTATCAAAAGTATTTACACAATATAGTGTGACCATTGGTAAGTAAGCTAACGCACATAAAAGACTCCTTTTCCTATTGCTTATCTGCAAGAGCTTTCAGAATTAAAGCTTTTTTTAAGTTCTTAGGACCAAAAAAAACACTAAGGCCAGGCGCGCACATGCAACTAAACAGTTTGGTTTCGATTTTGAGTACTATAGGATTATATGAGAGTCTGCGCACATTAAATGGCGCGCACTCCCATATCACCCCATTGTGCTCAAAATCGAAACCAAACTGTTTAGTTGCATGTGCGCGCCTGGCCTAAGTGTGGTCGTTTGTCGTTGTTTTAAACTGCAGAAGTTTTTTTTGCAAAAATATACTGGTCAAATTTTATAATTGAAATTAGTGTGTGTGTTTTTGAGTATAAAAATAAAATGGCGCGGCTGTAGGTGTTGTGCGTCGGCTGCCATTTAAAAAAGACGCAACCAATATCTTAAGGACGGCTCATGGTACCTACACAAAATTTGTAAGCACATTTTTATGTAGGTATTCATCTATTAAATATTTTGTTATTTTATATTTTACATTATTTAAGTAGGTAGCCTTTTTTGGTAAATTATTATCTTAATCAAATATTATTTTATACTGTTAAAATTATTCTGTTTTGTAATTGCTCAATGAACTATTTATAAATAAATGAATTGGTATTTTTTTGTTATTTGTTTCTTCTTTTTTTAATGGATTAGGCCTACTGGGGATACCCTTACAAAAACGCACCTATTTTCCTACTTCATATTTTTTTGTTTTTCATAATTGTATTTGTGCAATTTTACCTACTAGATGGCAACGCTGATCAAATTCAATTAAACTTGAAATGATTTATTATGCAGACTACGGCATCGCGATAAGAGCTTTTACATGCGATAGACTTATGCAATACGCTGCAACCAAACTGAGATGCAAACGTCCTATCTTCCCTGTACTGACAAGAATTATTGGACGAACTTTAAAAGGTTTTTTTTTTTTTTTTGAAGTCCTCAAAATCAAAGATGAAATAAATCCCTACAAGCGCATGAAATCAGTCCCCAAACAAAAATAAGTCCCCAAAGAAATAACAAAATTACGGCTTATAAACAATGAGGTACATACATAGATTTCATGATGAATACCCTCACTAGTCAACTGATGAGTCCAAAGTCCAAGTGAGATCGCCGGGACGAAACGCCAATTTTTCTTCTTGGCTGATTTATTTCAGTAGTAAGTAGAAGTTGAATTATTAAAAAATCAAAACTAAGAAAAATTATATAACAATTTAAAACTCATTAACTGAATATTCTTTAAGATTATAAGCGGCATTCAATAATAAAAATGTTTAGCGTAAAGTATTTTCCTTGGATAATTTGTTAAAAATACACAAAACTCTTAATTAACATAAATCATACAGTTTTAGGCATCTAAATTTATTTATTAAAATAAAAATAAACCCTTTCAGTGTCATCAAGCGTTTAATGATCGTCTTGATATCGGACCAAAAAAAAAGAACTAATTTATTCAATTTTACCTTCAGGTATTCAAACAATAGAATTATGAGGCCAATCTTCGAACTCTATCACATTAAAAATGTTTCTTTCGATCAAAAACTAATTTACAAATTAGACTTACAGAAGGCAACTGCAGAGCTAACTTATAGCTCGTTATACATAGGTAAAATATCGTGTTGACAATTAGTTTGTTTCATATTTTCTTTCTAATTAATTCTTATTTAAAATATAAGCCAGCCTAATTAAAATAAAACGCAGAAGCTCTTTTTAATTTAGAATAGAAAACTACAACACAATTTTATTTATGTGGATACAGTGACCTCATTAATATTCCATTTTCTATTGAATATCTTACTAAAATTAATTGCTTGTTTATAAACGAATACGTTTGTCATTATTGTCAAAACCCAACATTTTAAGCACACAGTTAAAAATGGGGAAGATAGTTATGGGCTTTGTTTTATCTATGCTCCGCTATCAACTAATTCAACTGAAGCAGCGCCAGGCGCAGCGCTGAGATCAAACGAAGAATAACTCTTGCCAATCGCTGCTTCTTCGGGCTTAGAAGACAATTGAGTAGACAAAGCCCTCTCACGAGCAGACTAAGTGTCTTTGTATGAGATGCTTATAGGGGGGGTTCACATTCTCAAATTTGTTTGACACGCACGGCATGATTGGCTTGCTTTTGATAATGTGAATGCTCCATACAGCTGCATGTCATGCATGCTGGATGGAAATCAAAATATTTTGATATTTTGAATGTGAACGCTTGCTTGTCATGCCGGAAGGAAATTTCATTTTAAAATAGATTTCAAGCGGTGCGCATCGAAGAAAGTAAATAAAAATGGCTGCTGTCAGAAATGCATAATTTTGGTTCTTAAGATATCGCGAAAAACTTTTTATGCCCCCTTTGTAACGGAACCGGATGGTGAAGCAAGGACACTCACGTTGACATAGAATTCTCCAAAATGAGGAGGTGCTATGACCCTAATAAAAAGCACATCAAGTATTTCTAAATGAGGTCCTCACGAACCTCCACTCCCTGTACCACCATTACGACCTACAGCGTACAGGATTCTATAGGCCGATCCTGGCGGCGGAAGTGAAGGGTGTTCAGAACTCTAAATGGCTCGGCATGCTAGCGCAAGGCCAAGGCTCTGCTCGTCGGCTGTGGATGGGTTCTTGCCATAGAGTCTGAACGTGTGTTACGTTTTAAAAATCATGCCGCAGTAACGATGTCGTTCACTGGAAAAAAAAAAACAATTTAAAAAAAATAAAGGTTCAAGAAAAAAAATCTTGAGACCGAAATCCGTCCTAAAAGAATAGTGAAAGGCCAAACGAAAATATTTGTGCTTCAAAAAAAAAAAGAATTGCATGAAAAAAAAATAAAAAGTGGCAACCCTGGAGGAGAGGAGGGCATGATGTTATTTTTGCCCTTGAGGTATAAGCCCGCCCACGCATCACCCCGGCGATGCGTCCTTGGCTACCACGTCCTCGATGAATTTTATTGCGGTAGCCCCCTAAATCAAGGTGCACTTCTGTACTACTATCTTACATTTGTGTTCGATATGAATCTTACCATCAGCTTTCAGGAGATCTCATAACCCCACCACATCCACCCTTAGATAAGGTTCTTAAAGTTCCATGACTAAACTCACTTAACTAGGCCTGACAATTTGAAATCACTTCCCATTTGATAAATTCAAAATAATCGAAAATTAGAAAACCATCAATTTCATCTTCACTAGTTTACAAAATTTATTAAATAAAACTAATACTAAATCTAACAAAGCAGGAATATTTACCCTATAAATTCTAATTCTATATCATCCAATATTTGATAAACAAGAACATTTTCAAATCCGCTAAATAAAAGAAAATCTAGATGTTTATATAAACTATAAATGTGTATGCATATATATATAAGATTTCAAATTTCAATATAATAAAAATTTTATCCAGAATTGGTAGTAAATGTTTTAATTTTTTTTTTTTTTTTTTTTTTGTTCAATGGCAAGTGAAATTAACTTTTACACACAATTTTATTAATTATTGACTATAATTTGTTTTTTTGTTCTAAGGTATTATCTATGTGTATAGTTAAAATATGATTTTTTTTTCTTTTTTTTTTTTTTTATCAAAAGGTGCTGCAATTTAAGAGATTTGAAGTATTCAATGTTTATTGTATTTGTCTCAGTTTTATTTCAATTGTTGTATACTCTTAGGGCTCTTAAGTTAAATCAAGAGATTTAAGAGAAATTTTTTTTTTTTTTCTTGCGGCGATTTCGAATCAAAAAAAAAACTCACAAACAATAATAATTTTCATCAAATGACTTACCGAAAGCTTTTGGTTTTTCCTTTTTTTTTAATAAAATATTAGAAATTGATGATGATCAAAAGATTCTGCCGACGTCCAATGATGAGGTGCACCACTTCGATTGGGATGGCTATTCTGTATTTTTTTGATAATTTTGTGTATTGAACGTTGAGTAGTTTTCTGTAGGTACCTGGTGAAAATTAAGTAGTTAAAATTATTTGGTTGCCTTTAATTCGATTCGCACCTTTTCTTTTTGTTCACTTTTTTTTTTTTTTTAGCCCTATATAATATTTCAATTATGTTGTTTTTTTTTTTTTTTTTTTTTTTTTTGTATGCTTCGATTTAATTTTAGATAAATGGTTATTTTCTTTGCAGTTACTTTACTTTTTTTTTTTTTATAAATATTTCTTTCTTTTCTTCTAGTTTTAGTGTAAATTTTAGCAAATCGTTTTTTTTTTTTTTTATAGGAAGCCTAAATAATAAGATAATATACCTAAATAATGATAATATAAAAAAAATCTAATCAATAATAATAAAAAGTAAAGGTAGGAAATACGGAATGGGAATGATAGGTACTTAGCTCTTGTTTTTTTTTTTTTTTTTTTCTTTTTTAGGATGTAGGGTAAGGCTGCGGTCGTTGCGTCGATGTTGTATGTTCTTGTTGCTGTAGGAGAAGGTGTTGCTGAGCGTTGATGACGATTTTGTATGTTCTTGTCGCTGTAGATGAAGGTGTTGCTGAGCGTTGATGACGATTTTGTATGTTCTTGTCGCTTGTACTTGCTGTCCTTTTATGTTGTATGGTGTGCTGATGTAAAGGTGATGTACACTGCTTGCAATCCCTGTTGTAGGTGGTACGATGCACGTCTTCTTTCTTCAAATTTTGTAAGGGTCGTATGCACCTGCTGTCTTCTTTGGAGCTAAGCGTAGTCGCTGGCGTGATGGTTGACCCCGTATAAGTCTCTTGAGGTTCTGCAGATATTGATGTCGTTGGTTTTGGTATACGGGTCAATATTTTAAAGGTCGTGCGGGAGAGTTTAGTGGGGTTTGGTCAAAATGCACTGGGATAATATTTTTTCTTGTACCACGTACTTAGGTTCACTCGTGTGTAAATCACGTGCGGTGTATTTTCGGGAGTAAATCCCGGTTACCTTTATCACCTTTTACTTCGGTGGGTTTTGTTGAATTTTGTTTTTTTTTTTTTTTTATTTAGGCAAAATTTATAAAAGTTTAGGAAAAATTTATATTGTCTTTAGAATGTCTTTTTTTTCCTTTTTTTTTCTATTTCGTTGTTATATATTTTTTTTTTTTATTTTACCGATACTTCATTGGCGACTGTACTGTAATTTTTTGTATCATCTTTTTGTAATAAAAATTTTCTTTCGACGACCGCACACGACCTGCTTCCCGACGTAACCAAAAACCAACTGCCGCAGTTTTCTTCAATTTTCCTGCCTCTGACCTTCTACTGTAGTGGTTTTTCAAAATTTCCCATATTATGGACGCGTTTCCGCCGGTGGGATTTTTGGGTTTTCGAAGGCAATTTTGACCAGAAAAATCCAATTTTGGTACTAAAATTCAAATCTGAATTTTTCGAAAATAGGTGTACCAAAACCGAACCATTCTAGTCAAAAACCTTACAAAAAACCAGGTTTCAAATCACCGATTTGGACACACACTACTCCGCTCATTTGTATGCGTTAACGAACCAGATTTTGTCTCATCTTGTTCGTGTTTTTCCCTTTTTTATTTCACAGCAACCCAGCCAGCGTTATATTTTTTTCAGACTTGAATTCTACCCTAATAGCCACAGCATCTTCATCTTCATCTGCAGCGGGAAGGTTAAGATGGTCAGTCTCTCTGCATCCTCAAATTTTTTCTCTCCGGTTCGAATCCCGGTGGTTACAAACATAACCTTTTTTTTTTTTTTATTAATATGACCTTATGATTCTTATTTTTTTTTCTCTAATTATTCTGGCACAATATTTTTTTTTTTTCTATTCGCTGTTCAATGGACTTACTCCTCTTAATGTACCTATTTTTAGGGAACTGCCTGTATTATCTTCTGAACACTTATTTCAGATGTATCGTTAGGCATCCCATTGTCGTCTTTCGCACAAATACTCTCTAACACAAACTCGACTGAACCAATTCGCTTTGGACTGAACAAAGCTTTAGGTGAATATATCTAATAATCATTCCCCTACCTATGCAAACTCCCCCTATGTGGATCGTATGGTGGAAGAGCCTGTTTGAATTTTTAAAAATGTAACTGCCGCTAGATCGATTAGCTTATTTTCTCACAAACCTGATACTTTTTGCGAATCTAAGAGTAAAAAGGAGAAGGAAGATAAATGAAAAATGAGCTCTCATGCACAGGCTGAGGTAACCGGGGCTATTTTTTTCGTTGTTTACCTTTTTAGATCCTTACAATGATAGATACCTACGCGTTTACCACTAAGATCTTCTATTTCGTATAGATTGTTACCTATAGGTTTGCGTATTCTCATTTTCAAGAATTTAGGGCACAGTTTTGCGTTTATCTTTTTCGAAGCGTCACTCAAAATAAAATTTCTTCGATATACTATATCACCAGCTGCAAATTTGATGCTTTTACTCCTTGTATTGTAAAGGTTTTCATATTTAGAGTGTGCATTTGCCAATGACTCTTTCAACTGCGAATGCAGGATATTCATTTTTGATGCTTTAGACAGGACCTGTATTTCACCATCGTTAAGGCAGCCCAGTTCCCTGAGCAACTTATAATCTGCCCCATGCTCTACCATTGTCTGGCCGAACAGTGCCTCGTAGGGTGACATGCCTGTCGCTGAATGTACCGAGGTTCGAAGAGCACACGCTATGGATGAGATATTGGCATCCCAGTTCCTCTGGTCAGGATCAATATAGGAGCGAACTGCTGCCAATATCGACCTGTTCACCCTCTCGCTTGCGTTCGCTTGCGGCGAGTACACAGCTGTCCTAACATGGTTTATCCCGTACGCTAACATCAATTTTTTAAATTCTTTTCCGGTGAACTGTTTACCATTATCTGACAGGATCGACTCAGGTACCCCGAACACACAAAAAATCTCTTCCTGAAGTATCTTGATGACTACCTCACTTGTAGCTCTTCTAATTGGTTTTATGCAAACAAATTTTGTAAGTTGGTCTAATGCAACGAATATGTGGGTGTTTCCTGACTTCGAACGTGGGTAAGGACCCAGGAAATCTATATAAATGAACTGAATTGGTCGATCCACGTCGAAAGCTTTTCCCATTGGTGGTCTCATTATATTGTTCGACGGTTTAGTCATCTTGCAGGTTTCGCATTTTCCGATGAAGTTCTTCGTTTGTGCTGCCATACCGGGCCAATAAAATTGGTTTCGTAGGCGGTATAGGGTTTTCGAGATACCGCCATGCGAAGCTCGAGGTGGCTGGTGAGCCAGAGAAATCAGTTTTTCGGTTAAAGCCTCAGGAACCCATAACTTCCAAATAAGGTCGTCCTGTAAGGGATTCCCTGTGCAATGGTTGACCCTCTTGTACACGAAATTTTTCGAGACTCGAAGGTCAGGGAGCTGATTATTTTGATTTTCGACGGATGTAATGAGCTTGCAGTATTCCTCAGATTTAAAACTAGGGTCTGCAAGATCGATGTGCAACACGTCTGAAGGTTCTATCACCACCGACTCATCAAGGTTCAGAGACTCTATCTCGTAAATCCTAGACAAGGCGTCTGGGACCACGTTCTGTGAACCTTTACGATGTTCGATGGTGAATTCAAAACCCTGAAGCTTAAGGCTCCATCTAGCCAAACGTCCACTCAAATCCCTCTGACTCATCAGCCACTTTAAACTCGCATGGTCGGTGATGATTTTGAAGGGTTGTAACTCCACGTAAGGACGAAACTTTTTCACTCCTATTACCGCTGCTAGGCACTCACGTTCAGTCACGCTATAGTTGCGCTGTGCTTTATTTAGCTTCTGAGAGTGGTAATAAATAGGTCTCTCAATTCCATCCTCGTCTAGCTGGCACAAAACGCAACCAAGTCCTGAATTAGATGCGTCACACAATATTATAAACTCCTTTCCAAAGTCTGGGTTGACTAGTATCGGAGCTGAAGTCAACATTTCCTTTAACTTAAGGAATGCTGCCACTGCTTCTTCTCCAAACTCGAACTTTTTTCCCTTTTTCAAGGTTTCAGTTAGAGGACTAGCCAGAGTCGAGAAATCCTTGACGAAGCGACGGTACCAACCTGCAAGACCTAAGAAGCTCCTCACTTGTCTTACCGTTTTCGGAATAGGAAAGTCTACTATTCCTGATACTTTTGCAGGATCTGTTTTCAAGCATCCGTCTCCCACCACAAAACCTAAAAATTTTAGTTCCTTGAAGCAAAACTTCGATTTTTGTACGTTGATCGTAAGTCCTGCTTCACGTAGTCTTTTCGCTAAAGTCTCTAACAACTCGATGTGTTCCTCGAAGGTACTCGATATCACCAACAAATCGTCGACATACGGAAATATTTTTTCTCGCAGAGCCACTGGCACCACTTTGTCTATAACTTGGCACATAGTTTGCACCGCATTTTTGAGACCAAAGGGCATAACGGTGAACTGCATTAATGGACGACCCGGAACCGAAAACGCTGTCTTCTCCCGTGAAGATTTCTCCAACGGTATCTGCCAAAACGCATCTTTCAGATCCGCGCTAGAAATATAACGAGTATCTGAAAGACGTGATAGCAACCCCTCTATATGAGCCATTGGATACGCATTCCCTTTAGTTTTGGTGTTTACTTTGCGGTAGTTCAGGCAAAGTCTGTTTTTTCCTGGTTTTCTCACCAAAACCACCGGTGAGCTCCACGCACTGGAGCTCTCTTCAATAACACCAAGCTCGAGCATGCGATCCAATTCCTCATATAGAAGTTTTTGAACCGCTGGAGACACAGGATAATGACGCTGTTTTATTGGTTCCGCGTCGCCTGTGTCGATTATATGTTCCACTAATGAAGTTTTTCCTAAGCCAAGTATAGCCGAGGAAGGAAACTTACTTATGGATTTCCGAAGTGTCTCCGACTGTTTTTCCGTTAATTCATGGGCGTTCGGAACTTTCCCTTGTTGGATCACATCGAGAGTCAGTTCTGAGATAATATTCGGGGCGATTCTGAATTCCCTCCAAAAATCAATTCCTAAGTACAACGGCTGTTGTAAGGACGGTACGATGAACAGAGTAATATCTTTTATATCACCTTTATATGTAATCTTAGTCAAAATTTTTCCGATGATGGCTTGGCTATTTCCGTCTGCTGTTCGTAGGTCTGAAGAGAATTTAGAGTAACTTGCCTTATTCTTGGTCAAAAGTTGAATTCCACCCACGCCCAAGCAACTAATACTTGCCCCACTGTCGAGTAGACCAAGCATAGGCTCTCCAAAATGCGAACGGATGCGTACGGACGTGGATCATCTGCGCTGCATATAGTTGTGGCTTCGACGGCTTTATACACTTCCTTTTTCGCTCTAAATTTCTCTCGCAGCTTCTTTACCTTATCAGACACCGGGGACTTTGGATTTTGGGAACCAAAAATCCTTTCTCTGACCTGATAGTAATTTTGTATCCTTTCGTGAAGTGTCTTTGGTAATATTTTCGAAGGTTGGACGGTTGTTGTCGAAGAAGAATTTCCCAAACTAAGATCTCGGTTCGGTTTTAAGATTGTAACGGCTGGTAGATTAACATTGGTACAGTCATTTACAACGGACGGACGTGATTTGGCTAAAAAAGGGTTTATTTATTTGACATCCGGACTTTGTTTCGCCGAGCAACTTGTCCGGTTCGTTGAGTTGCTCTGAGGGGCGTTTCCCGAGCATCGAGGGCACTGTGGGGAGGTGACGTTTTCCAGTCCGCATTTGAAACAAAAAAGGTTTCGTTGGGGATCGGGACACTCAAAAAATGAGTGACCCTTTCCCTTGCAGTTCCAACAACTTAAAGTTCGGGGATCCCTCTTAGCCTGAAAGGCTTCCACGTTGAGAGAAACAGCATCAACAGCCGGCTCGCAAGAATTCTGGGTTTCCAATTCCGAGATGCTTTTGCGAAGAGGTGGAATAAATCGCTGCTGTCTTTGTGAATTGTCACGTTCACTCAGATACTTCTCTATATTCCGACACACGTATACCAACTCTGGTAGACTGTCAGTGCGATACGTGATCAGGAGTTCTCCTATCCGCCTCTTCACGTTTAGCTTCAGAAGTTCGACCAGTTCTTGGGGCTGTTTTGGGATTCGCAACCTGCTGTTCAGCTGCTGTATAGCCGTATAAAAATCATCGAATGACTCTGTAGGAAGCTGGTGCCTGTCAAACATCTTCCTTGACAGCTCCGAGTCAGTCTCCAAACTCCGATACTGTTCAACTAAAGCTAAACGGAGGGCCATCCAATTTACCGTTGGGTTGGATTTCAGGTAAACCCAGTACCAACTTTCCACAGGACCAGTTACGAAGTGGTGAAAGTTGAGTACCACTTCTTCCCAGCTCACTCCATAGCTAATCCTTAGACGTTCCAGCCTAAACAGAAAATCGTCAACAACCATTTGACGATTATCAAATTTCAAGCCCCATTTGTGGAAATGATGGTGCTTGTTGGTACTTGGAGGGGCGGGGGGAAAAGTGCTGGTGTATGAATTATCGAAGTTAAGGTCTCGAAGTTGCCTCAAAAACTCATCAGCATTCGGATTCGCAGTACGGCTCAAGTTAGGATTAGGATTAGCACTAGGAATAGGGATATGATTAGGAATAGGATTAGGAATAGGGTTAGGAATAGGATTTATAGGATTAGGATTAGGCGGTCGTGTAAAAATTTGGGGTTGAGTATTTTGCGGTTGAGGAAGATTTTGGGTTGCCACTCGTAAGGTTTGATCCGCTGTGTACCTTACAGGAGGAGTAACTGGGCTAACTGTCGCCAAGGTTTGACGCACTATGTTTGTGACTTCACTGTGAAGGAACGCCCTGCTCCTATCTGCTTCAGCCCTTAAAAACTCCATATCCTTTACACGGTTGAGTCCTATCGCTGCATTGACCACTTCCTCAATGTAGCCAGCCAGAACTTCGTCTTCGTCAGGATCTGGTTGACCTCTATCCTCTAGAAGGAAGATTTTTTGCGACCTTTAGTCCATGCGTTTCGCCCAGGCACGACAGTTGGGCTCATCAGTTAGATGCTGTCGTACCTTTCTAAGACGCAATTTTTGTCGATGAATACCGACTCTTAATAAAATCTACTGCGCATATGCACTGTAAATTATATTCTTCTAGGGGAACATGGTTACATTCTTGCACCTAGAAATTTGTTGTTGTTGTAAGCCCGTGGTCTGGCTAATGTACGAAGAAGAGAATAAACAAAAATAAAAGAAAATTATTTTTGTTATTGTTTTAGTGGACTGTATTGAATTAAATTCAAATGGAAGATTTTTTGCGACCTTTAGTCCATGCGTTTCGCCCAGGCACGACAGTTGGGCTCATCAGTTAGATGCTGTCGTACCTTTCTAAGACGCAATTTTTGTCGATGAATACCGACTCTTAATAAAATCTACTGCGCATATGCACTGTAAATTATATTCTTCTAGGGGAACATGGTTACATTCTTGCACCTAGAAATTTGTTGTTGTTGTAAGCCCGTGGTCTGGCTAATGTACGAAGAAGAGAATAAACAAAAATAAAAGAAAATTATTTTTGTTATTGTTTTAGTGGACTGTATTGAATTAAATTCAAATGGAAGATTTTTTGCGACCTTTAGTCCATGCGTTTCGCCCAGGCACGACAGTTGGGCTCATCAGTTAGATGCTGTCGTACCTTTCTAAGACGCAATTTTTGTCGATGAATACCGACTCTTAATAAAATCTACTGCGCATATGCACTGTAAATTATATTCTTCTAGGGGAACATGGTTACATTCTTGCACCTAGAAATTTGTTGTTGTTGTTGTAAGCCCGTGGTCTGGCTAATGTACGAAGAAGAGAATAAACAAAAATAAAAGAAAATTATTTTTGTTATTGTTTTAGTGGACTGTATTGAATTAAATTCAAATGGAAGATTTTTTGCGACCTTTAGTCCATGCGTTTCGCCCAGGCACGACAGTTGGGCTCATCAGTTAGATGCTGTCGTACCTTTCTAAGACGCAATTTTTGTCGATGAATACCGACTCTTAATAAAATCTACTGCGCATATGCACTGTAAATTATATTCTTCTAGGGGAACATGGTTACATTCTTGCACCTAGAAATTTGTTGTTGTTGTAAGCCCGTGGTCTGGCTAATGTACGAAGAAGAGAATAAACAAAAATAAAAGAAAATTATTTTTGTTATTGTTTTAGTGGACTGTATTGAATTAAATTCAAATGGAAGATTTTTTGCGACCTTTAGTCCATGCGTTTCGCCCAGGCACGACAGTTGGGCTCATCAGTTAGATGCTGTCGTACCTTTCTAAGACGCAATTTTTGTCGATGAATACCGACTCTTAATAAAATCTACTGCGCATATGCACTGTAAATTATATTCTTCTAGGGGAACATGGTTACATTCTTGCACCTAGAAATTTGTTGTTGTTGTAAGCCCGTGGTCTGGCTAATGTACGAAGAAGAGAATAAACAAAAATAAAAGAAAATTATTTTTGTTATTGTTTTAGTGGACTGTATTGAATTAAATTCAAATGGAAGATTTTTTGCGACCTTTAGTCCATGCGTTTCGCCCAGGCACGACAGTTGGGCTCATCAGTTAGATGCTGTCGTACCTTTCTAAGACGCAATTTTTGTCGATGAATACCGACTCTTAATAAAATCTACTGCGCATATGCACTGTAAATTATATTCTTCTAGGGGAACATGGTTACATTCTTGCACCTAGAAATTTGTTGTTGTTGTAAGCCCGTGGTCTGGCTAATGTACGAAGAAGAGAATAAACAAAAATAAACATTAGCCAGACCACGGGCTTACAACAACAACAAATTTCTAGGTGCAAGAATGTAACCATGTTCCCCTAGAAGAATATAATTTACAGTGCATATGCGCAGTAGATTTTATTAAGAGTCGGTATTCATCGACAAAAATTGCGTCTTAGAAAGGTACGACAGCATCTAACTGATGAGCCCAACTGTCGTGCCTGGGCGAAACGCATGGACTAAAGGTCGCAAAAAATCTTCCATTTGAATTTAATTCAATACAGTCCACTAAAACAATAACAAAAATAATTTTCTTTTATTTTTGTTTATTCTCTTCTTCGTACATTAGCCAGACCACGGGCTTACAACAACAACAAATTTCTAGGTGCAAGAATGTAACCATGTTCCCCTAGAAGAATATAATTTACAGTGCATATGCGCAGTAGATTTTATTAAGAGTCGGTATTCATCGACAAAAATTGCGTCTTAGAAAGGTACGACAGCATCTAACTGATGAGCCCAACTGTCGTGCCTGGGCGAAACGCATGGACTAAAGGTCGCAAAAAATCTTCCATTTGAATTTAATTCAATACAGTCCACTAAAACAATAACAAAAATAATTTTCTTTTATTTTTGTTTATTCTCTTCTTCGTACATTAGCCAGACCACGGGCTTACAACAACAACAAATTTCTAGGTGCAAGAATGTAACCATGTTCCCCTAGAAGAATATAATTTACAGTGCATATGCGCAGTAGATTTTATTAAGAGTCGGTATTCATCGACAAAAATTGCGTCTTAGAAAGGTACGACAGCATCTAACTGATGAGCCCAACTGTCGTGCCTGGGCGAAACGCATGGACTAAAGGTCGCAAAAAATCTTCCATTTGAATTTAATTCAATACAGTCCACTAAAACAATAACAAAAATAATTTTCTTTTATTTTTGTTTATTCTCTTCTTCGTACATTAGCCAGACCACGGGCTTACAACAACAACAAATTTCTAGGTGCAAGAATGTAACCATGTTCCCCTAGAAGAATATAATTTACAGTGCATATGCGCAGTAGATTTTATTAAGAGTCGGTATTCATCGACAAAAATTGCGTCTTAGAAAGGTACGACAGCATCTAACTGATGAGCCCAACTGTCGTGCCTGGGCGAAACGCATGGACTAAAGGTCGCAAAAAATCTTCCATTTGAATTTAATTCAATACAGTCCACAAAACAATAACAAAAATAATTTTCTTTTATTTTTGTTTATTCTCTTCTTCGTACATTAGCCAGACCACGGGCTTACAACAACAACAAATTTCTAGGTGCAAGAATGTAACCATGTTCCCCTAGAAGAATATAATTTACAGTGCATATGCGCAGTAGATTTTATTAAGAGTCGGTATTCATCGACAAAAATTGCGTCTTAGAAAGGTACGACAGCATCTAACTGATGAGCCCAACTGTCGTGCCTGGGCGAAACGCATGGACTAAAGGTCGCAAAAAATCTTCCATTTGAATTTAATTCAATACAGTCCACTAAAACAATAACAAAAATAATTTTCTTTTATTTTTGTTTATTCTCTTCTTCGTACATTAGCCAGACCACGGGCTTACAACAACAACAAATTTCTAGGTGCAAGAATGTAACCATGTTCCCCTAGAAGAATATAATTTACAGTGCATATGCGCAGTAGATTTTATTAAGAGTCGGTATTCATCGACAAAAATTGCGTCTTAGAAAGGTACGACAGCATCTAACTGATGAGCCCAACTGTCGTGCCTGGGCGAAACGCATGGACTAAAGGTCGCAAAAAATCTTCCATTTGAATTTAATTCAATACAGTCCACTAAAACAATAACAAAAATAATTTTCTTTTATTTTTGTTTATTCTCTTCTTCGTACATTAGCCAGACCACGGGCTTACAACAACAACAAATTTCTAGGTGCAAGAATGTAACCATGTTCCCCTAGAAGAATATAATTTACAGTGCATATGCGCAGTAGATTTTATTAAGAGTCGGTATTCATCGACAAAAATTGCGTCTTAGAAAGGTACGACAGCATCTAACTGATGAGCCCAACTGTCGTGCCTGGGCGAAACGCATGGACTAAAGGTCGCAAAAAATCTTCCATTTGAATTTAATTCAATACAGTCCACTAAAACAATAACAAAAATAATTTTCTTTTATTTTTGTTTATTCTCTTCTTCTATCCTCTAGAGACGTTGACTCTTCATGATTAGACCCCGAGTTTATCCTTGTACTACTTTGAGCCGTATCTTGCGCCAACAAAGAAGCAGCTCCTAATTCCCATGTTTGACTAACCGCTCCTGGTGTGACACTTGGGTAAGCATTCAACGCATCGGGATTACTCCTCAAACCCTGACGCTTACGAAACTCTGCTATCGATAACCTTTTCTTTGGAGGCATTTTGGTAGTATACAAAAACACTAATGATCTTACGTTGAAACACAGCCTCAAGCTTCACAAAAAACTTGGTACCGATTCTAATCTTTTCTTCCCAAAAAACTTAATATCCAACAAAACTCAAAAATGTAAGAAAAATAAAAAAAAATTCCTAGAAATTAAATCGATTTCCAAAAAAACTATAGCAAAAAGGATTCCGCTCAAATCAGAATTTCAAAAAAGAAAATATATAAAAAAAAAATTTATCAAATAAAAGCAAAGTTCGAAAACGAAGTGAAGTTTCCCTTCTCAACTGCCTCTATTTTGAGAATTCAAAAAAAAAAAATAGTTATTAGTCTATGCCCAAGCAAAACAAAAGAAAATAATAAATCGACAAAATAAATTCAAATCGATACGAATAAATCTGAAAGAATTCTATCCAAAGTTCATCTAAACAAAAGAGTTAATAAACAAACTCGCCTTAACAAAAGAAATTTCCAAAAAGTCTTAAATCAAACAAAAAAATTGTAAATTGTATTTATCATGAAAAATAAAGAAGGGTGGATGTGGCAAGTAAGAGCCCCTGATGGCAGGTATAAGTAAGCACAAATTCTCCCAGGTTGCATCTTCTCTTCTCACTGCATCTCTCCAAACCTGAAACACAAACGAAATGAAAAAAAAAATTTCTACAATTTATTTCTCTTAGAAAATTTAAGTTTCGAATAATCTTAAAATTTTGCGCACTATTACGAGAAGTTTTATCACACTCGCATCCAATTACCAATGTCTGCACTTAGTTTTTTTTTTTTTTTTTTTTTTTTGGGTCAAGCACTTTTCCTACTCATTTCAGCAATTACAACAACTAAAACTAACATCAAGATTTCAAAAAAATTAAACATTCCAAAATTTGGATTAATCTTGTGTTGAAATATGCAATTAAAATAAAACCACTGAATAGTCCAGCTGATCGCAACAGCATGAACAAGGACATAACACCTATCCACTGGACGTCAGTCTGAAGCTTATCAAGGTTCATTTGACCGCGAAAATTTTCGAAAAAAAAAGAACATTTTTCGAAACTAAAAAAAAATAAAGTTAAAAAAAATTTTTCTGCATGTCCTTCCACCACTCAAAAAGGACGAATTCGGCCCCACGTTGGGCGCCACCTGTAACGGAACCGGATGGTGAAGCAAGGACACTCACGTTGACATAGAATTCTCCAAAATGAGGAGGTGCTATGACCCTAATAAAAAGCACATCAAGTATTTCTAAATGAGGTCCTCACGAACCTCCACTCCCTGTACCACCATTACGACCTACAGCGTACAGGATTCTATAGGCCGATCCTGGCGGCGGAAGTGAAGGGTGTTCAGAACTCTAAATGGCTCGGCATGCTAGCGCAAGGCCAAGGCTCTGCTCGTCGGCTGTGGATGGGTTCTTGCCATAGAGTCTGAACGTGTGTTACGTTTTAAAAATCATGCCGCAGTAACGATGTCGTTCACTGGAAAAAAAAAAACAATTTAAAAAAAATAAAGGTTCAAGAAAAAAAATCTTGAGACCGAAATCCGTCCTAAAAGAATAGTGAAAGGCCAAACGAAAATATTTGTGCTTCAAAAAAAAAAAGAATTGCATGAAAAAAAAATAAAAAGTGGCAACCCTGGAGGAGAGGAGGGCATGATGTTATTTTTGCCCTTGAGGTATAAGCCCGCCCACGCATCACCCCGGCGATGCGTCCTTGGCTACCACGTCCTCGATGAATTTTATTGCGGTAGCCCCCTAAATCAAGGTGCACTTCTGTACTACTATCTTACATTTGTGTTCGATATGAATCTTACCATCAGCTTTCAGGAGATCTCATAACCCCACCACATCCACCCTTAGATAAGGTTCTTAAAGTTCCATGACTAAACTCACTTAACTAGGCCTGACAATTTGAAATCACTTCCCATTTGATAAATTCAAAATAATCGAAAATTAGAAAACCATCAATTTCATCTTCACTAGTTTACAAAATTTATTAAATAAAACTAATACTAAATCTAACAAAGCAGGAATATTTACCCTATAAATTCTAATTCTATATCATCCAATATTTGATAAACAAGAAAATTTTCAAATCCGCTAAATAAAAGAAAATCTAGATGTTTATATAAACTATAAATGTGTATGCATATATATATAAGATTTCAAATTTCAATATAATAAAAATTTTATCCAGAATTGGTAGTAAATGTTTTAATTTTTTTTTTTTTTTTTTTTTTTTTTGTTCAATGGCAAGTGAAATTAACTTTTACACACAATTTTATTAATTATTGACTATAATTTGTTTTTTTGTTCTAAGGTATTATCTATGTGTATAGTTAAAATATGATTTTTTTTTCTTTTTTTTTTTTTTATCAAAAGGTGCTGCAATTTAAGAGATTTGAAGTATTCAATGTTTATTGTATTTGTCTCAGTTTTATTTCAATTGTTGTATACTCTTAGGGCTCTTAAGTTAAATCAAGAGATTTAAAAGAAAATTTTTTTTTTTTTCTTGCGGCGATTTCGAATCAAAAAAAAAACTCACAAACAATAATAATTTTCATCAAATGACTTACCGAAAGCTTTTGGTTTTTCCTTCTTTTTTAATAAAATATTAGAAATTGATGATGATCAAAAGATTCTGCCGACGTCCAATGATGAGGTGCACCACTTCGATTGGGATGGCTATTCTGTATTTTTTTGATAATTTTGTGTATTGAACGTTGAGTAGTTTTCTGTAGGTACCTGGTGAAAATTAAGTAGTTAAAATTATTTGGTTGCCTTTAATTCGATTCGCACCTTTTCTTTTTGTTCACTTTTTTTTTTTTTTAGCCCTATATAATATTTCAATTATGTTGTTTTTTTTTTTTTTTTTTTTTTTTTTGTATGCTTCGATTTAATTTTAGATAAATGGTTATTTTCTTTGCAGTTACTTTACTTTTTTTTTTTTTATAAATATTTCTTTCTTTTCTTCTAGTTTTAGTGTAAATTTTAGCAAATCGTTTTTTTTTTTTTTTATAGGAAGCCTAAATAATAAGATAATATACCTAAATAATGATAATATAAAAATACGGAATGGGAATGATAGGTACTTAGCTCTTGTTTTTTTTTTTTTTTTTTTTTTTTTTTTAGGATGTAGGGTAAGGCTGCGGTCGTTGCGTCGATGTTGTATGTTCTTGTTGCTGTAGGAGAAGGTGTTGCTGAGCGTTGATGACGATTTTGTATGTTCTTGTCGCTGTAGATGAAGGTGTTGCTGAGCGTTGATGACGATTTTGTATGTTCTTGTCGCTTGTACTTGCTGTCCTTTTATGTTGTATGGTGTGCTGATGTAAAGGTGATGTACACTGCTTGCAATCCCTGTTGTAGGTGGTACGATGCACGTCTTCTTTCTTCAAATTTTGTAAGGGTCGTATGCACCTGCTGTCTTCTTTGGAGCTAAGCGTAGTCGCTGGCGTGATGGTTGACCCCGTATAAGTCTCTTGGGGTTCTGCAGATATTGATGTCGTTGGTTTTGGTATACGGGTCAATATTTTAAAGGTCGTGCGGGAGAGTTTAGTGGGGTTTGGTCAAAATGCACTGGGATAATATTTTTTCTTGTACCACGTACTTAGGTTCACTCGTGTGTAAATCACGTGCGGTGTATTTTCGGGAGTAAATCCCGGTTACCTTTATCACCTTTTACTTCGGTGGGTTTTGTTGAATTTTGTTTTTTTTTTTTTTTTATTTAGGCAAAATTTATAAAAGTTTAGGAAAAATTTATATTGTCTTTAGAATGTCTTTTTTTTTCCTTTTTTTTTCTATTTCGTTGTTATATATTTTTTTTTTTATTTTACCGATACTTCATTGGCGACTGTACTGTAATTTTTTGTATCATCTTTTTGTAATAAAAATTTTCTTTCGACGACCGCACACGACCTGCTTCCCGACGTAACCAAAAACCAACTGCCGCAGTTTTCTTCAATTTTCCTGCCTCTGACCTTCTACTGTAGTGGTTTTTCAAAATTTCCCATATTATGGACGCGTTTCCGCCGGTGGGATTTTTGGGTTTTCGAAGGCAATTTTGACCAGAAAAATCCAATTTTGGTACTAAAATTCAAATCTGAATTTTTCGAAAATAGGTGTACCAAAACCGAACCATTCTAGTCAAAAACCTTACAAAAAACCAGGTTTCAAATCACCGATTTGGACACACACTACTCCGCTCATTTGTATGCGTTAACGAACCAGATTTTGTCTCATCTTGTTCGTGTTTTTCCCTTTTTTATTTCACAGCAACCCAGCCAGCGTTATATTTTTTTCAGACTTGAATTCTACCCTAATAGCCACAGCATCTTCATCTTCATCTGCAGCGGGAAGGTTAAGATGGTCAGTCTCTCTGCATCCTCAAATTTTTTCTCTCCGGTTCGAATCCCGGTGGTTACAAACATAACCTTTTTTTTTTTTTTATTAATATGACCTTATGATTCTTATTTTTTTTTCTCTAATTATTCTGGCACAATATTTTTTTTTTTCTATTCGCTGTTCAATGGACTTACTCTTAATGTACCTATTTTTAGGGAACTGCCTGTATTATCTTCTGAACACTTATTTCAGATGTATCGTTAGGCATCCCATTGTCGTCTTTCGCACAAATACTCTCTAACACAAACTCGACTGAACCAATTCGCTTTGGACTGAACAAAGCTTTAGGTGAATATATCTAATAATCATTCCCCTACCTATGCAAACTTCCCCTATGTGGATCGTATGGTGGAAGAGCCTGTTTGAATTTTTAAAAATGTAACTGCCGCTAGATCGATTAGCTTATTTTCTCACACCTTTTCCAAAATGGCGGCCAAATGGGGGGGGAGTTCAACCCCGAAAACTCCTTTTTACACTCACGCTGATCCCTCCTACAAATCCAAAAAAAAATTTTGTCCTGTATGAAATGCAAGGTTAATGTAACATTTCAATGGACTAGTATAGTTAACCTAAGAAATGGCAGATAAAGATCGAGGATTATAAAAAAAAAAAAACAAAGCATACGAAATTCTTTTACAAAAATTAAAAGAAATCGAACCGAACGCGACAGTGGATATACTTAAGAGAAAAATGGTGCCGTGAACTAAGTCCCCAGGAACTAAGTCCACCGAAGGTGTTAGTTCCTACTAGGCGGGAACAGAAACCACTTTTTAAAAGTTGTTTTTATTCCCAAGCAAGGTGAGAACGAAGTCCACTTTCTAATGGGAGTTTTATACACATTTGAAAATACAAAAAGAGAATCCCACTAAAAACATTTCATGTAAAATAGGTCGCCAAGACTCACAAGCTCATAACGCTTTCGCTGTGAAAAAGTTATGAGATCTCATGAAGAGCCAAGCCCTTAACTCTATTAGGCCTAACTCTCCAAGCCCTAACTCTACAAATCCTAAATCGTGGTCAAAAATTATGGCTTGGTCGTTTCACATAGAAGTTTAGCATGGCAGACTTCATTTTACAATAAATCTATGGGAAACGGCCAAGCCATAATTTTTGACCACGATTTAGGATTTGTAGAGTTAGGGCTTGGAGAGTTAGGCCTAATAGAGTTAAGGGCTTGGCTCTTCATGAGATCTCATAACTTTTTCACAGCGAAAGCGTTATGAGCTTGTGAGTCTTAGCGACCTATTTTACATAAAATGTTTTTAGTGGGATTTCATTTCTTTTTGTAGGATAACCTATTATTCATAAGAAAAACACATGAACCTCCCTTAAATACTTCACGGTGGGGTTCTGATTCCAATGAAACTACTTCCCAATTAATATTGTAGCAATAGGCCTAATACCCCGGAATAAAGTAACTACCTACATACCTAACCCTTATATTGAGCTAAGTCTCTTAGCAAAGACCAGAAATATGAAAATAATATACCTATGTACCTTACTACGCATTTATTTAGAAATTATATAAGTAAAAGTAACGCGTATATTTTTATCTTCGCAAAAATTAAGGTAATAAGGTACTTAAACCTTAAAAAAATGATCCGTAAATGTAAAATCTCTTTATTTATTTTGACCAAAGCGAAAATGAAAATTTCATTATTTTTTCCTATCGCACACCCCTGAATATAAGTACATATACATACATAAAATTCCAAGGATACTTCATACTGAACGAGACGACAGTTCAGCGATCGTGGTGAAGATCATACAATATATAAACAACCCTTATTTCAAGCAAAGCCATATTGTGCATTGTTTTTTGTGTTCGTGAATATATAATAAAAAAAAACAACCCTCACATCAATTATAGGCGGGGTTTACATTGCATTGTTGTGTGTGATTGTGAAAATTGTTGTTGTTTTTGAGGTTTTATTATGAACCTCCACTTTTGGATTTCTTATTTTTTTTGTTGTTTGTATGCAAATCCTAGTCTACATTCCAAATTTCAGCTTTCTAGCACTTCGGGAAGTACCCTTTAGGTTTTGATGAGTGAGTGGTCAGTGACAAAATCGACGTTTTTTGGGTATTAATAACACCCAAACTATAAAAGCTAGAAATATGAAATTTGGTGTGTATTATAAGGCCGCGGACTACATTTAATCCTGAAAATTTGAGCTCTCTAGCTCTATCCATACCGGAGCTATGAGCGCTTGAAAATACGACGAAACGTTTCGAGAAAATATAGGTAGTGCTCACCGCTCGTCTTGGCGGGCGCACTACCGTGCGCCTAGATTAAAAATGCAATCACGAGATAAAGTGATTTAAGTAAAATCAATAGTAAAGAAATAAGCGTTCCATGATATAGAACAATGATCAAATTGCAGAGACCCAGCTTATTTTTCTCTCCTGGGGCCTTATCTTTCTTACCTGATTTCATTGCTACATAATTTCAGAAATTTGTATTGCTGGGTGAATTATTTTATGAAATCTCATTTACAATCAACCCGCTAAAGAGGCTTGTTTTTTACCAAAAAGTTTTTTTTTTTTTTGCTATTTATATTGAATTCAGATTTTTAGGAAATTTTATTTCAAAAATATACATTCATGCATGATTTTAAAGTCGAAAGTGGTTGGCAACGCGCATAAGGCATATTCGTCAAGTGATGAAATGAAGAGTTACTGTGAAAACAATTGTTATGATTATCTTGTATTTGTTCAATAAAAATTTCACAAAGAAGACAATATGTAGGTACATAATGTGTTATTTATTAAAAAATTGAAGAAAATGTAAATATTTTTAAATTTTATAAACGGAATTTCGGGTTTTCTGGATTTTGGGATTTCTGGATTTTGGGTTCCCGGGATTATGGGTTTTCAGGATTTTGGGTTTACGGGGTTTTGGGTTTTCTGGTTTTTTGGATTCTGGATTTCGCGATTTTGTCCGACTTCCTTTATCGGATAGTTACCGACACAAATACCTACATGGGTTAGTGATGATAAACAAAACGCGCGCGCGATTTAATTGCTTGATTCACTGCTTTTACACCTTCTCTTTTTGGGATTTTCTCCTGATGAAGCGTTTATATTCAATATGATCATTCTTGTATTGATTCTAAGATTTCCTTATTTAAAATAAGACTATTTTTAACGCGCTTTACTTCTATTTGATATTTCATAATAGTTAATAACAAATCTACATTATAGAATAAATATGCAAAGTCAAACAATATCATATGAAGACAATTAAATTATTTGCAAAACAAAAACAGTTACACAGGAAAAAAAATGTCAGGAACAAAAAGTTAAGTTTGAATGAAAGAACAACAACTGGAGTGAGCTATCACCAAGTTTTATAGGCTGGATTTATAGCTATTTCACGGTTGCCAGGCCAATCATTAGACTCCTGTAGTGGTGTTTAGTCTGTCTATGTTCAATTTTATTTGAAAAACTATTTGCCTCACTGAGATTTAAACTACAGATCAAGCGTCTCCGGGCCAAGTGCATTACGCGCTATCGAAGGTCACGTGTTCATGTCGATCGAGTGCAGGTTTTATTGTTTGACAACTTACTGCATTTGAATCAACTAGCATTTTTACTAGCGACATACAAGTTTGTTGTTGTTCATTTATGTTCTTTCTTTCTTCTCCATATTCCATATTGTTTGCTCAGAAGAAGAAACTATTTTTTTAAATTTATACCAACATAATATGCATAGGTAATGAGTTATGAGTACATACAAAAATTCCTAACTTTGAATTAATAACTGTATCAACTTTTACAATAGAAAAAATATGTTGGGGATTATTGGATATTTTGAGATATTGGCAAAAAAAAAATTATATTGGGGATTTTGTTGTTTGGCCGCCTGTCCCCACGGGCATCTTGTCGTGTTGGATTAATTTTTTGTGGGGAATTCATCCGCTCGAAAATGTGTTTTTTGGAGATAACGTATGTTTCCCTACCTACATACCTAATGTTTCGCAATTGATACAATATAAATAAATTTCGTCTGGGGCAGCACCTGAAATTTTGTTATACTCGTACGTTTATTATATTTTTATTTTATTTTTATAAAAATAATCGGTTTGAAAAATGTATCTCCCATTGTATCAATTTCAGGTCACTTACCAGATTACAAACTAGTAACAGCTGTGCCTGTGGTCGTGCTCGATGATGATCATCGCCCGGAAACAAGAAACGGTATGTACCACATCTCCTCCGACCTTCTCTCCTTCTTTATGACTGGCACCACCGCCTATTTGTCTTTGCTGTGCGTTAAACATCGGAAGAGTAACTGAAGATCGAAACCCTTTTTTCATATTTGCTCTTTTCATATTCCATGGTCCTCCTTCTCATATGCTACAATGCACCTACATAATGTTGTTTTGTACGTAGCTAAGATGACACATCATGTGTGTGCTGCAGAGAGGAGACCGCATAGTTAGTTCCATTCGTGCGTGAAAAGATTGGAAAGTGCCAGATGCCATTATAGTAGGTACTTTATTTTATAACATATACGCCCCCTTGCGTTTCATTTGGCATATTGAATGATGGAAATAATGTCAGCAAGGTCTCGGTGAAGTGTGCAAAAAATTTCAAAATGCATTCTGATTCTACTATGAACTATCATAAAATACAGGCTCATCAGGGATGATGGGGCACAAGTAAGGAATGAATAGGCACCTTTCTAATGTAGTACCTATCTACTTAAGGCAAGAACAACCACATCGATGATTTCAAACTTAAGAAAACCTCCAACACTTTTGTCAGAATTATGCATATCAAATGATTTTGAGTGTAATTCAATGCGAAAAATCTGCAGAGAACGATATTATGCTGGTATTCAGTTCGTTGCACGATGGGTTTAATAAATAATTGAGTTCCCTTCTTCTTTATTTCAATAAGCGAGTTGAAGCTTACGGCTACGATCACCAAAACATGTTTGTATTTCGATCCAAGTTTAAGCAAAATTTTTAACATGTAACAAGAGTTGTACATCAATATTAAATACGAGAGCGACAACTTTTGAAATAAAAAAATATTCACGAACTTGCTTTTCTAGCTTAAAACTATAATTTAGCAGCTATGCATAAATGTACATAATGTTTATGGTTCAACAATCTTATTTACCTATGATTTTAACCACAAAATGTTAAAAAAGTCAAAAGTACCTAATACAAAAAATTAATTTTATGTTTGATTTTTTTTTTTAAAGCCTTAACTAGATTCACGAATTTTTGCAAAAAGTACAAAAGTGAAAAACTAAAACATGCGCTAGAGATGCTTGTGTGCAAAAAAGCCTGCGAAAATAGTGTTTGATATATCATTTTAGATTGATACTACAGATAAAACACAATTTTTTCGCACACAGGCATCTCTAAGCATATTTTTGCTCATCACATTCTCACTTTTTGCCCTACTTTTGCTATTTTCTCACTTTTTCTGTCAGAATACTGAGGAAAAACATTTTCGGATTCGCTTTCTCAAGATTCGATGGACCGAATTCTCAGAGATCTCATTTTACTGAGTTAATTCCAAGCTTTCATTCTCATCCGTCAAGTTATTGTTGTTGACATTCTTTTTACTTTTTTTTATATTTTTTTTTTGGAAAAGATACTCGTTCGGTACTTAATAAAATTATTACGGTTGGTATTATTCAGCCAGTTCTTATTTCTGAAATCTCAGCACTAAGCAAACTCCACCAGCTTCACTGAGCAGGAGGAGAATCCTGAACAAAACTTCTTCGATAAAAGTCAAAAGCAATCTCTATCCCTGCGAAGAAAAATAAATGAGCAAGCAAATCCAGAAAATATCTCAGCTTTTTACGGCAAAAGTGAGAATTTAATTCTCTACAATTTATATTAACGCATCTTTTGTTGGTTATAGCTGTTTTGTTTTTAATTTTAAGATAAAGAAGTGCGTTAACATAAATTGTAGAGAATTAAATTCTCTACACAAATGTGCTAAAATTTTGTTTGTGCGATGTATATATATGGTTCGCAAGATATCGTTAGGTCTTTCTACGCCCCCTTTTTCAAAATGGCGGCCAAATGGGGGGATGGCTTTCAACCCAGAAAACTCGTTTTTATAATCAACTGTACAAAATGCTAAGTTCTACTAAAATTTTTTAACATTTCAATGGACTTATTACATGATAATGTAATACTGACTTAAGAATTAAAAAAAAGTCAATAAAACTTATTAACATGCACTCTCTCAGAGCAATAAGGTAATCAATTTTACAACTTACAGTTACTACCCACTAAACTAATCCTACTTCATAACTAAACACGTTCATACGTATAACATCGACGCACGTTCATAAATATGTGTGAAATGCACCTCACATTTTTGAAATTAAAAACTTTTTAACTATACGGATCAAATCTCACATATACAATAGACATAATATATCTAGTTATAGAGGAAATATAGGTTTTCATGAGGGTTTTTATGTCTTGACTTCATTATGGATGGCAGACTCACCCTAATTCAGTTTTCTATCTTCACATGACCAAGACACATTATGTACCTAGATATAAAACTAGAAGCTAATTGTTTTGAAATGAAGATATAAAACTAGAAGCTAGTTGTTTTGTAATGAACACCCAACTCAAGTGATGGATGACCTAGTTTCAATTTGCAAGAAAATGTGGTTTGGGCCAAAGTATATCGATTTCATTCACCTATAAAGTGGATTACTTTTACTCCAGTAGTTTGTTTCATTGAAGTAGAAATAAATTTCAACTTATGAGTTCTGACAATACTAAGGTAGGGTGAGTTTTGATCTGTAAAGCAGGTTAAGTAGAAAAAAGAACCTATAACAATTCAACCCACCACCAGCAGTGTATTTTATTTAAATACAAAATTGTTTTTAATTTAATATCGTTTTATTGTTATATTTTTCAAATAATTGGATCCAAGAATAATTTTTAAAAAGTTCTGGATTCTGATTATGTGGCTATCTGGGCCCTATTCCACAAAAAAACTTTTCAACTTTTCACTTTGCACTTAACAAATTTTTCGTAAATTTGCACAACTTTATGTTCCTCAGAACTATAAAATTTGATCAGTAATAAGTTGAAAATGAGAAGTGTTATTTGCAAAGTCTTTGCAATTTTTATATTCTCTTTTCAATTTCTGTTCCACGTACGTTCTCTTGTGCAAAGTGCAAAGTTAATATTGAAAAGTGTAATTTGCAAAGACTTTGCAAAAATAATTATGCTGTTTCGTTCCACAAAAACTGTTAATTCTATTTTTGCAAAGCAAATTTTGATAAGTTTGTCAAAAGTTTGCAAGGTAAACGATCGCTTTACAAATTCATATTGTTATAACTAGTGAAGCTTTCAAAATGTTAAGATGTGAGTTTTTGTTCGACGGTAGTGAATACGCGGTTATAATAAGAAATTATAAAGACCAAATTCATTTTTCGGGACTACAAAACTTTAATTTTAAAGAGTGTTTTCGTTTAAATCGAATTCAAGTTGATTTCCTTTTAAATAAAATTGGAGAAAAATTAGAGCACAAAACACAACGCAGTCATGCTTTGTCGGCTGAAAATCAACTGCTACTCTGCTTGCATTGGCTCGGAAATGGTTTTGCAACACCATGCATAGCTGCAACTCCATGGTACTCAGCTATGCATGGTGTTGCAAAATCAACAGTTTGCAGAACCGTCCATAGAGTTGCCGACGTTAGAATAAGACGTTTTATTTCAAAACACAGTGCGGTGGCCCGATGACGTCAGTGGTATTGCTGAAAAGTTTTTTATTGGATGGATTCCCTTGTGTGTGTGTGGTTCTGTGGATGGTACAATCATTAAAATTGATGCGCCTACATTACACGAGGAAGGATATGTGGACCGGCATGGAAACTACTCATTGAATAAGATGATGATATGCGGGCCAGACGATGTATTATATCGAATAAAAAATCGATGTATTTTTTCCATGGACATCCCTAATGCAAAGATGATTAAATGCTTTGTGAAACACTTTGCACACTTACTTTGCAGGAGAGCGCAAAGACTTTGCATAGAGTGCAAAGACTTTGCAAGATTTTGCATAGAGTGCAAAGACTTTGCATAGAGTGCAAAGTTTTTGCAAAAATTAGCTTGGTGCAAAGTGAGATTTCCAAATCCGGCAAAGTAAATTGTACATTTTCTTCGTAGATTTCAAGGCAGCCTTCGACACTATAGATAGAAAAGCACTATACTTCAAATTAAGTCAAATGGGAATGTCGACAAAAATGCTAAGAATAATTAAAGAATTGTACAACGGAACTAAGTCAGCAGTATGGGATGGAGCAAAAGTCTCAGAATGGTTTGAAACTAAAACTGGATTAAATCAAGGATGTTTATTAAGTGCTATCATGTTTGCCCTTTTCATAGACGATGTGACATCTTATTTACCGGCTGGAATCAACATAGCTAACACAGTCATAAGATCTCTTCTCTATGTTGATGATCTGATTTTGCTTGCCGAATCACCTGAAAGCTTACAGCTGATGATTAATAAGTTAAGTGAATATTGTAAATTTTGGAATCTTATAATCAACCTTGATAAATCTAAAATTATGATAGCGGGATTTACGAGAGGAAGATATTCACAAAGAAAAAAATGGTATTACGGTAGAGAGAATATCGAAATAGTCAAAAGCTACAAGTACCTTGGAATAGATGTAACTCCAACCTTCAATATTAAACAACATCTCGCGTCAAAGCTTGTCACGTCAAAAAATGCAATCAATCTCAGCTTGAATCTATTATTAAAAAAGAAAGAGGTACCGAATTCAGCTAAATACAAAGTATATGAGGCGGTTCTACGTTCGATGATGTGCTATGGAGCCCAGGTGTGGGGCTTTCAAGAATACGAGGAAGTCGAAAAGTTACAAAGGTTTTTCATTAAAAAAGTATTCCAGCTACCTAAAAATACTCCAAACTACATGTTACATCTCGAAACTGGATTGGCCACACTTTACATATACACCTTAAAACTACATGTTGATTACATTATAAAAGTAATAGCAACCTATAGTCAAGAAAGATTACAGCGTGTCTTAGGACTGTACGCTATTTGGAGGAACCACTCCTTCATTCAAAAATGGAAAGATTTAGCCGATTCAGTTGATGCACCTTTGGTTGTAAATATTGAAAGACCTATGGAACTAAAAAATCAAATGTATGCAATAATAAGTGAATTGGATATTAAACAGAGAGAAAACTTCACGCAAATAGCAAACAAATCAGAAAACCGTCTTATATACCCAACATTAGTTCATAACCTGACCGAAAACAATTGTTTCACCGATGCAAATAGTTGCAGAAAAATATCCCTGTTGTTTCGAGCGAGAGGAGAGCTACTCAATCTGAATGGAACATCTTTCAACAACACCGAAACCAAATACTGCACACTTTGTAACCAACATGCAAGAGAAGACACGTTTCATTTCATAGGTATTTGCCCAATATTGAGAAACTGGAGGATCCAATATTTCGAAAAACCAACATTAACCCTAGAGGAACTCAAGAAATTGCTAAATGGCCCGCATTGGGATGCTATTTATAAATACTGCGAAGCAGCAACACGATATAGAAAATTAATTATCTCAGAATTTATATAAATATTCAATTAGGTAAAAAAAAAAAAAAAATTTATAATTAGTTCATAAGTCCGACAGACGGCAATTTTCGCCATTGTCCTTCCTATTCATCTGAAGCATTGTAACACAATCATGTAAACTAATAATTATTAATTGCTTAATAAATGAATCTATCTAATCTAATGAAAGTGAGATTTGCAAAGAATATTGTGGAACAGAAAAACTTATCACTTTGCCCAAAAATGCAATTTCATAAGTGCAAAGTGAAAAGTTGAAAAGTTGTTTTGTGGAATAGGGCCCTGATCGTATAAATTAAGGCAGTTACAGCCATAATACTTAAGTCTTTTGACTTGGATCATTTACAATTTTCCTGATGATGTTGAAATGAAGGTAATCGTGTTTATTTTACGACCATATCCGCTTTAAAAAATATTTTTATCTTAAATACAACAACCAATTCGCTTAGTTATCGGTGATAAAAAACTGCCGCTTATATGAATATTGTCTCGTATAATTTTAAACGTCAAACTTTATCATCATTTCCGTGATGGAAATGGTGGGTATGGTAGGCTCGGTTGCCGTTTTGGTAGGATCCTCCCAAATTTTGCAGGTTCTTTTATCTTTGGTAGGTTGGTAGGTTTTTTAACAAAACGATCTCATAAATGAATTACCAGATTACCACTCTTTAAAAAATAAAAAATAATTGTAATACAGCCCACACGAGTTATTGAAACTTATGTAGGCATTTATTTTATTTATGAATAAATTATAAAGTGAAATTGAATTTTAAGTTTAAACATATGTACCTCAGGTTCTGAATCGGGATAATTTTTTAACACGTAATACAAAATAATTTTTGATTCTGCTCTCTATATGGATGGGTGGCTTGCATGGTAAGGTAGTGTTAATTGCAGTGTAAAGAAAATAGACAAAAAATGAGTAAAAAAGAGATATGCATATAACACTGCAGTGGCACGATCGAGTGTTTTGACACGAAATTTTTGCGGTGGAACGGTGGCATGAAAAAGTTCAATATGGCACGTTTCTATTTTTAAAGGTTACTTAAAATGAAGCAAATTTCTACAAAATTTAATAAAAGCTTGTCCAAATTCTGTAAAAAAAAATTGACTGAAACTCATATTTTTTGACAATAAGCAAATAAAGAAAAAGTTTTTTTTTTTATTTTATGCATACATCCCGTAATACAATTAATTACAGTTTTTTCAACAAAATAGAAGGGGTATTCATGCAAAATCGTATGTGCCTCGTAAATCTCGTATTCTGCATACGTTTACGACCTCGTAAATCAAATGTCTAAATTTGTATGGAAAATTATATACGCAGAGTTGATAAGTTTGCGCGATGATTTTGCTGCGCAAACGAGATAAATTTACGCAAGTTAAAATCTAGGAACTAATATTGAGAGTTTATGCTATATACGCAAATTGCTTTATAGGTGCCTTCATGCAAAGTGAAGCATAAATTTACGCAATTACTAAGTTCATAAATTTATCTTATTGCATGAATACCCCTAGAATAATTTGTAGTTTTTTGATGTATATACAATGTAAATAAGGCTTACCTGCTCTGATTTTTAAAAAATGGTTACTTGAAAACAATTTACTTAAAAAACGCTTTTTTTGGTTTCTCTCAATGAGATTTTTTTAGGGTTTGGTCAACCACTGCACTGACCACTTAACGCTGAAAGAAAAAAATAAACTCAGTTTTTGAAAGTTTTATTTTCAAAAACTATGTTCAAACTGACTTTGTTCAAAATTTTAGGTTATTAAGTATTGTTTTTATTTTTTAAAGTTGTAAGTCGCTAGACCCTGGTTCTTTATGAGCCGTTTGTGCCACTAAATTTATTTATTTATGACTCCATATAAATATATGACAGTCATCATTTTTTTTGTCATATTTGTGAACAAAAATTGACAGAAAAAGCTTGCGGTCATATTATATGGCATAGTGTAATACTGCTTGTCATACAAATATTGTGCCATATTTTATATGACTAGCATTAGTCATATATATATATGATAATGTTACACTGCCTTCATAATTTTATAAATAGCAAATAAAGTCAATTATTAAATTCCTCAATAAACTCTTTTCTGTACATACTTGATAAGGGCATTCCAAACTTGTTCGCCATTTAAATACTTGCAGAATAGAAGTCGACCGCCGAATGCTTCTAAGGATAGGGCATACGCCCAGAAAATGCACAAAAGTCTCCTCTTCCCTCATATTACATAGAGAACAGTTCGTATTTTTCGGTTAATAACGTAAAATTTTTAAGAAAATCAGTTTAACCACAGTTTTTTAATTTTGTTTTCCAAATTTTTAATTTGAAATTTACGTTTTGAAAAACTTTTGACTAAACAACTTTATTTAATAAGAAGATAAAAAAAGAGATTTCTGGCCTTACAAAAGGGTATAGCACTGTATTGTAACGGTTACCGTTGTTTTTTAATATTTTTATTTTTTCTGTTTTAAGTCAATTTTTTTTAGAAAATTACCCCTCCCGTTATTTTTAGTTTTTTCAAAAATAAAAGATAGGTGAGCATCTACTTTTAAGTGTTTGACTAAAAATTGATAGAAACATTGAATACAAAAAGAATACTTAATGACGTAAAATTTTTAACAAAATCACTTTGAACACATTTTTTTTTTAATTATTTTTTCAAAATCTTGAGTTTCAAAATTAATTTTTCAAAAATTGTTCAATAATATTTAAAAAGCAAATAAAAGAAAACATTTCTAGGCTTACACAAAAATATAGCATGGCATTGTATGTATTATCATTGTTTTTTAATTTTTTTTTTCTGTTTTAAGTCAATTGTTTAGAAAATTAATTCTATATTCTCTCCAGACATACGACAACTCTTTCTTCAATCAGCGAGGGGAAACTACAATCTGAGTACTTGCAATCTCAAGTACAATCTGGAGCATCCGAACAATGAATATGAAACAGCTGTCCTATTTTATTTTTATTTTCTTTGATTAACATTTCATGTCAAAGAATTGCGACGAAATTCTCGAGATTGGAGAGGGAGGCAGATTTAAAAAAGCTCAGGGCGGGAAGAAACCTAAATACGCCACTGCTTCGGACAAACCTATTCTTACTGCCCAAGCAACTCTTAACATGGTCCATTATTGCATTTACCCAACTACACCAATTAGAATAATTTGCCAAAAAAATCATTCAAAGTAAATACATTTTTGGATAAAATAAAGCTTAAACTGTTTATGTTCTTAAGTTTTATGACACCCTTTAAAGTTATTTTATTCAATGAACCTTCGCGTAAAAAAATAACCATGTCAGTGGCTTTAGCAAAACGCAAACATCATACATAACTTACAATAACCAAAACCATTTTGCACATCCACATTTAAAAGAACTGACTGTTAAGTTATGCATTTTTAATAAATTCTTGAAGCTGAAGATAGGCGGATGCAATTCCACGCTAACGCGTTTGTTTATGGATTTGTCTACCAACAAAGCCATTATTTAAAAATTTTATTACTTAAGTAGGTTAGGTAGGTATACATATGTAGGTATATAGAAAACCATAGAAACAAAATTTAATTATAGACGTGATATCTTGGATTAGCCTCACACGATCAATACCATGCCTACCTTCAAATGTATACCAATTGTAATTTAATTTGCAAAATAAACGCATTGGTTTAGACATTTTAAAATCTGAAATGACAGTGAAAAACGAAGGAAAATACACCCATTGTTAAAACAAAATGTTTACAAAATAGAAATAACAAATCTGTCGCTAGAAAAGTAAAAAAGTTGTTTCCATGATTCTTCTTTAAAATTTTGATAAAAATTATTTGATTTAAGGAACGTTTTGAAAAAAAGATCAAAAATATGAACACTTTTACAATCTAATAAAATTCATTGAATTTTTTTAGAAAAATCTGTGGATCCATTTTTGAGAAAAATAAGATTTTCAAAAATGCAAAAAAAAAAAAATATATGGCAGGTACATACTGTTATTGTCGATTCTAAAAAAATGAAAAAAGGTGTGTAACCTATGGGTTTAGACTGCAGGCGAGTACACAGATAGACAGACAGAATGACGGACGGACGGAATTGTGACTATTGTGAGACCCACTATTTTCGTCTTCCCTATCATCGTAATGTCATAGTTTGATCAAAATCTCGAGTTCGATTTTTTGTACAAATTCAAAACTTGTACCTACATACATATATGTACATATGTATATCACAAGTAAAAATGAAAACAAAATACAGGCCCGGTGGCGTGTTAAAATTATTTGCTCCCTGGAAGTCTGTTTAAATTAAATGGAATTAAAATTGACAAGGTTTAAAAAAGAGTTTTACTTCCGGGTAAAAAGAGTGAATATAATGCGTTTGGTATTTGGGTTAAACTTACTTTAAGCCCAGATTTAACCGGATTTAAGTGACTGATTAATACAATAAAAATTGTATACCAATGATTTAAAAAAAAATGTAATCGTATTAAAAAAGACATTTTGATAAGACAGAGGATAAATCCAAATTTTTGTTTAAGCTCTTCTAGAACCAGAAAAAATATATTAAAAAAACGGCAACACTTACAGTACAAAAATTATAGGTTTTCTGAAAGCCACAAACTTGTTTTTTTAATAATTTGTTCCAACCTAGTTATTTGTATCAATAGTTTTTGAAAAATGTACTTTCAAACTCAAAATGTATCAAAAAAAATTTAAAAAATGTTACTGTTGATTTACTTATTCAAAATTACGAAATAAGGTACTGAATTGGCTTCAATTATGTGATGTCCCTATTAATTCTTAATCAAACACTGAAAACTAGATGGTTTTGTGTCTTCTAGTTTATGAGAAAATTGAAAATTACCAGAACTTCTTTTTTATTTTTAAAACTGACATTCTAGTATAAAATAATACAATAAATAATAATAAGGAAAATATTTTATTTAACGAGCATCTAAACATTCATACTGCCTTAAGCATAATTAAATGCATTTGGAAGAATCTTTTGTTTATTATAAAGGTACTCATTTGATTAAGAAACACTTAATTTTACATAGTTAAAGATGACCAATTAAGTTTTGCACTAGTGCTAAAAAAAGTATGTCAACGCTGAATGTTGAATGTTTTGATAAATCGGTATGCCAAACACCGTATAAAAATAGTTGCTTCACATAAAGTAAAAACTTAGTCACCCCTGTTCTGATTTTCGCTTCAGTAAAAATTACTCTCGTTTTAAAAACAAAGGTGTTCTTTACTCAATTATTTTGAAGTTTTCAATACGATTTAAATTTTAAATCCGTACGAAAATCGCATATACTATGTATGTATATAAATTTTATAGAAATTAAAAAAAAACTGGTATCATACTTACATGTGAAAACAGCACAGCACCAACTATTATTAAAGACACTAAGGGCCATTTTTTTCACTATTGCTCAACTTGAGGCAAACTCTCAAGTTGATCAACTTGAGAGTTTACTAAAACTCGAGAGTTGAACGCAAGTTTAAATTTCATTTTATTCACTCATTTTTTCTCAACTTCCCAGTTGAATTTATGGATATTTATGAAATTAAAACAGAACTGTCATTGTCAATTTTAATTTTGATTTATTGTGTTATTTAGTTTGAAGTTTTTCAATAAGGAAAAAGCATCGGAGAAAATCGCGAATGCATTTACTGCCCAAATAAATTGATGGCTAATTTACGCGAGTTGACAAAATATAAAGTTGATCAACTCTAGAGTTGAAAACCGAAAGTTAAAAACATCACCTTTGTGTGAATAAAAACAAATTCACAAGTTGAAAATAAAAATCCTCAAGTTATGTTCAAATTTGAGTGAATAAAATCGGCCTAAAGCCCAAGAAACAATTTTAGCTATTAAAAAGCATGAACAGCTCTTCCAAAGCACTGATTTCTATAAAACACTGGATAGTGGATTCTCTATATGTATAACAGTTCTTTTTGAAGCAAATTGAATTTGACAGCTTGTACTTCCTCACAGGGACTGTCTCTTTTTTAAGATAAAGGGAAAGAAAGAGATAGATGTTAGTCATCAGAAAAAAAAAACAAACAAAACGTTCAATTTCACTGGCTGCGTTCAATAGAAAATCTGAAATGTCAGCCAAAATTCACTGTGTCAAATTCTCGTATTTACTTATAGAATTTGCATTGAAACAAAATAAAATAGAACTTTAATTATATTTTATAATTTATGCTAAGAGCTCTGAAGATGAAATTTTATGTAAAAAAAATAGCGCAAGTTTTATTAAATTCCATTAAAACTGCTTGTTATTCTGCATTAAATTTTGTTCCTGGTTTTCAAATGTTTTGAGATTACAAAAAGTTTTTTATTTAAATAAGTAAGAATTACAATTTTATTATACAAAACTCATCAGCAAAAATCCACCACTAAGTAGAGCGAAAATCAAAAAGGTTCCTCTTGTATGTATATACTTCAGCTCTTTTGGCACTTCTCCCAACACAAACCATTGTCCTCTAAATTTTCAGATGAGATTTTCTTGTCTAAAGTTTCAGATGAAATGTAACTAAAAGTTACTAAAAGTCACTCAAAGTCATCTAACCTTTTATGACATTTGATCAGAAGCTCCAAAAATTCAGAAATCTAAAATATTAGATGTAAAACGTAATACATACATGTGAGTGAGGTAGATAAAGAAAAAACAAAAATATTGGAAACAAGAATTCATTAGGTACAATAACAGGAAATTCAAAGTACCTAAGTAGAAATTTAATATATAATACGCATAATAATATAATTTACTCGCGAAAGAAGATGCAAACGAAAGAAATATGCAAACCAAACAAGAAATACTAAACTGTAATAAGTGTTATAAACGGTCAAAAAAATCTGACGTTGTACCTCCTCACAGTTATAATATTCCTTCAATTTGCTTCAAACTTTTTATGAATCCACTATCCAGTGTTTTTTATAGAGATCAGTGTTCCAGAGTTAATCTTAAAGCTTGTTAATTTATCAAGGAGCTCTACATGTGCATTTAGAGCAAAAATCAAGCTCCCTTGCAGCTAATTCATTGAAGTCGAGAGCTATTTTTGGCTCTTATTTAACTAGTTATCAGTGGCGAAGGTGACTTCGAAGCTCTGTAGACTATGCATTTGAAATCATGAAAACATCACTTTTGGTAGATTTTTGTTTGTATTGGTTTGTGTAATACAGATGATAAAATATATAAACTCATGAATCGTTTCATAGTATGCAAATATAAATGATTACAAAGATGACAAAAGCCAAATAAAAAAAATATCTGTAAAAATACAAAAGATAAGAAATTAATAATTTTCGATCGTATGATAGTGAATTTAAAGTGCGCGTTTAATATTTTCAGAAATGTAGTGACGGTACTTCGTTAAATTACAACGCGCCTTCATAATTTTGTGTATTAAGCCGTCAATAATAAAAAAAAAAAACTAGGGAGAGTATAGAAATAAAAAAAAATAAAACATTTTCCATGGCAGAAATAAAATTATTTTTGAACAACATAACAGTTTTGTGTTTTGTTTAGAGGGAAGTTGTTTCTTTTTTAAAATATAAAAAATTAATTATGAAGGTATTGCATTAGTTTGCTATCTCGTCGCCATTTTTATCGTTCGGCAAGAAGCTGCAAACTACGTTTTTTAGAGCTGCAATATTAATTGCTAGCTCTATATCTATTAATTCACAAGATGGCAGTTTTGTCTTTTCTTTACTTTCTTGTTTATTGCTAAAAGATGAAAGGGTGTTTCAGAAATTAAAAGCCAAGGAAATCAAATAATAAATACATTTGTTTTATATTAGAACCAAAATTTTTATAATTAAAGAGTATTTTTTGTTGAACTGCATTTAAAGTCTAAGGTGTACTTTTTTAAATAAATTAATTCCGTTTCAAAACTTTTAATTTAGCTGCTACACCTATGTTGTGATAAGGAAAACTTTTATTCTAATCCCGGTTTTTTGAGAAAAAAAATTAACCACATCCATCTTTCTAAAATGTATAATCAATAAAAATTTTTTTCGTACATGATTAAAATTAAAGCGCAGATTTTTTTTTTTCAAATGCTAATAAAAAGCATATACCTATTTTGCAAAAATGACAGATCGTCAAATTTCGTCCGCAAGGCTAAACAGAAAAAAATTATCTACGTATAGGTACTTTTATAGATGCACTACAAATAAAAATAAATCCAAGTGGGTAGGTGCGTTTTATTTTTTTGATAAAATAAATATTTTTATTTTTGTTTTAGGCAACACCCTATTATATTTACATATGTGTATGAGTGGCTGAGTGTAATGTGTTGAAATATTATCAGCTCTATAACCGATTTGTAGTGGCTCTGTTAATGCTAGTTTTTGACATTTCGAAAGGCGCATGCGTTTGTATTTTACTCGGTGCAGTATAAAACTCTAAAGCTGCTAGTTTTCGAGCTCTAAAGGTATCTGTTATAACTCATGTGTTGCTGAAAGCGTTGAAATGGCTCTTTAGGTGCTGAAAATTAAAGTAGCTCGTTCATAGATCATATGAACTTTATAAGTGAGCAAATTTAAATAACTATACGTTGAAAAAGCTAAAGGTGTTCATGAACTTCACTATAGAACATGTTTTTAAATAAAAATTGATGGAGCTGTGAAGTTATGCGTTTTAAAGTTGTAGCTTCCGATTTCACATTTTGAGAGCTGTAGAAGAACAGGGGGTCTAGCACGTAACTTGAGACGATCGAGTTTACTCGATACAATCGAGCACAGCCAGTTCCTCATTGAACTCAATCGAGTGTTTTCGGTTGAATTGAACTAAATAAGGAACTGCCTATACTCGATTGTACCGACTGAACTCGATTGTATCAAGTTACATGCTGGCCCCCCAGTTTTGCTTCTTTAAGCTGTGACGATGTTACTTGGGAGGCAATCTTGTAAGGTGTTTTGTATTGTATTGCGAGAGGGAGGGAGAAGGAGACCTTAGCACGAATAATATACTAGGAAATAAAAGATACCTATGTATATATTAGAAAAAATAGGACTGTCATATTTCCAAATAAAATTTTTTGTTTTTAACTGGACTTCTATAAATTCTAAAAAAAAAAAATACCTATACCACTAACATAAAGCCAATAAAATAAATAAACTATACTTATGAAAAAAAATATATCGATTTAAAGGGGCCTTATGGGAGAATGAATAAAAAAACAAATGCATGTACCGACTCAAGTGAAGTTAATTGAATATACCAAGATCCCAGGGCCACCAGACAGCTAAGATCTTTTTTGAAGCTCTGACAGGATCTTTCTTTATAAGGTGTTTAAAGACTAATAATTTCTTATTCGTGACCTTTTTCAAGTTTAAAACCTTGTTATCCCATATCCAAGATATTTAAATCAAAGTTATCAAACTTTACGCCTTTGTACATTTAGATAATATAGGCACTCTATGGTCCCTATTACCAATTACGATTATCGTTCAAAACCCCTCGTTATCGTGAAGTTGCGATTACATTTTAGGTTAGTCGTTTTTTTAAAACGATACTCGTTTTCTTTTACGACTGCTTATGGCAGTCGTGAATCATAATCGGTCTACATATGTAAGGACTATCGTTTTTTTTTTGGGTATCGTTTGTTTTGCCTTTTGTTTGGTAATTCGTGATACGGGCCCTGGGGCGTAGTACCTACTTGTTGATCTTCGCCATCAGGGGGTCAATTCTCGTTCTGTGAAGCTGTGGAGTGATACATTTTTGTACAGCTTCCCGACAAGTTATTCTGTGAAGCTGCTGTGAAGAAAATCACTATTTGACCTGCTCATGCGGGTAGAATTGAACCGAGAGAAAAAACAGAATGATTCCTTATTCGTGACCTTTTTCAAGTTTAAAATCTTGTTATCCCATATCCAAGATATTTAAATCAAAGTTATCAAACTTTACGCCTTTGTACATTTATGTTTGATGAAAATTACCAAATTTTAATCTATTTGTATATTTTTTTCTTTTCAGTGTTTACATGGGGTAAGCGAATGGGTAGGAAGTTGGACATTTTAAAAAGGGGTGAACAAAAAAGCCATCCTGACCTCCAAAGTATCTTCTATCCCCCACCATCCGATACAACAATTACCCTAAAAAAATGCAAATCAGGACCAATAGAAACTGTCAAAAAACCAGACGAGGAGCACGAGTCAGAGAAAAGATCGCCAAGGGACACGCATGTCTCTAGCCCCCAGAGAACTCCGAACAAAAGTGCGTCTCTTACAAAAGATCGACAAAAAGCCCTCAAATCATTCTTTCATAGAATAGGATCTACAGGAATGCTTAACCACAAATCGCATAATTTAGTCAAAGCCTCAGAACCACAGCTTTATCGCAGCAGTTCCACCAGCCAATTAAGCACTTGTTCCTACGTAAAATGTGATGATCCTAGTGAAGGTCTAAGTTTAGAGAATGGTAAAAAATCTATTCATAAAAACTCTACTATTGGTCCATCAACACTCAAATCATCAAGTTGTGATGACATTGCAAAAGCAGGAATAACTAACCTAGGAGAACAGCCTCGTCGAGGAAATTTTCCCTATGCATTTCTTCGCTCCCGCTTGTCGGTGCTTCCGGAAGAAAACGGAGGTTCTGTAATGAAACAATCATTAAAAACAAATCTCAATAGCCAAGTGACATTAGAGCACAGCATCAGGTCACCAGCAATTACAACAAATAGAGTTGGAGACGGTGATACAGTTTCTCTCACAAGTACTAGTCCAAGTCACCAGCAAAAGGTGATTTATCGGAGTGGCGTCATAAAACGTTATTCCTCGGACGATAGTGCGATAAGTAATTGCTCACCCCAAGGCGACGTTTCGCGAAATAATAGTATTTCATCAAAGGACTGGGAACCACTTTACCAAAGATTAAGTAGTTGCTTGAGTTCAAACGAATCGGGCTACGACAGTGATGGTGGCCGTGGTCAAGTTGAAGACGCGTCAACGAAACGGAATAGTTTGGTATCAAATAATTCGATAAGAATCGGGATTTTACCAAACGAAAATGATATTAGCGGGCCAGTTTCACGTGGCGGATACAACTATGATTATGAAACCGAAACAATACGTCGACGCTTTCAACAGATCAAGTTGGAAAGGCATTATCCAAGTGATTTTATCGGTTTGGTTCTGTCTCCGAAAACTGTACTGACTAGATCAAATGAACAGCAGTTAAGGTACCTTGTCGTAGAGATTGACACGTACGGAATTGCACACAAGTAAGTTTATTTTTCAAATTAGTAGCTTTTAGAGTCTTCATCTTAAAAGGTTTGGTTATGCGACCACACGTTCGCCGACCATTTAATCGCGATTTGAGTAGATTTAATATAAATTTTTTTCAAATCTCAAAGATTACCATAAACTTTTATCTCGTTAATCTTAGGTTTTAAATTAATCTTGCTAAGGGCCAGTTGTACAAATATTTGATCCGTGGTTCAGGAATTTTAACCCACCAATTTCGGCGGATTAACTGTGGTTCAACGATGGTTCAGGCATGTAATTGGCTTTTAGTGCATATTAGAACCTTGAACCATCGTTGAACCTCAGTTAACCCGCCGAAATCGGCGAGTTAAAATTTCTGAACCACGGATCAAAATTTAAACTACTATTGTACAACTGGCACTAAATGTTCATAGGACCAATTGTTTTACAACTCGAACGAACTTATTTTAATTTTGAGATGAGTAGGCACAATATTCGAGAAGCGAAATAGAACGTCCTTGTTGTTACAGAGACGTATCATCAGCCATCAAAGCCACCAGGTATGTAGTGGATGCCGTTCCGAAAGCCATCAGGTCCCCTATCGTAGAGTACCTATATTATCTAAAGAACCGACTCGTACGCCTCTTGCCTGAAACACCCGCAAATTTTATTTGAATTGAGTGAGAAAACTCTCTTATTTTAAACTTCAAATGCACGGGACAACTAGCCCATACAAAATCTAATGGGCAAATCCCCTCAGTGCATCAGCTTGTAGGGTGGAAGAGAACAACCACCTTAAGTCGGTTCTCTAGACAATATAGGTACTCTATGTCAGAAATGTTGAAATTTCAAGGAAATTTCAAAAAATCCTTAACCAAATTGGATGATGTTATGCGCGTAGGTACGAACACAAAAAAGGATTCATATTTATAATACCTACAAGCATCCCATCAGAGTGGTCACAATAGTGGAGTGATTTATTCGTGCCGGTATTTACTACAAACCAGGGTTTAAGGCAAAATTTTGTGTTAAAGGACTCAAATTATCGTACAATTGTTTGGAAGAAGGTTGGAAAGCTTATAATTGCAATTGCAACAGACACATCGGAGATTGGTAGATTGACTAGTTTGCATGAACGTGGAATCAAAAATGAAGTTTATGAGTTATGTAAAAAGTATTAAACAATAAAACAATAGTTGTAGCTTCACAATGAGTATAATAAAAAAAATTCTTGTACATTTAATAGTTTATATATATATATAATCTTAAAAACAAAATTAACGTTTTCTTACGCGTGAACGGTCACGTCTCTTGTTGCTGCTTCCTCTGCTGCGAGAACCTCTGCTAAGAGAATACCTGGAGTGGTGCTTATAACGGTCTTTGTCCCGACGATCGCGATCACACCCTCTGTACTTATCGCTACTTATAGTTTCTTTATAATATCTCATTTTCTTTGTACCAGCTCTAGTGCGAGTTTTACGAGGATGTTGATAAAAAGAGATATTACGTCAAAAGACACTAAAACTTCGTCATGGTCAATTTTGATGCTGCCTCCATACTCCATTGATACAGACTGGACCGAAAATTACCCGAAGAATCTTCCTCATAATTCATTCCAGCTTCTCTAATTCTAAAATGCACTAATTACCATTATCAAAGGAGAATTTCCATTTAAGCAATAAAAAAAAAAAAAAAACAACACAAACATACATATATTTGCCAGTAAGACCTAGGGTCTTATAAATTAGGCATTGTTAGAAGGATAGGATAGATTTTTGTTGGCACAGTGGACTGAGAACTAAGGTTTTGATTATCTCATTAAATCCCAGGGGTGGCGTTCAGTTGCGGGAATATAGAAAAGAAAGCTGCCTAGACTGGGGCTCGAACCCACACATCCAGGTTAGCAGTCAAGCACTACTTCCACTGCGCCGGGGCCACCCCCAAGGAGGGCAAAGTGCATCTCATGTGACGTAACATCTGTCACCTTGAAAATAAATACATACGTCTTAAACTTTCTGTTCGTCCGATATATTTTTTTTTTAATCTTGGTATGACTTTTTTTTATTTGTTTGTCGAAAACTTCCTGGCTTTGGAAAAAGAATCCCCCCATTCCGACGAGCTTAGCTTTATACCAGCATACCAAGTAGGTTCCAAGTCAGTGAAAATAAACATACATATTTATAAAAAATAAACAAGAGACCGGTAACACAAAATCCCAAAAAAAGTTTTTGAGGACTGTAAAATCTCTGTTCCAATGGCTACAATTTAAATAGAACGGTACTAAATTCAAATAAACTCCTGAAAAACAACAGCGAAGCATGATCATTTCATCTGTTTTTACAAACTTAAATTGATAGGGTTCGATAAATTTTTTGTAACCAAACAAAGTTGAGGGTTTTTGTGGCTGAAATCCACATTAGTTTAAAACCAGCAAAGTATTTTTCATAGTTTTTAAAATTTTCAGATACAAAAAATGTTTTGAATGAAAAAAAATTTCAAATTTACAAATATAATTAAAAAAGTTACACAATAAAGATTTATTAACAAGACCAGCTATACATATTGTAAGGCCCATCGCCTATTAGGCAACTTTTAGTTGCAACAGAGAGCAACAAAAAATGCTTGCAATCGCCCACTCGGCAATTTCCGAGCAACTTTGTGGGGCTAGACTTTGACTTTTGTCGCCATATTTCTTTTTGTGATGGCTGCTTTCCGGTTGTCTGGCTATGTATAATCGTAAGCTGGCAATGGGAAATAAATTAATAAGTATTTATAATTATAAAATATTATATTATTTATTATTATAATGTGTAGGTACTCACATTGTTGAAAAAAGGAAAGCACATTCCATTTCCAGAAATTGGCCAAAATGACAAAGGGTAAAAAGGAAATGCACGCCATTTTGGCATCCACAATGTTAAGCGGACATCATATTTTTGACAAATTTCAAAAAACTATTTAACAAGAATAAAAGGACACAAAAACATATGTTTTTGATAGCTAAACAGTTTATGGCAAATTTTAGCAAGTATAAAAGAGTTACCACCTGTGTTCTCTTTCGAAAATTCGTGTTTGAACATATATCTGAACCACTCTACTTTTCTTAATTTTGCAGATGATCCACCATGGCATAATTCTAAAAAATAATTTCACAAAAAAAATACTGAAATTTGCTCCTCTGCCATTTTCCTGCAAATTCACCATTTCCCATCATTATTATACTAAGGCCTTGTTTCACAAAGTTCCCAATACTTTCCAACAGTTAAAAACTTTGCCATCACAATTATCAAAACCATTATTGTATGTGTCAACTAGCTAGTTTTCCAATAAATTTGAAGAATATTATTAATTTGTTTTCAAATTGTTAATTTTTAGGCCGACACGGCTGGTAACAATACTACCTTAGTGGTTATAAGCCCATGATATCGCTGCAGGAATTGAGTTTGAACAGTTAGAAATTGGATACGGACACGAGCAATTTAAAATACCTACTTTTTTTTGCAACTTGAAAGTGCATTTTTGTGGTTTTAGTGGGTGATATTTTCGTCGTTATAACCTATCAATAATTTGGCATTTGTTAACATGTTTTTAAATTTTTTGTCGCTTGGTTCTGTCTTTTGAATTTTGAGTTTACACCTGAGTTTAATTAATTTAACTGCTCCCTGGTAGTCTGTTTAAATTAAATGGAATTAAACTTCACAAGGTTGAAAACGAGTGGTATATCCAGTGCCTATTATGAGCTTGGTTGAGCATCTGGGTTTGACTTATTTGAAATCAAGGTAGGTATACATTTAAAACCGGATTTAAGTGACTGAATAATATGGCCATAAGTAATATGTCATACCGCAAAATATTCGTCCCCGTCACACAAATCTCCGTCATAAGTCAAAATTATTATATTTACATATGTAGGTATTTTTTGAATGATTCACACTGACAGCTGTAAAAATATTTTATTTGCGAGTTTAATTTGTGATCAGCTTCAACAGTAAATTGGAGAATAAGTTGTTAATTGGAGAATAAGTTCTGATTAGCTTAATTAAAACTATAATCAGACATTCTGAAACAAACCCTAAATTGATTTGGTTATGTACCAGATTTTGTTTTCTTTGGTTCACATGGAAAATCTTTTTAAAATCATGTCCATAATCGACATCATCCGCAACAATGGATCCGGAGTGAATCGAAGTACATCGTTCTCTTTTCTTTCCAAGTGATATCTATGAAGAGAAAAGAGAGCACTACACTGTGATTAACTGCAAATGCATTTTAGCGGATTCCATAACCGGCATGAATATCTTTCTGTCACAATCTTTTGATAAATATTTACATAAAAAATGTCTTTCTTAAAAAAATTTTAAAGATACTTTTTCTTTTTCTATTTAGAGATGGCCGGCTGCGATTAGGTGACGAAATTGTTAATGTTAATGGCAATCACCTACGTGGGATACAGTCCTTTGATCAAGTGCAAAAGCTACTTTCTACATTCGTAGACAATTGCATGGATCTTGTCATAGCTCATGATGAAGTGACTACATTGACTGATTTCTGTACAAAAATTAAAATAAATTGCATAGACCCTTCGAAGGATTCCAATCTGCCTGAAGATTGTTACTATAGCAATAGCAGAGCAAAAAAACGACTTTCATACAGCCATCGTACACACAGCACAGAAAGTATAAATAGCTATGATTTAGGCAGTTTACAAAAAGCTCTAGAAGACGATGACAATACAATGTTTGGGAAGACAGTGAAAAATATACCCCAAACACGATATCCGATACCTCGTAAAGCAATGTCTAATGAATCCGAAAAACCCGAACAATTTCCACGACCTCGATCTATGCGAAGCTTGGAACTAACACCACTTTACAGTACGTCCGAGTATATACCTGTATATGCTAATCGTGTAACAACAATAAAAAACACAATAAGCGACGACGAGAAATGGCAAATTCTCAGTCGAAAACGCACTGAAGCTCTTCAGCATTCGGATTTTTCCGAATTGCTGAAAACTTCCAATCAAGATATTTGTAACCAAAATACTAACCAAACTAAAAATAAAATTTCTAACACTCCGGAAAACGTTCATCGTCTTTATATTAAAGCTGTTAAGGAAACTAACGATCTGGGTCTGATAAAATCTGGTGAAAACCACATGGAAGCATCAGACAAAAGCGCGGATGGTGACACCTATTTTAAATCGCGATCACACTACTCTCGAAATTCAATGAATTATTCAAATTCAAATTATCGATCACTCAGATTTTCACACTCACGCTTAAGTTCTAGTCGGTTGAGTTTATACGTTCAACAGGTTAAGAGTGAAAGCGATATCAATGCAACTTCTACTATCACTTCCAAAGAATTTCTAACAACACCCGAAGCTAATCTAACAAATAACCACACCAAACCAAATCGAGATGTTCAAACAACAACTATCACCGTTCAGAGTAACATTAACAGACATTGTGATATCATAACTAATAACCATTGTATAAAAGCACAACAACAACCAAATCAAGATACTCAGTTTGACAAGGTAGAAAGTTCAATTCGAACGGGTTTCGAAAATTTAACGACGGCAGCTAATGTAACAACGCTAACTATTAACGATGTGCCGACGGAAATCCGGTCATCTTTTGAGGGTGAGTAACTGCCAATAAAACGAATTATTAAGATAATAAATCGATTGCGTTTTCGTTTTGATCACCCAAAAGCCCTCTAAATCCATAAATATGACAGTGGTCCGTTCCTTTTCTATACAATAGGTAACTATTGTTGAGGTGTCAAAAGAAATGTTGAAGTGTCATTGTTACAAATGTTACAATGGGTACGTTCAGAAGGCATAGAGAACTTGAAAGCTAGGCAAGTTTCTAGTTTCTGATTGGTCACCTGTCAAAAATATGCATTCCAATCTATGCAAATTTTATTAGAAAATTAATGTAAAGCTAGTCGAGAAATATTTCCCTACATTTCAGGTCAATTGCCTTTCTGTCAGAATACCAGCTGATTATATTGTCATTAAACAGAAAGCTGAACTTTATTCTTCCGTGACTTGTTTTTCTTCACGTTTATCTTAAGGTTTTGGGTAAAAGGGTTATTTATTTAATATTATCAGCTGTGTGTTACGAATGAGTTCAATATTTTATATGTTTGACCGGTCAAGTTATTGAAAAATAATATTTTCCGTAAATTATGCCGGGATTTTTAATAATCACCCCTATTATCGTATCCGTTCGGAGAAATATACGATCGGAGAAACCTTCTGATCGGTCGATTTTTTCTGTTCATGGTATACGAATCGTAAAAACAATATTCGTGCGTATCGACGCATGTATTTGACATTTGAATTCGTCAAAATAAAATATTTTCAAAAAACGAGCATTAGTAAAAGAACCGTGGACAGTGCAGTAGTGTTTTTGGAAGTGGAGAGATACGAACAAAGAACATTAAATAAAGAAAAAAAGAAGATTCTTAAGAAATGTATGAAATATTGTTACGGGAAAGAAAATATCATCACACATCGCATGAATTCCTGATGCGTTGCTGCCATTTTGACATTTCATCGGCATGCAACGCACAAATTTGATATTTTGAACGCGCATTAAATTTTTTTCGCAGATCTGTCCGATTTGGCTACGGCTACAATGACACAAAATTCGTTCATTTCGTAGAAATCGTACAAAATTTCGTTCGATCGGGTACGATGATAAGGCTGAATGTCGAGGATTCTGAAAAAAATATTGGAGCGTTTGTCGACTGGTAAGTAATTTGTATAACTTCACGTAACAAAAAAGTCGTTTGAATTCCGCCCACTTATTTTGCTCACAAGCCCAGGGTCCGCATTACGATTATCGTCCAAAATTCCTCGTTATCGTTAAGTTGCGATTACATTTTACTATAGTCGTTTTTTTTTTTAAACGATACTCGTTTTATTTTTCGACTCCTTTTGGCGGTCGTATTTTATAGTTTGGGCACTTCTGACTTAGGATTATTATACATATATATCTTGCATAGATGAAATTAAATAAATGAAATTGAAATATTTATTTAAAAAAATAGATTTTTTGATCTAATCTTGCAATGCATCTTATTTCGTAAATCGTTATCGGTATAGTTTGTTTTGCCTTTCGTTTTGTAATTCGTAATACAGGTCCTGGTTGTCGTAGAATGATAAAATTCGGAAGATCGGTAGATTTATCATTAAGGGGCGTGGCATCCACCCATTTTTTTCAAAACAGTTATCAATTATATGGACCACTCTAGATTGTTGTAGAATTATGATCAAAAGCGGAAGGGCTTGCAACGTGTACAAAGCAAAAAATCGTGAATTTGCTGTTTTCCATATAGGGGGCATGGTATCCGCCCACTTCCTCAAAATTGTTACATATTAGCAGTTCTGATTAATACAGAATGATGAAATTTGATAGAGCGATAGGGCTTGCTATCAATGCAGTTGTCACCTACTGATTGTTGTAGAACTATGAAAATTAAATATTGTGTTAAAAAAAAAAGATTTACTTTGCAAACAGGAGTGAAATCACACCAAAAACATAAATGTATAAAAACGAGCCAAGTTCTCTAATGGCAACGTTGGAACCCGCCGTTTTCAGTAAAAATTTTGTATGAGATGCGATTTCTTGGTAACTTTATATTCTTTGTTTAAACCTATACACACCCAGGGCCGAGCCCAATCACTACTATATGCAATTTAGCTCGCGCAAGCCATGTAAAACTGAGTAATGACAAAAAAACGCATGTATTATTTAAAATGATAAAAAAAATTAACCTTACAAACTAACCATTTGCCAAATTGGTTTAATATTTGTGTCTAACATGTGATATTTCTACACCCAAAATCCATGGTGATTTAAGGGAAAATAATTTTCTGTTGCTTAAATGTAAAATTTGCCAAATTCTTTTTCAAGTTAACAAGACTGATTTTGTTCTATATTTTTTTCAAGGTCTTCATAAATCGTTAGTTAAAACAATTACCTTTTACAAAGGACATGGTATGAAGTCTCTAGGTTTTAGCATTGTCGGCGGTCGGGACTCTCCAAAGGGCAATATGGGAATTTTTGTCAAAACTGTATTTCCTTCTGGTCAAGCAGCTGATGATGGAAATTTGCATGCAGGTATGTTGACATCTATATATGTCTATTAACATTATATAAATGAGTAATAAAAAAAAAGTATTTTTTACAATTAATTTTTTTTATGATAGGAGACGAGATTTTAGAGATAAATGGATTGTCTGTTCAAGATATGAGTCATGTAGAAACGATAAGTCTTTTTAAAAATGTTCGTGAAGGTGCTATAAGCCTCAAGATTATAAAGCGGAGGTAATTATTAATTTTGATTTTCTTTAATGTATTCAATGTACGTAAAACGACCTCTTTTTTCCTTTATGCAGATTCCTGAAAGCCAAACATCCTGATACGTAACTGAAACAGAAACATTGAAAAATATTGAAAATACGATTTGATTTTTTTGGTTTAAAAATATGTACCTTGGAAATATTGTGGATAATTAATTTATCAATTAACCCAAATACACACAATAGTGCCGATACCAATGTTTATACGATAAAACAGTCATTGATTCTAGATGCTTTCACCCCCATAGGCTCCCGCAGGTGCAAACAGAAAATTTAATAAAACATTTCTATCGATACATTTTCCTTTTTCATAAAAAATTGATTATTTTATAGAATGCTCTAGCTTCTAGGGAATATTTTCCTTTTCTACTCAAAGTTTGATAATTTCCCTTAAAATTAGTACGTTAATGTTAATTTTGAAATATAAAGTTAAGCTGTTAAAAAGGCTATGCTTTTTATTACAACATTAAAAAGGCTATGCTTTTTATCACAACATTAAAAAGGCTATACTTTTTATCACAACATACTTCGATAAAAAAAAATTTTGTTTACTGTTTTCCTTTTCTTCTCATTTAGCAGCAGGGCAGCGGCTCAAATGGTAACAATAGAACTTATTTCGAGCTACCTTATAGGTTTTTTTCAATGTTCCATCTTATTTTGATATACATAAATGTATACATACATAAGTATGTATGTACATATTTTACTTTTTTTTTATTAATTTTTTGTTACTGTTTCGATGGGTCAATAAACATTTAAAAACAACTATTGTGAATTAACTATTAATGTTCTAAAATTTAAATTTCGCGCCATCTTTATTTAAACAAATAAGAAGAGAAAAAAGAAAACAAGAAAATAAAATGCATTCCATTCCGAACACTTTAAACAACCGCACTCTCTTATCTTTTCGCTTTCGGTTTTTAATATTTTCATTGGTTTTTAAAACATAAAATTTAATTTTTCTTAGCTCGAAATAAGACCAATTTCGTAAAAATTCTTGCGAATTTTCATGGCGCCCGAGCAGGGACAAATTTAATTTAATAACTTTTTCAATTTTTAAAAAGAATTCGCGAAGTGATCGACATACGTATACTGCATATACACATATCAAATAACTTTGAAAGTATACACGACGCGTTTGAATTTGATTAAAAAACAATTTAAATTAATTAAAATCGGTTTGCCATGAAAATTCGCAAGACTTTTTACGAATTTGCTCTTATTTCGAGCTAAGAAAAATTAAATTTTATGTTTTAAAAACCAACGAAAATATTAAAAATCGAAAGCGAAAAGAAAAGACCGTGCGGTTTCCTCTTTTTATTTGTTTAAATAAAGATGGCCGGAAGGGCGCGAAATTCAAATTTTAGAACATTTAAAGTTAATTAAATGCAGACTTGTAAAGTACTTAAGTATTTCAGGACTTCAGTCCTCTCAAGTACAAGTACTAGGTACTGGTACTTGTGCTTCAGTACCGTGATACTGATACTTAAAAAAGGCAAGTACCAGTATTTTTCAAGTATTTGGGTACTTAAGTACTTGAGTGGTACTTCAAGTACTTTGACAAGTACTTTCAAGTACTTCAAGTACTTTCAAGTACTTCAAGTACTTTCAAGTACTTCAAGTACTTTCAAGTACTTCAAGTACTTTCAAGTACTTCAAGTACTTTCAAGTACTTGACCAGTATTTTGAAGTAATTTATCAGTTCTTCGATTCAACGTCATTTATTTTAGCCTTTTGGACCTTGTATAAGAAAGAAAAAAACAAAAAGGTACCCTAGGCTCTTTGAACAAGCGCAAATTATAAAAAAAAAAAAAACAATTTTTAAACTTTGTGACTCGAAATAGAATCATCCTGAATTTACATATACATACATAAGCTCAATGAAATTTTTTTTAATTTCTACTTCATTGCTAGGGCAACCAAAAATATTTCCTTAAAAACTAATTTTAAGCGCTTTTAATCAACCCTTAAAAATCAATTATATGCTCCAAAAAAATGATTATATGCCCTAAAACTATGTTCAATAGATGTTAAATATTTCTTGCAAAAATATAATCTTTCATAAATTTTTTTGGAAAATGCATTAAAAAGATCGACCCCATCATAAAAAAGGAAATCCTTATTTTTCTTAATAACATAAGACAAAATTCCGAAGATGTTTTCAGAAATGTTTTTTAATCCACATCGCAACTTGACTTATTTAAAATTTAATTTTGTTAAACAAACAACACGTTTTAACCCGGAAACGGAATTTAATAAGGCCTTTTATATTAGAAAAAGATGCCCTGCAATTTTCCCTAAGCCTAAAGATTAATAGAACACAAGATATAAGCATTTTAAACGAACATTATCAGAATTTTTTTTCGAAACTTTTTTTTTGTTGATTTTGTATCCAACAAATTCCAATAAGGTTTGCTTAAAAAGCTTACGTGTAGACTTCTTTGGTCCTATTTTTATCTGAGTCTATATTTTTGTTCTATGTTTGCTACTGAAAAAATAAGCAAAATTTGATTGTCCTTTTTTAATAATTGATTCAAAACAGCTTTTAATGGTCTTTATTCCTTAAAATTCAGGATGAAACGCCAAGTTCTGGTTAAGGCTATGAAGCAAGCCCCCTATGAAACAAAATGCTGGCTACGGGCCCGACTAAAACATAAATACGTATTTACAAAAACAACTAGCACTGTATCTGTTCCGAGTGAAGAGAAATACCAAAAATACAAAGAAAAAATAAAATTACAAACGTATCTGTTTTGGGCACTACACTCATAACTTATTTTTTATTGGTGTACAACTCACAGCTAAAGTACACTAGCTTTGAAGTAGACGAATTTTTTTCCTTCACGCGTTTCTTAATTTTCAGGGGAACCATTTAATTCTTAGCTGTTACTTTTAAACCCTGTTACTTCTAGCCCCGCTCTCTCACAGATTCGCACCGAATGTTTCGTGCCGGTTTGGCAGAGCCTTTAATCAAAAATAATTAATAAAAAATTGAGACATTATGATTCGTTAAAAAAATTTTAACATTTATATTCATAGCTACATACCTATATACATACCTATATACAAATTGTGCAAAAGACTAAAATAAATGACGTTGAATCGAAGAACTGATAAATTACTTCAAAATACTGGTCAAGTACTTAAAAGTACTTGAAGTACTTGAAAGTACTTGAAAGCACTTGAAGTACTTGAAAGTACTTGTCAAAGTACTTGAAGTACCACTCAAGTACTTAAGTACCCAAATACTTGAAAAATACTGGTACTTGCCTTTTTTTGAGTACCAGTACCAGGGTACTGAAGTACAAGTACAAGTCCCGGTACTGGTACTGTACTGGTACTTGTACTTGAAATTTTACAGCTCTGATTAAATGTTTATTGACTCGTCGAAGCAGTTACTCTTAAGATGTCGCCAATTTAAATAAATCATCACATTGTACTTCACATATGTACATACAAAAAAAGCCGCTTTCTTTATTTATTTACATACCTTTTTTTACGATTGGTTTGGGTTTCTGGGCCCATAACCTACTGAAATTCCTTAACTGAAAGTCTTTATGTATTAAAAAAAAAGAAACAATGATAAGTCTTTATTTTAGAACAATTTAAGTTAGGATTAATAATTGAAAAATAAAAAACTCATTTAAAAATCAAAGCTTGTTACAAAAAAATTTAATAATGAAGTGTGTTGATATGGAATGTTTTTTCAACAGTTTTGTTTGTTGCTCTTGTTAAAAGTATTACATTTGTCTTCGGTAAAAAGCAAGATGGGGCAAATCTTTGAACCATGGCTTACCATAAGAAAACCTGCTTATTTGTCATGAGTCCTGAATAAAAAAATAAAAAATATATTGGCAAGTTGTTATGGCGTAGAGAGAAGAGAAGAGAAGCAACGGCCCTCTCTTGCCCCCGCCCCCTTGCGTCTGCCTATGCTCGCTCCTTTCGTTAATATTTTAACGTATCGAGGATAATATTGGTACTGGCACTATAGTCTTTAAACTACAAATTATTAATGTTCAACCTGAAAGCAAAAATTGTATTTACATAAAATTAAGGAAACACAAGTAATAATGAAAATTAATAATTTTAACTATTTACATATGTATGTATATGCCTGTAAGACCAAAAGTCTTTTAAATGCAATTGCGTGACACTATTAAGAAGAAATAGAAAGAAAGGAAAGAATTTTTGTTGGCACATTGTGATAAATAACTGTTATTAACAAATTAGTCCGCTTTTTTTATTTTTATTTTTCTTTAACTTATTATGTTTTGTGTTTAACTTAAAAGACATTCATAACTGACTTTCTTTGTTATTAAGATTGAATTATTTTATATATATCTTAGGCCTGGTTTTTCAGTGCGAGATCTTCCAAATCTTGAAACTAACTCGACTGTACTCTTGAAACATTTTTAAATTCAAATCGCGAGTTGACTGGGAATTAACCAATTAAATTGTTTCCGTAAGCTCTGAATTAATTGAAGAGACATAACTAAATTATGTTCAGAAGATAATCCTAAACATAAATTTAGTTATCTCTTCAGTACTGGAAAACTGGGCCTTTATAATAATAAAAGTAGCTCTTCTTCTCCAAGACATGTTTTTGTATATATGTATGTATGTATTCTTGTCAACGTAAGAATGAAAGCTTATAAATATATATATTGATGTATGTATGCCTAATAATGATAATGACAAAAAGTCATATGGACTGCCTAGAATAAGTGTTAATATAAAATGAAAAATTTAATCTGGTCTTTTTAAGAAATATACCAATATTAATATTGTATTAAATTTTTTATTTTATTAAAATTCTTTTATTTCCACGTTGCTTGAATTAAAAAAAAGCCACTCAACTGTCCTTGACAACCAGGCGCTGCTTTTTGACAAAATGATCAACACGATTTTCAAGGCTTTCTGGAAAAAAGAAAAATAAAATGTTTAAGCTGTGTGGAGTAGAACAATATAATTAAAAATCTGTTATTATTCAAAAACAAAAATGGGAGTCTCAGGGACACAATAAAAATACCAAAGTCCAGGGCCCTATTTCATAAACATTTACAATTGCGACGGGTGACAGGTGAAAATTTCGTAATTTACAACTTGACAAAATCTGTTCCATAAACAATTTGACAATTTTTCATCGTTTTTCAACGTGGACACTACATAAACTTATGTAGGCTGTGACAAACTTTAAGATCATACAATGACAAAATTGTCACGACAGAGGTGTCAGTATATGACAATGACAAAATTGTTATGACAAATTTTGTATTGTATTTTTCTGTCAATATTTTATGAAAAAAAAAAATTGTCAGACAAATTTGTAAAATTGTCACCTGTCAATTTTTATGAAATAGGGCCCAGTTTACTTGAAGGAAATAAGCTGGGCTAAATTCTTTGATTTTATAATGGGACTGCAGACTATTTTTTACAGCAGAAAGGGGTATAGTATTTAAAAAAGGCTAACTTCAATAAGCCTCATGGAGTCATTTATACAGGGTGTCCGGGTGACAATGGTCCAAACTGAATATGGTGATAGGCCAGGTCATGACCTCTCAGAATTTAGTAACTTGTTCTTACCAAATCATAACGGTTTTCGAGTAACGGCTGTTTGTTTGAAATTTCTACAAACCCCTACCTTGAATGAGTTTTTTGTTCACCCCGTCCAGTCCATAATTGATTTTTAATTTTTTTTTTTATTTTAACACTAAAACATTTCAAAATAAAAAGGCCTTTTTTGTGCATTAAAATAATTTTAATTTTATACGCCCCTTTTCAAACAATTATTAGATAAAGTCAAAGTTTCATCAAAATTAATTTTTTACTTCAGACTTCGATTTTATACGCCCTTTTTCAAACAATTATTAGATAAAGTCAAAGTTTCATCAAAATTAATTTTTTACTTCATAAAATTATCAAAACTACCACTCACTCTTCATTAGTTTCTCGAAGCGAACGCCACATTTAATTTACATTTAATTATAAATTAGTTTAACTTAATGTATAAGAATAAGTCTTAAAAGTGAAATATTAAATATATTTCTTAGCATAAACAGTTGTCTTATATTCTTATTATACTTGCTACGCAACATCACCACAATTGGTGATCCCGAGTAAAATTGGTATTGTTAGAGTAGCGTAATATAAAAGAACATCGTGATTACTTATAACTTTATTTGCGAAAATTATTTATCAAAGCCTGTATCATTCATTTGCTCTGGTCAAAATTATTGCTAATCGTGCTTTCTAGACATAAGACATGCCTGCATCAGGTGATAAAAAAGATGGTGATAACAAAGGTAACGGAGCTATTGCAACCAACGGAACTAACGGGTCTGCATCGAACCACCACGAAGAATCTGAAACAGTTTCCAGAATAACTGTCAAGATTCCACCTTTTTGGCATGAGAAACCAGAAATATGGTTTGTTCAAATAGAAGCACAGTTCGACATAGGAAAAATTTGCATTGACCTTTCCAAATTCAACACCGTGGTAAGTGCTATCGAGTCCAAAGTTCTCACACAAATCTCTGACGCTGTCTTGTCACCACCACCGACTGACAAATACGATAACCTAAAAAGAGTTATAATCGAACATTTCGGTGATTCGGAGCAGAAGAAAATAAAGAAGCTTCTATCTAAAGTGGATTTAGGCGACAAGCGTCCGTCACAACTTCTCAATGAACTTCGTGGTTTGGGTGGAACACAAATTAATAACGAGTTCCTCAAATAATTGTGGCTGCAAAGGCTGCCAGCACAGGTGCGAGCTATTTTGCAGGCTTGTAACGAAAAGCTGCCAAAGCTAGCGAGACTTGCAGACAAGGTTATGGAAGTAGGAGAATTTAAGAACGTCATGGCAATTAATCCATCACAGTCATCATCTGATTTTAGATGTATAGTGGTTTCAGACAAGAATTTACAATAACAGATTAATCAGATCACATATCAGCTAAATGAACTTATGAAGCAGACAAGAGGTAGGCAAATCCATAGAAGTCGCAGTCAGAGTCGCAATTCTTTTTCGTTTCGTCGTCATCCATCGAAATATAAAATCCGCCCACTACCACGCCCACTTTTATTATTTATTGGTCTTTCTCGGAAACGATTGAAATTTTAAGTTTTTTCTTTTGAGCAGGAGCAAAATTAAAAAAAAAAATTACCCGCCCACTTCCACGCCTCCTTTAATTATTGTTAGGGTTGCTTGTAAACGGCTCTAACGATTTTGATGAAATTTTCAGAGTTTGGTCTTATGAACGAGAAAAAAATTTGAAATTTGTTATGGCAAAATCCATAATATCCGCCCACTGCCACGCCCACTATTATTAATTTTTGGTTTCTCGGAAATGTTTTTTAACGATTTTGATGAAATTTTTAGTTTGAATAGTTTAGTTAGTCGATGTTCAAAGGGTAGACAACGCGGTGCATTCAAGAGGACACAAGCGTCCACAAGCTTTTTTTCGAAGCGAATATCTGTCTATGAACTCCTACTCCCACCTCCAAGTGGTGAACATCGGGTGCCTTGTACCTTTAACGGGCGATGGGGTTCCAATCCCTGTGGACGGTTCAAGGCGGCAGCAGACGAGAGAGGTGGGGAGGAGTATTCCCACTAAGGCACTTCTCCTCTCTTCAGGCGGCAGCGGAGGAATTCCCCAGATCAAATCAAAACGGTGGCGTCTACAGTTTTAGTCAGGTTGAACTACTTAGTGAACACCTTATATGGGCTACTACGACGTATTAGTAGCTCAGGCTTATAAGGAGCGGTTTATCCGGCTCCCCTTCTTTGGAGTTATAATAAGGATCTGGTCCTCCAGGCTAGGGGGTTGTGTGTCGGGGTGACTTCCCTACCACGGAAAAAATATCGGTTCCGAAACAACAACATGGATATGGACGAAACAAGGACAATGAATTTCGGATCTGCACGTGGAATTTCCGGACCCTAAACAGGCCACGTGCAGCCGAACAATCAGTGGAGAACCTGGATAGGCTAAGGGCTGATGTAACAGCGCAACCAAAGAAGAATTCTACGATCTCGAGGATACGTATGATAGGTGCCCCAAGTACGACGTCAAGATTATTCTTGGCGACTTCAACGCCAAGATCGGAAAGGAGAGCATCTTTGGTTCGATAGTCGGAGGACACAGCCTGCACGACAACACTTCCGGTAACGGACTCAGGCTCATTGATTTCGCGGCGGGGCGAAATGTCATCTTAGCAAGTACTCTATTCCCACACCTCAGTATACACAAAGGGACCTGGCGATCTTCGGATCAACGAACCGTCAACCAGATTGATCATGTTGCGATAGACACCAGACATGCTTCCAGTATTCGGATGTCCGAACATTCCGAGGTGCCAACATAGACTCGGATCACTACTTGGTGGTAGCGCAAGTACGTATACGGGTATCCATGACGCCACAACGACGAGCGGATGCTGTAGAACGATTTAACGCCGCGAAGCTTAAATCGCAAGAGATAGCCAGGACTTTTGCAGACCACGTTTCTCTTAAACTCTCAACAGGCCCGCCACAAGCATCATCTGTAGAGGACCAGGGGAAGCACTGCCAAAATGCCATCAAAAGTGCCGCTACTGATGTGCTGGGTTTCACTAAGCCACCACAACGAAGCCCCTGGTTCGATGAAGAATGCAGACTGGCGCATGAAGCAAAGAATGAGGCCTACCAAGCAATGCTGCAGACTAGAACCAGAGCCGCTGAGAGAGCAGCCCGGGAGCTCTACGGGCAAAAACGAAGGGAGGAACGCCGACTTCTCAGAGGAAAAAGAGAGAGCATGCGAAGCGGGCGGTCGAGTCTATTGAGGACTGTAGCAGCAGGGGGGATGTTCGGAAGTTCTACCGAAGAGTGAGGCAAACTACCCAGAGTTACAAGGCCAGAACGGAAGCCTGCCGAGATGAGAGTGGGAATATGAGAGTGGGGTCGGTGCTGAGGATCTGGAAACAACACTTTTCTAGACTGCTAAACGGCGAAGATGTGCAAAATTCCGAGCTATACAGAGCCATGTCGCATCTCGGCATCCTTGCCAAACTCGTCCGCTTGTGCAGGATGACGATGGAGAAATCTCGCTGCTCCGTCAAAATCGGCAAGAACACCACCGTCATGTCGAGAAAGGTTTGAGGCAAGGCGACGCGTTATCATGTAACCTGTTTAACATCGTTCTTGAAGCAATTGTACGCAACTCGCAAGTCAACAAGAGAGGTACAATTTTTTAAAAGTCAGTTCAACTACTAGCTTATGCAGATGATATTGATATCATTGGGAGAACGAAGTGAGCTGTTACCGGCGCGTTTGCAAGTATTGAATCGGAGGAGGCGAAAATGGGTTTGGCTGTTAATGAGGACAAGACGAAATATATGCTATCATCGAGAAAGGAATCTCAACATCGTCGGCTGGGGCAAAACGTCACGATGGATCGATACAACTTCGAAGTCGTCAAGGACTTTGTCTACCTGGGCTCCACTATAACATCGCAAAATGACATCAGCGTAGAGATCAAACGAAGAATTACGCTTGTCAATCGCTGTTTCTTCGGGCTAAGAAGGCATTTGAGTAATAAAGCCCTCTCTCAGAGAACCAAGGAGACCTTATTTTAGACCCTAATCATCCCGGTCCTGCTATATGGGGCAGAGGCATGGACCCTGTCAAAAACGGATGAGAATCTGCTTGGGTGCTTTGAAAGGCAGATTCTTCGGGTGATCTTCGGTCCAGTCTGTATCCATGGAGTATGGAGGAGAAGATTTAACAACAAGCTTTACGGGCTTTACAGCGACGTCGACCTGGTCAAGAAGCTGAAAATGCAGCGGCTGAGATGGCTGGGACACGTGGAGCGTATTGACACCGACGCACCAGCCCGACGAGTCTTCGAATCTACCCCTGACGGTCTGCGCAGCAGAGGAAGACCCCACCTTAGGTGGCGCACACAAGTGGAGAACGACCTCAACCAACTTGGAGTGCGTAACTGGAGGCAGCTAGTTAGAGACCGAGCTGACTGGAGGGGCTTGTTGGTTGAGGCCGTAGTCCATCTTGGGCTGTGAGCGCCATGTTAAGTAAAGTAAATAAGTTTACGAAGAAGAGAATAAACAAAAATAAAAGAAAATTATTTTTGTTATTGTTTTAGTAGACTGTATTGAATTAAATTCAAATGGATTTTTTGTAAACAAGTTTAGTTAGTCAATTTAGAAAATTATTAATTAATATTAATTATTAATGTATTAATATTTAACATTACATTATTATTAAAAGTAGGTTTCTTTGCCTCATTAGGACAGTTTTTTTGATTATTGGCTTTCTCATTCTGCTAAGCCGATTCAAATTAAATTGAATCTCTAACAAGTAAAGTTAAATGTAAAAAATAAAATAAAATAAAATTCATTCATAAAGAATTGTTCCGCTCCCCGAAATAAATTTTATACACAATTGAAGCTTGACATTTTGTTATTCTTTTAAGACTTTAATCTAATCGATCGGACAGTTAATATAAAAGTTATCAATTTTGTGATCGATTAATTACAATTGATTTTTGTGATTTTCATAAAATAACAGTTATCTCCCACTGGTGGATGATGGTTGACAATGAACGAAAGAGGCAATTTTAGTGCAATTTTATTGATTTTTTGCTCAGTTTTCAATTAAGATTGTGATGCTTGTAGAGGGCGTACAGAGGATTCAAAATCAAAATGATTGTTGTTTTGTCGACATGTGAGTTGAGAAAATAAAAAGAAATTAATCGATGTACTTAGTAATGCGTAATTAAGTTACAATTTATGAATTCTATTATGTGTACAAATGTAGTAGGGGGTTTCCCTACTTATTATCTATAAAAAGATAATTGTAAAAAACCATAAAAAATTTTACCTTACCGGTACTTTGGAAATCTGAAATTTTCCACATATGTATGTCAATCAAATAATCTATAAACTCTATAACACTTATAAATTTCAACTTTCTAGGTTTACCTTTTTAACGAGTAAACCTAGAAAGTTGAAATTTATAAGTGTTATAGAGTTTATAGATTATTTGATTGACATACATATGTGGAAAATTTCAGATTTCCAAAGTACCGGTAAAATAAAAAATAAAAGGTGTGAAAAAAATTCACAAAAAGGTAAAGTAGTTTTCAAAAATTCTCTACGCCCACAAAACCACGCCTACAAAAAATTCCTTAAACATAGATAATTTTTTTTTAATTTCCAAACTAAAAATGTTAAACAAAATTTTTCTAAAAAATATTGTTTTCTTAAACATCTATTTTGGTGTTTTTGAATTTTAAACGTTTTTATTGGGAAAAATATGTAACCCTCTCGAAACGTCGGGAAAATAAAAAATCAAATTTATTTTTGAATTAATTAATTAATGTGGTAAGTCCGTTAAGTGTTCGTTTATTTACAATGCATTCCCGCGATAAAGAAAGTCTTGAATATAAAAAAAAATTTCCATTCTAATTTAATGAAAAGCTAATGAATTATGAATATCAAAAAATCCCTTTTTAGTGGAGCTCTACATATGTATATAAGTGTACTAACAAAAATTTTCTATATGTATATATAATATGTCATTTACACACTGACCTGTACAATGATGATAAAAAACATGAATAAGTAGGTCAGTGAATCAATCAACACTTTATTTTATAATAATATAGAAAAATGTTTTGATACATCATTCATTTCACTCTTACACTCACTTACTCTGCCTTATAACAGAGAAGAAAAATATACCAACACAAAAATATATACTTTTAAATCTCGCAACAGGTAAATACTTTCAACCATGGTTGCCAGATTACCAAATCTGCAACAATAAATTTTTTGTATATTTGCACATACATATATTTGATTGCGAAGACATATTATTTTAATAATAAATACAAAGTTAAAACGAAGCCCTTGTTTAATATAATACTCCATCATGTATAGGTAAACTTACTAATCAGTTAACAATTTGTTGGTCCACATTAATAAAAAGCCGTACCTATGTACATATGTTGTTTTGAATTTAAGCCGTGGGCGAAAAATTGTATCCAAAGATTAATTTTTGACACTAATGAGGTGAATTTGTACGTGAAAACGTCAAACTTTGTTGTCAAATAAAATTTAATCAATATCTCACTCCAATTTGCACACGACCTAAATAACTCGAAATTGGTTTTTGATCTTTTTATTTGGGTTAAAATTCGGCTCAAAATATTAACTGATTATTTTTTCCACAGAAACAATTAATGATATCTCACAATGCATATTAATAATGAAATAATTTTAATACCTATTAATGAAATTATTTTATTATATACATAAATGAAAACATATGTACATATTATAATATATACATTTATACATCCAACTGTATACACAAAATACATATATTTATTCTAATTTACCGAAAATACCTCAACAAAAAATAATATAGAAATTGTTTAAAACATTTTTTTTTCAGTTGGCAACTTTGGTTACAGATTCATATTCTATACAGTCATATTTTTTTCTATTCCTTAAAACGTCATGCTGAAAAAAAATCAACGCACAGTTCATACACATACATATACAAAAATTATTTTACACTTTCCTACGATTTTTGTATAGAATATACAAAAATCGTTCTTATTTTTCTCCCTCGGACTGTCGCAAATTTAGTATACAGTGTTCTCGTTCTTTTATTCCAAAAAAAACTGAATTCTGCAAAAGTCTCCAATAGAAGAAAAGAGAAAGTGTTCGTTCACTTCACTAGGTGCCGCCCTAATCGTTCGTGTCCGTCATATTACTATAGATTTTATATACAATGTTTTTTGTTGATTTTTTTCTAGGAATGTCATTTTTTGTCTCATTATTTTGTGTCTTTTCATTTGAGTGTGAGTGGTGTTCGCTGTATTTGCGGGTGAATTTTTGTTTCATTTTGGTTAATACTTAATTTCGTTTAATTTGCGTGCGTTTATTGTTTTCGTGGTTTTTGGAAGTTTTATTTGTTTTTGATGTTCGTGGAAATTTCAAAAAAATTATTATTGTCTTTTCAAAATAAAAATGAGTGATTTGAAATTATTTCAAATCGAAACGAAGCCGTTGATAAGCATGTATAGGGAAGTGGTGCGTTCTTTTATGTTACTGTGGTTAACTATAGTTAACTATAGTTAACTTCGGTCGTTCCTTTAATTCAGAAAAGTTACTTCGAGTAACTTTATGACGTCATAAAATCGTTCCTAAATTCCAAAGTAAAAGTGTCAAAAAGTAACTTTTTGTAACTTTTTCCAACTCATCTCCTCGATATGAATTGAAATAGTTGATCTGTCAAACACAGCTGAAATGCAATGGTGGATGTTTTGTTTACTTTTTGCCCTTTTGATTTGGAATTGTTTTCAATATTTAAAATATATTTTTATCAATTTAATCGATTTTTTTTGTCGAATTTGATTTTTGGAATAGTTTTCTTTTATTTTCTGATGCATTTTCTTCTTTATATTTGGTTAAAATTTTTCATCCAAAAATTCTGTGCCATAAGCAATGAAGAAAATTGCACATGTTATTTTGAATTCCTAATAATTATTTTTGCAATAAATTTAATGCAATCACATTTTTTCTTGGTTATTCATTCCAAATATACAATTCAATTTTTTTTCAACCCCTTTCGTTTGACAGATTAACTATTGTTAACTCTGGTCGTTCCTAAATGAAAAAGTTACCAAGAGTAACTTTCTTAACTATGGCAGATCAACTTTTGTTTTTGACACATTAACTATAGTTAACCACAGTAACATAAAAGAACGCACCTAAGAGGAATGCCATTGGAATTACAAAATCGGACTTTGTAAAAGAAATAATCTAAAATTGTATGTAGTATCAAATTACATAAAACTTTTGCCTTCATGAAAATGTGTTGTTATGGATACCAGACATTTAGTTGGAGAGTAAAATAATATCCTGTGGAGTCGGGGTGTAAAAGAAGGGTGATCAAATTTTCCGTACAATAGGCGTTTTTCTTTTTTAGTTCAGTTCGTTCAGAGCAGAGCACTGAGTAGAGTATGTTCAGAGCACTCTGATTTAATTATGAAACACACCTGAGCACTCAATTGTCACATCTGTCAAATTACATGAAAACTGTATGAAGTTGGCCGCGCTCAGTTTTTTACTCCGTCTGCTCGGTTGTTTTATTCTGAGCTCATGCAGCACGCTTTGAACGCGCTCTGAACGAACAAAGAAACACAAACTCCAAGCTCTGAGCGCTCTGAACTCAAAAAGAAACACGACATTTTTGTTTGACAGTTCGGGCTCAGCTCTGAACTACTCTCAACTAAAAAAGAAAAACGTCTAATGCGTCAAACAGATTAAACCAGCAACAGCACCAGCACCGTCAACAGCAAACAGCACGCTGGCCAGCAAAAATTTCTCAAACACATTGCCACCAGCAACAGCACCTACATTTATATCTGTTTGACATATCAAATCAAAGCATTTTCTATTTGGTCCTACACCAGAAACAGCAAATTTAGGACTTTATAGCCTGGTCAGACATTTTCATTTATAGGTCGTCATTTACGTGACGAAATTTTGTAAAACAGCTGATATGCCAACAGATTAGTCCTGTTTGCTTTGTTTATAAAAGATTTACTGCCTTATTTATCAACAAAAAATGGTTATTTCAGCTCTTATGTTTAGGGTAATTACACCATGGAATAAGAATTTTCCGGACTCAAGTGGAGCAGTAAGCAATTGCCTTAAGTTTGTTTTTTTTTATTTCCAAAAAATTATTTTTGTTTCCTCTTTGGTAGGCGACATTGTCGAAATACGTGTTTTGACAGATCTAGATCAAAAAAATTAAATCATACCTAATTGGTCTGTTTGCTAACGTGAAGTTTCTTGCAAATTTTCATATTTTGCTGTCAAAACCCATGGCAAAAAAAACACACGTGTGGGAAACTTAGTGCAAGTATCACGTTTAAGCAGAGGTCATAGCTTAAAACCGAAGTGTGGGAAACTTGGTGAAAATTTCACGTTACCAAACAGAGGTAATATTGCCTGTTTGGTAAAGTAAAATTATCATCAAGTTTCCTAAACATAGGTTTTTTTCCTATGGGTGGACAGCAAAATGTGAAAATTTGTAAAAATAAAATATGTGAGAAAGCATCATATAGCTCTATTAAACGATGCGTGTTTTTGGTTGTTTCGTCTTTCATCTTTTTGACAGATTAGGCAAGAGGTGTAGAAATGTAAGGGGAATTCAGCTACGTTTCTACACCCCTCACCCTATCTGTCAAAATAGCGAAAGACGAAACGAACGAAAAAAAGAACGTGTAATTGAGCTTATAGAGTGGAAAAATAAATATAAAATTCATCCCAAACAAACAGCTCTGTTTTATAACGTTAAATTTATTGAGAATTTGCACAAATGTTTGGCAACGAGAGAGGACATCCAAAGAGTAAATAATTTCCCTGCATAGTGCATTGGATATATTCAGTCTGTTTGGGAACGTGAAATTTCTAGCAAATTTTCACATTTTGCTGTCAAAACCCATAGCTAAAAAAACCTAAGTGTGAGAAACTTGGTGAACAATCCACATTGCCAAACAGAGGTACTATGTATACACCAATACCCATGTGTTAAAAGATACAAAATCGCACGCGAAGCAAGGCGAGCACGAGTCTGCTAGTAATATAAAAAAAAACCCTTGAAAATTTCTCTACAAAAGGTCACAAAAATAGGAAACATTTTACATATAAATGTTTACACTGTGGGGGGAACGCCACAGTGGTCAAAAAAGTCGATCTAGTTGGACAAAATTGACAAAAAAATTGTAGTTCAAAATTAACTGAAAACATCATACGGATGTTGCAAAATAGCCAATGCACCATACCTAGGAATAATAATAATATCTTCTGTAAAATAACAGCTCTACGCGAGTTCAAACTAACATCTTTGATAAACCTGAATACGAAGAAAATAATCGATAAAATTCAGTCTTTAAATAAAACGCATGTCCTTATTTAGTTGAAGTAATTTAAATAAATAAAAATAATTACTCAAGGTTTACACTATATATAATTGAAACTAAATTTTAAAAATCTTTTGTTTTAGCATTTGTTGAGAAATATTTTTATAAGCGTGTTTATTTTTGAAAAAAAAGGTATAGTTTTTTAAAGATTCGTTTTCGTCGTCCAGTGTCGTCCATTTAAATTTAAAGTTTTTGATTAGCATTACTATTGAGCTAATCGAGCGTGAAAAATCTTTTGCTTCGTTATCCTTTTGGCGAAGTTAAAGCGTTTTTCTGTGGAAGTATCTACACTATTTCAAAATAGAATTATTTGAAAAATCAAATAAAAATGCTCGTGTAGACAAAATTATATCATTACATACAACCAAAATTTAACATCAGAGTGCCATCCCCAAGTAAAAAACTTATATTTAATTTAAAGTGTTTTAATGGGGAAAGATTTTATGTACGGGTAAGAAAACGAATCGCTAAGTAAAAATTTTCAGGTTCTTCCTTGTCCTTCCAGAACAAGGACTGCCATAAATTAAGCTTACTTATTTAAAACATATTCATCCAAGCGCATTTTCATCATTTTATTTGTTAAAAAATTATAATACATAATCTGTTAAGTTATTAATTTTATTTATTGAACAAAAATATATTATTTTATTCTAAAGTTCTGACGTTTTTCGAGAAATTTACGTTTTTGTTTTATTTCCTCCTTTTTGTTCAAAAAGAAGCCATCCAATTTTGTGATTTTTTTTGTCTAAATAATCTTCAACAAGTAGTTTAAGACCAAAAAATAATTTTGTTTAGGTAGAATGCTGTTTTTGACCACTGTGGAACGGTTAGAATTACACAAAAGTTAAAAAAGAAATTACATTTATTTATCGCAAAGTACTCAACAATTCATACCGTTTACCGTTTAAAGGTTATATGCGAAAGACCGATGTTTTCGACATACATACCTCCTTCAATAACTTTTTATGCAAGCCAGTTTCAACAATGGACTTTTGAGGCATTATTTCTAATGCCAAAATAAGGATTATTGCATTTAAAAATCTCCACTTGCATCTTTTCCGCAGTAAAAGTAAATTTTGTCTGGGCTATAAAATTTAAGAATGCATAAAACGAATGCATTTCCACAACTTTTATAAACTGAGTAAAGAAAATACAATGTGTAACTTGTTACGAGCTAGATTTCATCCTAATTAATAGTTTTTTATCCAAGTCCCCAATACAAAAAATTAAAAACTACCTGTTATTTAAAAAAAATAAAAAATAAAGATTAAAATGTTTATAACTCTTCATCTAAGATTATTTATGGTAACTTTCATAACTTTTCAGAAACTTCAAAAATGGGGAAAGTTTTTGAAAGACAAAACCAACATTGTGTAAGGAATTTTTTTTTAGATTTTTAGCTCCAAAAATTGAAGTTCAAAATAAAAGTTGACCATAATTTTAGTTTACTAAGCTATTTCTACCAACTGGTAAGGATTTGGTATGGACAAGTTATGATATTCTGAAAGCTAATGGCCTGAGCTTCCACGAGTTAAAGTTTGAAACATGAGCCTAAGACAACCAGTAAGAAATTAATGTGTATAAGTGAGTGAAACAGTATCTTAACTCAATGCATCAATGCATAAATCTGGTCGGCCATCCGATCTGCCCAGGATATGGGGTGGACGACCAGGCGTTTCAGTATCCCCTAATGATTGTATATAGCTACATAAGTAAAATTTTCTTTATATCGATGGGTGGTTATCCTTGTAGTGATCCACTACATACGACCACTCTTACAGCCTTATTTCTATATTCAATATTAAATTCCATTCCCAAGCCGCCACACACGATCTTGTATATTATCATTTTTTGTTGTCATTCGCGCAACCGATCCAAAATATTGCGACTCATAAATGTGTCATCTTCCAGAGCCCACTTAGTGAAACCTAACACCATGGCAATTAATTAATTGTCGCCGGTTCTGCGTCATAACTGTAGCTACGGCTATAGCTATAAGTCAGCCAGTACCTTCAAAGGTTCTAAGTAAAGCAAAATGAGAATGACCATGCACAAGCTTTGGGTTTGTACATATATCATAATCGCACTTCAATAATTAGGCCGCTGCGCTGCCTGTGTGTATCTGGTACCTCTATGGATAAGTGTATCGATTGGATATGCTACATATTGGGCCAGTGTAAATAACCTATGATACGTTGAACTCTTATGCAATTGATTTTTTAGCATCGATGCGTTTTGACAATGAATAGTGAAAATATGACGATAAGGCATTTACATATGAGAAGATTGCGTAAAACTGCATTTTCATATGGAAAATGCCGAATATTATTTTTAAGTGGTTAAATGGTGGGGATGGAAATTAATGTTAAAACAACTATAAATAAGCAAAGGATGACTAGGAAGATTGAGAATTTAGCTAGACATTCAAACTCGAAGGTTGCAGCCTATGCATTGCGACAGCGGACCTTTCGAATTAAAAATATAAAAATAAATAAATAAAAATACAACTAAAAATATTTTCTTTTCATAATTGTTAAAACTAAATTCTCCCCTATTTAACTCTTCCCGTTTGTGGGTAATGTTTTTTTGTAGGTTGTCAACCAAAGTGTTAAAAAATAAAGCTCAAAATCCCAAAATTAAACATAAATGGACATATTCCATAGTAAAGCTAAGTACAGACGATTGTCAGATCTTACAACCCTTCAAGCAAATTCACTGACCCAACTTTCTCGGTCCTTCTTGGATCTTTGCTAAACTGAGTGTTTCACGCACACCTACAAAAATTCTTTGTTTCTACAGGCATTTTCCCCACACCTTTCTTTAGTTCATCTTTGCAAGTGGAGTAGCGAAGACGTATAGTTCTTTTTTTTCTCTTTTCTTCTATTTTCTTATAAAAATTGAGAAATTAAATGTTACTGTTTTTCGTTCATTTCGTGTTTTTGTAGTGCAATAAATTATGTTTGTAAATTGTATTTATATTAATTGATGAAAATAAAAGTGTCTTGAAATGAAAAAAAGCTTTGTTTGTTTGTTGTAGATAAACTCGATTGGAGAAACTTTGAATGAAAAAAGCTTTATTGTAGGTAGAAGGTAGAACTCAAGTGGGGAAGTACTTTTTTTTTCATTCATTTTGGATACGTTTTGGTCTCGGTTTTCGCTGAGTATGGTGAACTCTCACTCTCACAATGCATGCGCAGGTGGGTCAGTGGTGATTCTAAAGCTAAGTACAGACGATTGTCAGATCTTACAATATTGTCAGATCTGTCAGAGAAAATACTGTCCCAAATGTCTTACAATCGTCTGTACACACAATTTTGTCTGACAATATTGTCAGAAACGTCATTGTCAGGTAATTGTCAGATGACAATCTGACAAAAAATTGCCAGGTATCTTACAATCGTCTGAACGCACAATTTGTGTCATTGTCAGACGATTAGGACATTGTCAGACACATTGGTCATTGTCAGATGTTTTCATTGAAAACATCTTACAATTGCTGACAATTTCTTTATTGTTCGAAATGTCAAACGGTTGTAGCCGAGTTGAGAGATAAAAAAAACACATTTTTGCAGGAATTTTGTAGTTTTTCCAAAACTGAATAACAAAAATCTATAAAGCAACTGGACTCGCTTTTATACCCCTTACTGCATGATTTTTTTTTTTTATCAAAAAAATATATGTGATAGAAAATGGTAAAAAAAAGACACGTGTTTCGGGAATTTTGTTTTAATTGAATAAAAACCGGAAATTGTTAATTTTTTCGGTATGGACCATATTTGGCACATTTAGCAGAAAAGTAAAAAAAGTTTCTTAATAAATTAAAAAAAATATTTATTCAAAAAAATTATGTTGTGTGAAATAACGTAAAACAATTTCTTTTATCGTTGAGGCATAGGTTTACTTTGCATTTTCGGTTTTTTTTAAATACGAAAAAAAAAACGAAAACAGGTAACCAAAAGTATGCGACTTTTGTGCTCTAGATGCATGTTGGTTCAAATATGGTACAATGGGAGAAGTAATATTTCTGCATGGTGTGCCAAATTTGATCCATTCAGTTAAAACAACTTACAAGTACTTATTTTTTTTATAAAATTGAAAACAATTAAATTATTAGTAATAATTATATTGTTCTCTTTATGGGTATATTTTTTTTGCAAGCAATACCTTTATTTTTATATTTTTTACACAATTTTGAATTTCTCAGACAAGTCTATTTTGTCTGTTGAAACCTGTTGGGCGAGTTCAAAGAAAGATTTAGTTCTCAAAAATCGTTCATAGATGACGCTTGCTAGTAGAATTTTAAACGTTTATAGTACTTATTTCGTTTAATATGTATTAAAAAACAAGAAAATTTGTTGATAACTCGAAAATATTCACATTTACATGGTTTGGCTCATATATGAGCCACTATGCGGTAAAGGGTTAAATTCCTTGTGCTGTGTAGTTTTGTTCGGAATAAATAAAACCATTGAAAGATATCTACTCAAATGAAGATTAAATACGATGAAAATAAAGTGAACAAAAAATTCCAACATGTTAAAAAAAAATTGGACTTCAAAATGGCCAAGTAACTATACGAGCAATCAAATAAATTTGAAGAATGTCAAAACAAGGGTGGACAGGGACACTACCTGAAAAAAAAACCAGCTCAAGCAATTGGTAACAATAAGCAGCCAGCCCCCAACTCGCACAGATCTAACATATGTAGTCTCAAGGTCACTTTTTAAATCAGTCGAGCTCTCTAGAGTAAGCCTGCTGAATTTTTTGACAGATTTCACAATATTGTAAGATCTGAAAATCGTCTGTACTTAGCTTAAGTAAAGCAAGAGATTAAAATCTTTTTGGTGTTCCTTTACTCACCACATCGTTTTCTCGTCATTAGCTTTTGATACTGTTTCCGTCCTACACTTTCATAAAGTACACTTGTTTGAGCTTTGACGTTAAACTCGCCAAAATATTGCTTCATTAACTCCTCCAAACTGGCTAGAACACTTCTCATCATGAAGGATCTAAGAATTGAATGTTACTGCAAAGCCTTAGCATATATTTGATTTCATGTCTTACTTAACACTTTGTTTTGTCCATTCACCTTGAATTGTTTCAATAAGTTTTGACAAGTTCTCTTCGTTATACACCCAATTTGATAAGTCACAAGCTTCTGCTGTTTGTTCATCATGAAATGATTGATCATCGAGTTGATCGTTGACTTTGGTTTTTTCCGAAAACTTTCGGAACTCACAATTATAAAGATTGAGTGGAAATGCAGCGGCTGGAGTATATTGCGGTTTACTACAAAACAAAAAAAAAGAAGATAATTTTGTATAAATAAAGGGATTATGACACCCATTATAAGGTTATGATATTAGAGCAAAAATTTATGAAAATTGCTTAGGATTTAACAGGCGATTGGTTTTGAGAGCTTCTAGATTCCAATGAAGGGTTATTGGGTCAAGCCTAATGTGTATCGTTCTTTAAGTTAGTTAAAAAATATTTTTATTGTTTATCGTTTAATGACTGCCTGCGAAATTCTATTTTCCAATCCCTCGGAAGAAGTTCAAAAAAATCGTAGTGGTTTTGACAGCGATGCACTCTTTTTGAGAATTGTATATCCTTATTATGCTATTTTTGATGTGAAATTTCTCTCCGGTGGATAGCAAAATACCTATTCGCCGAGAGAAGTAATTAGGTTTGTTCGTTGAGCCCTGAAGTCACCCTGGAGCCACCCCAAAGCATTTTTTTAAAACCTTGAACTCACCCGACAATCAAATTCTATGTTTTTTTTTAAACCTGGGTTCGCCCTGAAGTAGATCTAAAGTTTTTGCTGGGACGAGTGGAGGCAATGAATAAACTGCCAAAGTGACATAAGTTGTGAAGCATTTATTTTGATGAAATGGAAATGGAAATTAAATAAAATAGTACCCTTATTGAATAAAATTAAATAGGAAAAGAAAATGGAAGCATTTATTTAAATTTTTTTGCTCAAGCTGTTTCTAATGATTGTAGAATAACGGCACCTTAAAAAATCATTTATTAAAATTTCTCAAAAGACCTAAAGCTTTAAAATGCTTTTGTTTCATCTCAATACGATCAATTTCTAAGCTCTTCAAAAAAAAACAAAAAAAAAGTGATTTTTGTGTTCCCTCAATTTTTTTAACTAGTGTATTTCAATGACCATTGGTATGAAATATTAAAAGAAATTCAAGAGAAAGTTTGGTAGGCCAATATGAACACTTTTAAGGTTAGAAATAATAATTATTCATTAATAATTGTTTGAGCTTCTTAAGTTTCACGCTAAAAATTAAAAATTTCAATAATGGTTTTCAATGAATTCTACGGTTCCTAAAGTGCCATATATAGCTTTCATTGAAACACAGCATTTAACATTTTTAATTTAGGTTTTGGGACACATTAAAAGCAAAATCAGTGATTTTTTTGATACCAATATAAAGCTGACGACTTAATTATCACTTCATGAAAAAATTATTATTCGGGTCCAACCTTACGCATAAATTGATTTTTATTGTTTTAATGATTGAACTAACTTTACTTATGATATATTACAATAAAAAAGTCATTTTAAGTTAAAACTTGGGTCAAAATAATTTTTTGAGGGAACCTAAAAAAAAATGGCGGCCAAAAACGGCTTTTCGCCAATATCTGCTTTCCGACTAATTTTAGGACGAAAATAGTTAAGAGATAAATTAAAGCTGAAAAAATTTTCTATATCTTATTCTTTTGTAAGGCAAATATAAAAAAAAATATGAGCGGAGTGTATAGCGGTTCGTTGATATAAGACTTAGTAAAAGGCACTTTTGCAATAAATTTCCACTCACTGACACGCCCACTTAAAAAAAAAAACTAATATAATCTCCACAATAAAATCTATGAAAAAATTTTAGTTAACATCCTTTTAAAAAATTCACAAAAAAAAACGAATATAATCTCAATAAAATCTATGAAAAAAATTTTGTTAACATACTTTTGAAAAATGCACACATTTTGGAAGAAATTACTTTTTTTCTTTCTCTTGTTTGAAGAAAAACTCAAATTCAATAGGTTTTCTATGGTCGGTTTATTTATTAACCGTTACAATTATAGTATTTAATTTTAGTTTATTATTGATAAATAAATTAAATGAAAATCGCACATGTAAAAACAGCAACAAAAAAGGTTTAAGAAAGTAAAACGCATTTAAGTAGAATGTAGGAGAATGAGATTAGTATTTATGTATATATATTAGATACAAATAGCAACGTTAGGAAAGGAATACGAGTGGCAAAAAGAATCAGAATCGTAATGTTTAACTAAAAAAAATGACAGAGCATTTTACCGACTAAACTTTTAATTTTTCAAAGAACGTGGGTTGCAAAAATATCTAATAAAGGAACTTTAACAGCCATATTATTCACTTGAGGTATAATTTGGGTTTAAATGAATTTTGTGCCCGTCAATTTAATCCGCATTTTTTAAACCCGACAATTTCACTTATGTCCATAATATTTACTAAAAAAAAAAGCATCAAACTTGATGGAATAAAAATGGGTAAAACGCATGTTAAACTGTTTAAACTTAATTAAAAACTCACTTACCAGCAGCGTACTATCAATAATTTGACATTATTGTAATTATATTTCTACTTTTTTGTTGCTTGCTCTTGTATTTTATATTTTTATTTTACACCCTGCTCTCTGGAAGTCTGTTTAAATTAAATCGAATTAAACTTGGCAAGAGTTAAACCTATTTTTATTTCCGGATATAACGAGTGAATATGATGAGCTTGGGTTTGACATTTGGGTTTAAGCAGACCTGTTTAAATAAAGCTTATGTACAATTACAAGTACAATTACCTTGTATTTTAAAATTTTAAGTACAAGTACAATATGGTAATTGTACTTAAAATCTCCAAGTACCAGTACTATACTTGTACTTGTAATTATAATTCTACAAAAGAATTGAAAATTTTGTACTCATTACTTTAGTACTTAAAATTGTTGTACCTAAATACTCTTCAAATATTTTTAATTACTTTTTAATTCCTTAATAACTTGTAATTCCTTTTAAAAATCCTTATGAAATTAAAAAGGAATTCAAAGTATTTGAAGGACCGTTGCCACTCCTTGCTATTTTAAATTGAAAAATTGAAATTCCTTATAACGTTGCTATTAGTGTCTAGTATATTAACATAATACTACGGCCTCATTTCCCGCAGACCTGTGTAATTTAAGCATAAGTACAATTACAAGTACAATTACCTAGTACTGTAATATTTTAAGTACAAGTACAATTCCATGGTAATTGTACTTAAATTTTCTAAGTACCAGTACCGGTACTTGTACTGCTAATTATAATTCCTCACAAGTATTTAAAAATTTGGTATTGATTACTTTGGTACTTAAATGAGTTGTACTTAAATACTTTTTAATTCCTTAAGTACTTATAATTACTTTTAATTACTTCTAATTCCTTAAGTATTTCTAGTTTTCTACTTTCTAGTTCCTTTTTAAGTATCTAAGTCTTAAAGATTTTTGTTCTAAAACACTTTTATTTTAACGCATACCGTGCATAATCTTTATTATAATTACGTACAATATAAGTTGTTAAATAGTGTGGTACATTTTTTTAAAAATATGAAGTATCAAAGTTAGCTTACAAAATTTTTTGTGAACAATGACTCAGTCAAACTTTATTTTTCTTACGAAACTGACAATATTATTTCTTGGATTTGTGATTGCAATCAATAGCATGGTTATTAGCGATTACGTAAAAAAAGAAAACACAACTAAATTTTAAAATTTGTAACCACTGTATCTTAAAATGTGAGCTAGGGTATCGATTTTCATTATTTTTCTTAATATTGCTATAACTACTAAACCAAGCGAGATGGATTATTTTTTCATACTTATTAAAGAACGGGCACAACCTGCCCTATCACCCGGTGCCCGCTTGACGTTGAGTTTCGGGACACCCTGTATATACATATAGCAATTGTTATATTAAAAAAATGTATTCCTTATATTTACAACCAATTAGTAAGTTTTCCAATTTAAAGAAAACTGCTAGTACCACTATATTTTAACATATTGGTGTTTTAACATTTTTCCTGGCTGAAAAACCCGATTAAGACCAATCGTCTTATGTCAGATTCGGACATATTACAGAGAAAGATAACAGTCAAATGGAAACCGCGTTTAAAGCGCTTTTTCAATGAATTATTCATTGGCCCGAGTTCTAACCATATTTAACCAAAAAATGTTAGATCCCTTGAGTTCTTGTTGCATCAACTGTGTTCATAATGGATTACAACAAGCATTGGTTAGGTACACGAACGCGACCACTGACAACCTTGTAAGAATTAATAAAATTCCAACTCTCATGAAAGTTGGTGAAAATGTTTCTTTTATATGATAAATAAAATATTTATGCAAAGTTCATTGTTTTTAATGTTGTCGTACACTAAGTCCTCAGGAGCTAAGACCACCGAAGAACTTAGTTCCCACTAGATGAGAACGAAAGCCAAAGGGTACCAACTCCCTTGAGTGCGCGTAAATTATTAAAAAAAAAAATTGAACGCAATTCAAGATACAAAAGTTTTTAACAAAAAACCGCGATTTTTTTTGCAAAGTGAAATGGTGCAATTTTTCATTATATTCTTAAGTGCCGTAAAATATGGATTTTCACAACGTCAGTTTGTAAACGTGATTAAAAATTGCACAATTTAAGTTTGCAAACAAATCGCGAGTTTGTAATTGCACATCTTGTTTAATGGTCATGTAATGTAACATATAAATTTGAGTTCTTTACCTTATTTTAAAAATTGTGCTTTACTTTTTATATGGATATATAATTACTTTTTTCTTGCGTACTACAGTTTTTTCTACAAACTTATAATAAGTTCTCTTTTCGTACTTTCAAATTGTATAAAATTGCAATTCGAAAGTGGACTTTATTCTCACATTGTATGGGAATAAAAACAACTTTTAGAAAGTTTCCATTTTTCCCAAAAACCCTCCCCTACATTCTTCATTCTCATAGAAAAGTCAACGTCTGCACGAACTTTCATCATGGTAGGAATTGTTTTTGTTTTATTTCGTCCAATTTTAGATAAGAAGGAATCAAAAGTACTTGAGGAATTAAAAGTATTTGAAAAGTATTTAAGTACAACTCATTTAAGTACCAAAGTAATCAATACCAAATTTTTAAATACTTTTGAGGAATTATAATTACAAGTACAAGTACCGGTACTTATACTTAGAATTTTTAAGTACAAATACCATGGAATTGTACTTGTACTTAGAAATTTAAAGTACATGGTAATTGTACTTAAGTTGTATTTAAACCCGAAACTCTCGCAATACAATATTTTATACAAAGATGCTCTGAATATTTTTTCTTGCTGTTCTCACATGTACGATACCATTTTTTCTTCCATTTTTATTAAATTTATTTATATTTTTATCAACAATAATAAATTAAATATAAGAATTACAACATAAATAAAGCGATCCAGAATGGAGTAAATGCAAACAAAAATGAGACAAAAGTCAATTTTTAAAATTGTTAAGTTGAGAAGTTAAGTTTTTAGCAAACGGTAGTCTAATTCCGATAGACTAAAAATTTTTTTTTTTTATTCCAAACATTTTATTAAATTTTGAACATGAATAATTCAGATGCATGTGTGTTTAAATTATATTCATTAAATTTTTTGTTTAAAAGTTGTTTTAGTATTTTTTGTGATTTTTTAAAATAATGCCTATTTTTTTGTTTTTGTCCTTTCTTTCTTAATCAGTTTCTTATTGTTATCCGTCGAATTCCGTTGCGTTGTTTATGTAGAATGATAAAGTGAACCATAAAGCTTCATTAAAAAACAATGGGTGCAGGTTTTAGCAGATTTTGTTGTTATTAATTTTAGAATATGTGATGTTTTATACATTTTAAAACATTTTTTGAGGAAGTGACAAATCCTCCAAGGCAATAAACTGTAGGTCCCCTCCATTCCTGCAGACACGCACACAGGAATGGTTGAGAGTTGTAAGTCACTAGGCCCTGGTTCTTCATGAGCCGTTGTGCCACCAAATTTAAATTGCCTGACCTTCTTAAAAAAATGTTTAAGACTTTGTAGCAGTACAAGTGGCGGACTGGAAGAACTTTCAAATCTTTGAATAGTGAAAAACTAGGGTATAAAAGAGGTTTTTGCAAATTAATTTCAAAGTTCGTTTTTGAAGAAATAAAAGAGTTTGAATTTTGTTAAAGTAAACACCACCCCAGCAAGCAATCCCGTATTGTAACCTAGAATGAAAAATGCCATAACTTATTGATTATTGATTGATTCATCCTGCAGTCAATAATAGTCCCAAGTATTTAAACTCGTTGACATATTTAATTTGGAAACATTTTTCAGTACAGCTTAGGCAACTATTAAAAGAACAAGTGGAAAACCAGAGCCGCACGTGCAGTAAGACAGTTTAAATCTTGGACAATCTTGCAATATAATTCGACACCGCCGAAATCTATTTGACCCCCCAAGTTGAAAAACATAATCTAAGTTTTTGAACTGATCGCCTATTTATGCTCTGCAAACCAGATTCTTAATAAATGAAGATCGTAATTTATATCTGAGATGATTTCCAATGTACTTTCTGATCCAAACACAAAACCTACCAGATCCAGATGCTGACAGCAATCCTTTAAAAGGTAATCTTAGTAAGGAATCGATATAGATTTAAAATAATTTATAATATTTAATAATTTTTCTTCGCTTCTGATATCATCAATCTTAACTCTTTGCGATCTGTTACTTAGGTAGGACTTAAACCACTCTAAATCAAAGACTCGAAAACCAGCTTTTTTAACATGGTTTACCATGTCAAAAGCTTTAGATATATCTACAAATAAACTTCTTTTTATCATGGTTGAAGAAAATTTCAGAGCAAAATTGTAAAAGAGCATCTTCTGTAGATTTAGATTTTTAAAACCCAAATTGAACAGGAAATAGTTAGATTTAGTCAAACAAATCGTCATCCTGTTCTTAATAACTTTTTGAAATATCTTCCTTATTGATGGAAGAAGAGAAATGGGTCTGTAATTACTTAAATCTTCAGGAGAGCCCTTTTTAAATAGAGGCAGAATATCCGCACATTTTAGAGCATCTGGAAACACTCCGTCAAAAATGCTCTTATTAAAAATAAAAAAATTAAAGCTAGAAGTGACCGAAAGAACGATTCGTCGGAGAGCTGTTAATGGCGGTAATGGTTGATTGGCCACGGACACGTCGACAACAGTCCGAACGTTTCAAATTGAGTTTGGATCAGAAAATAACACAGCCTTCCACTTTTACACTGTCCAATTGATATGATCTTTGGCAAATTTCAACCTTGCCTTTCTGTTCATGACCGAAATAAAAGTTTTTTTTTTCACAACCAAGAAGATAAACCGCCATCAACAGCTCTCCGACGAATCGTTCTTTCGCTCACTTCTAGATTTAATTTATTCTTTAATTCCCTAGAAGATATGAAGGGATATTTTCTAGTTGTTCTTATAACGCATTTATCTTCCCGCAGTGTTGTGACTCTTGGCCTACCACCTCGGTGAATCGTTTTTACGGAATCGTTACTTACTTACTTACTTTAGATGGCGCTCACAGCCCAGGGTGGACTACGGCCTCAACCAACAAGCCCCTCCAGCCAGCTCGGTCCCTAGCTAGCTGCCTCCAGTTACGCACTCCAAGTTGGTTGAGGTCGTTTTCCACTTGTGTGCGCCACCTAAGGTGGGGTCTTCCTCTGCTGCGCAGACCGTCAGGGGTAGATTCGAAGACTCGTCGGGCTGGTGCGTTGGTGTCCATACGCTCCACGTGTCCCAGCCATCTCAGCCGCTGAATTTTCAGCTTCTTGACCAGGACGACGTCGCTGTAAAGCCCGTAAAGCTCGTTATTAAATCTTCTCCTCCATACTCCATCGATACAGACTGGACCGAAAATCACCCGAAGAATCTTCCTTTCAAAGCACCCAAGCAGATTCTCATCCGTTTTTGACAGGGTCCATGCCTCTGCCCCATATAGCAGGACCGGGTCTTATATAAGGTCTCCTTGGTTCTCTGAGAGAGGGCTTTATTACTTAGATGCCTTCTTAGCCCGAAGAAACAGCGATTGGCAAGAGTAATTCTTCGTTTGATCTCTGCGCTGATGTCATTTTGCGATGTTACAGTGGAGCCCAGGTAGACAAAGTCCTTGACGACTTCGAAGTTGTATCTATCCATCGTGACGTTTTGCCCGAGCCGACGATGTTGAGATTCCTTTCTCGATGATAGCATATACTTCGTCTTGTCCTCATTAACAGCCAAACCCATTTTCGCCGCCTCCGATTCAATACTTGCAAACGCGCCGGTAACAGCTCGCTTCGTTCTCCCAATGATGTCAATATCATCTGCATAAGCAAGTAGTTGAACAGACTTTTGAAAAATTGTACCTCTGTTGTTGACTTGCGAGTTGCGTACAATTGCTTCAAGAACGATGTTAAACAGGTTGCATGATAACGCGTCGCCTTGCCTCAAACCTTTCTCGACATCAAAGGGTTCGGTGGTGTTCTTGCCGACTTTGACGGAGCAGCGAGATTTCTCCATCGTCATCCTGCACAAGCGGACGAGTTTGGCAGGGATGCCGAGATGCGCCATGGCTCTGAATAGCTCGTCTCTGTCTACGCTATCATATGTGTCGTCGCAATAATTGAGCACCTGAACGATGTCATCACCATAATTGAGCACCTGAACGAGGGAGAGCAGTTCGCATCTATTATTGGACGAAAGAGACAACGATAAGTGCCACTTGTCTCGTATTTCTCCATTTTTACTTACTTCTTAACATTTCGCCGTGAGGAAAGCACCCTACCAACAAGTGTATTAAAATACAATTTTAAAATGATCGATTTAATTACTTTGTCATTTCTTAACAATTAACATTAACAGTAAATAAACAGTGTTAAATACAATTTGTAGTCGTGAACTTTATTTTATGCCGAAGGCCGCCAACAAAGTTTTTAAAATTCTTAAAATTACATTCGTTGGTTGGGGTAGCCGCCATTTGCTTTCAACAAGAAGCCACCTGCCTGCCGTGTTACAGTTACTGCCGCCGTCTGGACTTTGCAATTTGTTTGCCAAGATTTTGTTGCACCTGCCCGACGTGGTACAGTCGCCGTCTGGATTTTGTGCATTTCTCCAGCATTGCCGCCTGGAATTTGCATTCACCAGCATTGGTACCACCCATCTGCCGTATACAATTGTCGCCTGCAACGTCTGGATTGCCAGTGTCTGTTCAACTTGGAATAGGATCCAAGTTAAATTGTTTTGCCGTCATCCCAGTGTGGAAAACTTGCCTGAATTTTTTGATAGCTGCAGCTTATAGAAGAAGCTGCAGCAGCTGTGTAAGTACACAATAATTTTATTTGCCGAGAAATTGCTGTCCGAGTTTTTATTACAGCGGGCAGATTGCACACGCCTTACTCTTTGTCTGCCGACATCGCCACCAACAGCGTTTGTGTGGTTTGTTCTGACAACGTATGCCGAGTCCACTTCGAAGAAGTGAAAGAAAAAACAAAGGGATTCCGCCGTTGCGATACAGATCAGAGTCATCAGAGTTACCAACAACAGCAACAGCTATGGCCAATGAACAGCCACCTGCAGAAAATCAAGTTTTAAACGCTTTGTTGGAACAAATAAACGCCCTTAAAACCTCAGTCGATCAATTGCGCACCGAGGCAAGTGCAAATCAAACGGAAACTCAACGTCTGCGGGAAACGATAGACCGCCAGGTCGAAGCCAGCCAAGTCGATTTGAGAACAGTCGATGCAAATGAAGGGACAAGGACTCAGTCGCCTGTGAGTACTCCACCGTCGTCGTATGCAACAGCCAATGGAACCGTAGTAGCCCATTCATACAGAAAGCTGTATGACCTGCCGCAGTTTACAGGAAAGCCAGAAGACTGGCCGCTTTTCCTTGCCAATTTTGAGGAAACTACCGCAAATTTCAGCTATACAGCAATCGAAAACACGATTCGTTTGCAAAAGTGCTTACAAGGAGAAGCAAGGGATGCAGTTGCTTCTCTGCTAATTCATCCGAATAACGTTGCTAAAGTTATGAGTTCGCTTTCATTCCGTTTTGGCCGACCGGACCTGTTAATAAAAGCCCAACTTGCCAGAGTGCAAAGTTTTCCAGCGATTGTGGACGCTCGTATAGAGCAACTTATTCCGTTTTCCACAATGGTCGAAAATGTTGTGGCTTTTTTGGAATCAGCAAAATGCGAACAACATTTGGCTAACCCAATGCTACTGGAGGAGCTTGTAATGAAGTTGCCAATACATCGCCGGTTAGACTGGGCAACTTTTGCTTTAAGCATCCAGCCATATGCCACGGTGAAAGACTTTTCAAAATGGTTGAGTCAATTAGCAAGAATTGTGCAACTCGTGCCTCATGCATCTGCAAACGCTATAGCCAAAGGTCAGCCTTCAAATACACGAAGAATGCTCCACACCACAACCGCCGAAGGAGAAGCCGCAATTGTGAGGAACACTAAAAAAGGAAATTGCATTTGTTGTGGTGCATGTCATTTGGTGTATGAGTGCGGTGTTTTTAAGGCCCTTACAGTCGACGAGCGTTGGAAGTTGGTCAAGGATAAGCATCTCTGCTTTTCATGTTTGAAAATTGGTCATGGCACTGCAACGTGCCGCAGTCGCCGGAGGTGTGACGTCAACGGATGCCGAAAATTCCACAACAAAATGCTACATGATGAGCACGACACAGTTGCACCGCTTCACCGAATTCACAGTTGCCAAATACAAAACAGCAGTAGTCAACTTTTCCGGGTATTGCCGGTTGTCTTGATGGGCCCAGGAGGTCAGAAGTCTGTTTTCGCAATGTTCGATGAGGGTTCTTCGGTTTCCATCTTGGAAGAGGATGTAGCCACGCAACTGGGATTGAAAGGAAAGATGGAAAATCTAAAATTGCAATGGTTTGGCGACAAGGTGGTAACGGAACCATCTCGGAGAGTTGCTCTGGAAATTCGAGGAATGGAAAAGGGATCTCAGTGGTATGAGATGAGAAACGTGAGGACAGTTCCAAGCTTAAGCCTTCCAATTCAGTCTTTTGACAAAGCCCAGGTGAAACATTCGGACAGTGTGCCCTTTGACAATTACAAAAATGCAAGACCGGTTCTGTTAATAGGCTTGGACAACTGCCACTTGGGAGTCGCTAGTACGACCATCGAAGGAAACCAAGAAGAACCAATAATGGCTTGCACAAAGCTCGGCTGGGTCGCATACGGATCGCAACAAGAGTCTAATAATGAGATACCAATAGTTTTTCACGTCAAAGAGGTCGATGCCTTCGCGAAACTCGATAAGCTGGTGGATTCATATTTCACAGTAGAGAATTTTGGTGTGAGCAAAGGTGACAAGATTATTGAATCTGAGGATGATACAAGAGCAAGACTAATTTTACAGAAGTCGACAAGACGAGTGGGAGCACAGTTTGAGACCGGTTTGTTGTGGTGTCGTGATGATGTTTCAATGCCAAATAGTTACGAAATGGCATATAAGCGTTTACAGAACATCGAAGCGAAAATGAGAAGAGATCCTGAATTTGCCGAGCGATATAAAAACCAAATCATGTCCTATGTTCAAAAGGGGTACGCCAAAGAATTATCGCCAAAGGACTCAACGTTAACAGATAGCCGCACCTGGTATTTGCCACATTTTGGAGTCGTCAACCCACACAAACCAGAAAAACTTCGTATCGTCTTTGATGCCGCAGCCGGGGTTCGAGGAATATCACTGAATTCTATGCTTCTAAAAGGGCCAGAGCAAGCCAAACCACTCCTGTCAATATTGTTCAAGTTCCGTCAAGGTATTATTGGAGTGGTCGCCGACATCAAAGAGATGTTTTCACAAGTGAAGATACGCGACGAGGATCAAAATTCCCAAAGATTCCTCTGGAGGGACGGAGAGAGTAGTATATTGCCGCGGGTGTATGCCATGACGTCGATGATATTTGGTGCCACTTGTTCGCCTTGCGCAGCCGAATACATAAAGAATCTTAATGCCAAAAGATTTCAGCTAGAGTCACCAGAAGCGGTTGAGGCCATTATAAATAACATTATGTCGATGATTACGTGTGCAGCTTCTCAAATCAAACCGACGCAGAGCGAATCAGTACGGAGGTCAAAAGAATTCACGCCGAAGGGGGCTTCATGCTTCGAAATTTTGTATGCAACATAACTGGAATTCAAGAAAAGTTAAACCACCTTATAAGTCCAGTCAAATCAGCAGTTAACCTGGAGCCAGATAAAGGCCAGGAGAAAGTTCTGGGAATGTACTGGAACGTAGACGATGACACCTTTCGCTTCCAACTCAAATTCCATCGCATTGACAGAGAAGTGTTGGAATTGTTGAGACCGCCAACAAAAAGGGAAATGCTTGGAATTATTATGGCCGTTTTCGACCCGTATGGATTTGTCGCAGATTTTCTCATATATTCCAAAATACTTCTTCAAAAGACCTGGAAAACTGGAATCGGTTGGGACGATCCATTGACTCAAGACGTTTTTTACTACTGGAAACTTTGGTGGACAGGATTGCACACAATCAAACAATTCCGACTAAGCCGCTGCTACTCGCCAAACTTACAACATGCCGAAAATGTCGAACTTCACATTTTCACAGACGCAAGTGAAAGTGCATTTGCCGCAGTGGGATACTTTCGTATCTCCTATCAAGGGGAAGTGGACGTAGCTTTCGTTTCTGCCAAAACAAGGTGTGCTCCAAAGAAGATACTCTCGATCCCACGCCTAGAACTACAGGCAGCAGTCCTCGGAAGCCGTTTGCAGACAACAATACGAGAGAATCACAACATTGCCATTTCACGTGTAGTCTACTGGAGTGATTCCAAAACTACAATCTGGTGGATTCGATCATCACACCGAAGATATAAACCATTCGTCGCCCACAGAATAGCTGAAATACTAGACACATCAGAGCCAACGGATTGGTATTGGCTTCCAACAGACTTAAATGCAGCAGATGATGCCACACGAGCTACTAATCCACCCGAGTTCACCATGAATAGTCGATGGCTGACGGGACCTGGTTTTTTAAGATGCCCTCAAACGCAATGGCCAAATTGCTTTAATTCACTGGTTCCCGAAACACTTGAAGAAGAAATACGCCCGAAGATGTTTCACATTGACCAGGCAAGTAACTCTGTAATTTGTATTAACAATTTTTCCTCTTTTACAAAACTAAGACGAGTTATTGCGTGGGTCTTACGAAGCCGTGCAGCCTTAAGCCGAGCCAGAGATAGAATCGCTGCACAACAGAAAGCAACACAAAATATTTGCACCTCAAACTATCAGGATCGTATTTGCCGAAATCAACTAACTGCCTCGGAGATTGTATCAGCAGAGAGATTCTTGTGTTATCAAACACAATGCGAAGCCTTTTTTGAAGAAATGCGCTCCCTAAGAAAAGGTATTCAAGTGTCGAAAACAAGTAAAATATACCAGTTATCACCCCATCTGGGCCAAGATGAACTACTACGAGTGAGTGGGCGTATTGATGCCGCTCAATGTTTGCCAGCCGATGCCAGGAGACCGATAATTTTGCCCCAGAACCACGCATTCACTAATTTAATAGTGAGCTACTATCACGAATACTTACATCATCAAAACGATGCTTTAACCATTAACGAAATTCGTCAACGATACTGGATTCCGCATATACGGACGGTACTAAAAGGGATCAAAAAAGAATGTCAACAATGCAAAATCGACCGAGCCAAGCCTGCTACTCCGCAAATGGGACAGCTGCCAGCGGATAGACTAACACCATACGTACGACCATTTACGTATACGGGTCTCGACTACTTTGGACCCCTGCAAGTCACTATTGGACGAAGAAGAGAGAAGCGATGGGTGGCATTATTTACTTGCCTAACGACTCGAGCTATCCATCTAGAGCTTGCTGGAGACTTGTCCACTGATGCCCTGATTTTGTGCCTAAGGAACTTCATTAACCGCCGTGGAACTCCCGTTCGTATAAGGAGTGACAATGGGACGAATTTCATCGGAGCAAAAAGAGAACTCGCCAAAGAAGCCGAACTATTTGACACTGATCACATTCAAAAGGAGATGTCATCAAGAGGAATCGACTGGAAATTTTCATGTCCATTAAATCCAAGCGAAGGAGGCATATGGGAACGCATGGTACAGTCTGTCAAGAAGATACTCAGAGTTACATTACGTGAAGAAGCTCCTCAGGTGGAAACCTTACGAAGCCTATTGATTGAAGCGGAGAATATAATAAACTCGCGACCGTTAACCGAGCTTCCACTAACTTCGGAAGAAGATGAACCGCTTACACCCAATCACTTTCTGATCGGGTGCACCAACTCCACGCAGACACCTAACCTCGATGACTCACCTATATGCCGCAGGAAACAATGGAGAATTGCACAACAACTTAAAAATCGTTTTTGGAAAAGATGGGTCCATGAGTACTTGCCGATGTTGACCAGGCGAAGTAAATGGTTCGATGTCGTACCACCTCTCAAGGTAAATGACTTGGTGATAATTTGTGATGCAAGTCAACCCAGAAGCAAATGGCAGCGAGGAAGGATCGTTCGTGTATACCCAGCCAGAGACAGTCAAGTTAGAAGTGCCGAAGTCAAGACAAGCCAAGGTACTCTACGCCGCCCGGCATCCAAGTTAGCCCTACTGCAAATACATGGTGAATCTCCAGGAGAATTCACGGAGGGTGGGATGTCGTCGCAATAATTGAGCACCTGAACGATGTCATCACCATAATTGAGCACCTGAACGAGGGAGAGCAGTTCGCATCTATTATTGGACGAAAGAGACAACGATAAGTGCCACTTGTCTCGTATTTCTCCATTTTTACTTACTTCTTAACATTTCGCCGTGAGGAAAGCACCCTACCAACAAGTGTATTAAAATACAATTTTAAAATGATCGATTTAATTACTTTGTCATTTCTTAACAATTAACATTAACAATAAATAAACAGTGTTAAATACAATTTGTAGTCGTGAACTTTATTTTATGCCGAAGGCCGCCAACAATATGCGACTTTAAAATCGATAAAGAGGTGGTGTGTATCGATTTGAAACTCCTGGGTTTTTTCCAAAATCTGTCGGAGTGTGAACATTTGATCGACGGTTGATTTGCCGGGCCTAAAACCACACTGATAGGGGCCGATCAGATCGTTGACAAACGGTTTTAAGCGATCACACAGTACAGATGACAAGATTTTGTATGCGACGTTGAGGAGACTTATACCTCTGTAGTTGAAACAGGTCAGAGCATCTCCTTTCTTGTGGATGGGGCACACTATACCGAGGTTCCATTCATCAGGCATACTTTCCTCCGACCAAATTTTGGAGATAAGCTGGTGTATACTCCCTACCAAGTCATCTCCCCCTGCTTTGAATAGCTCGGCTGGCAGGCCATCCGCACCAGCAGCCTTGTACGTTTTAAGCTTGGCTATCGCTAACCGCACTTCATTTGGGTCGGGTGGACGGAAATTTTGACCATCATCGTCCAGGTTGAATGGAGTGTTCTGTCTTACAGCGGAATTTTGGCCATCTTCGCCGTTTAGCAGTCTAGAAAAGTGTTGTTTCCAGATCCTCAGCACCGACTGTGTGTCTACCACCATATTCCCACTCTCGTCTCGGCAGGCTTCCGTTCTGGCCTTGTAACCCTGGGTAGTTTGCCTCACCCTTCGGTAGAACTTTCGAACATCCCCCCTGCCGCTACAGTCCTCAATAGACTCGACCGCCCGCTTCACATGCTCTCTCTTTTTCCTCCTGAGAAGTCGGCGTTCCTCCCTTCGCTTTTGCCCGTAGAGCTCCCGGGCTGCTCTCTCAGCAGCTCTGGTTCTAGTCTGCAGCATTGCTTGGTAGGCCTCGTTCTTTGCTTCATGTGCCAGTCTGCATTCTTCATCGAACCAGGGGTTTCGTTGTGGTGGCCTAGTGAAACCCAGCACATCAGTAGCGGCACTTTTGATGGCATTTTGGCAGTGTTTCCATTGGTCCTCTACAGATGATGCTTGTGGCGGGCTTGTTGAGAGTTTAAGAGAGACATGGTCTGCAAAAGTCCTGGCTATCTCTTGCGATTTTAGCTTCGCGACGTTAAATCGTTTTACAGCATCCGCTCGTCGTTGTGGCGCCATAGATATCCGCATACGTACTTGCGCTACCACCAGGTAGTGATCCGAGTCTATGTTGGCACCTCGGAACGTTCGGACATCCAGGATACTGGAAGCATGTCTGGTGTGTGTGAAGTTAGCATATCAAGTGTCAGCATATCAATTTTTTTTGGAGTTCTGGTCGCATGCACCATAGTTCTATAGTTCCTGATAGTTTTCCAAAATAGTTCTGTTCGATTTCCCCGTAAAAACGGATTTTAAAAAATGATATGCTAACTTCGCGTAGCATATCAATTGTTGAAATCTTAAATGAAAATATTTTTTTTAGATGTAAGAAACATCCCTTAAGAGTTCCTCATACCTAAAAAAAATAGTTCCGTTACATTAGGGCCTAAAAAAAAAAAAAACAAAAAAATTAATTTTAATAAAAAAAAAAAGACTTGTTATGGAAAAACAACAGAATTTCAGAAATCACGGAAAATTAATCCGGCTCATCGATGCACAAACATAGGTACAATGTGTCTGGAGTATGATTCAAAGAATTTTCCTTTCTAATACATTTCTACTATATATATAATAATATTTTTCTAATTGTTTAAGATCCAACTTTCTAGAATTTTTCTTACTACATTGATAAGCTGGTACTTTTTTACGAGTTCCAGCTCATTTATCAATTAAATCAGATAGACCTAATGTTCTTACAATATAATCCGAGAAGTTCCCATTTCTAACACTTTTCTAACAAAAAGTAAGATTTTTTCTAATTACATCGTTCTTTTTTTCACGTATTTTGGAAAACGACCTTGATATGCTGATACTTTTTTACGAGTTCCAGTTCATTTATCAATTTAATCAGATAGACCTAATGTTCTTACAACATAATCCGAGGAGTTCCCATTTCTAACGCTTTTCTAACAAAAAATATGATTTTTTTTATTTAGATCGTTTTTTTCACGTGTTTTGGTAAACGACCTTGATATGCTGATACTTTTTTACGAGTTCCAGCTCATTTATCAATTTAATCAGATAGAACGAATGTTCTTACAATATAATCCGAGGAGTTCCCATTTCTAACGCTTTTCTAACAAAAAATATGATTTTTTTTATTTAGATCGTTTTTTTCACGTGTTTTGGTAAACGACCTTGATATGCTGATACTTTTTTACGAGTTCCAGCTCATTTATCAATTTAATCAGATAGACCTAATGTTCTTACAATATAATCCGAGGAGTTCCCATTTCTAACGCTTTTCTAACAAAAAATATGATTTTTTTTATTTAGATCGTTTTTTTCACGTGTTTTGGTAAACGACCTTGATATGCTGATACTTTTTTACAAGTTCCAGCTCATTTATCAATTTAATCAGATAGACCTAATGTTCTTACAATATAATCCGAGGAGTTCCCATTTCTAACACTTTTCTAACAAAAAGTAAGATTTTTTCTAATTACATCGTTTTTTTTCACGTATTTTGGAAAACGACCTTGATATGCTGGTACTTTTTTAAGAGTTCCAGCTCATTTATCAATTTAATCAGATAGATCGAATGTTCTTACAATATAATCCGAGGAGTTCCCATTTCTAACGCTTTTCTAACAAAAAATATGATTTTTTTTATTTAGATCGTTTTTTTTCACGTGTTTTGGTAAACGACCTTGATATGCTGATACTTTTTTACAAGTTCCAGCTCATTTATCAATTTAATCAGATAGACCTAATGTTCTTACAATATAATCCGAGGAGTTCCCATTTCTAACGCTTTTCTAACAAAAAATATGATTTTTTTTATTTAGATCATTTTTTTTCACGTGTTTTGGTAAACGACCTTGATATGCTGATACTTTTTTACGAGTTCCAGCTCATTTATCAATTTAATCAGATAGAACGAATGTTCTTACAATATAATCCGAGGAGTTCCCATTTCTATCGCTTTTCTAACAAAAAATATGATTTTTTTTATTTAGATCGTTTTTTTCACGTGTTTTGGTAAACGACCTTGATATGCTGATACTTTTTTACGAGTTCCAGCTCATTTATCAATTTAATCAGATAGACCTAATGTTCTTACAATATAATCCGAGGAGTTCCCATTTCTAACGCTTTTCTAACAAAAAATATGATTTTTTTTATTTAGATCGTTTTTTTCACGTGTTTTGGTAAACGACCTTGATATGCTGATACTTTTTTACGAGTTCCAGCTCATTTATCAATTTAATCAGATAGACCTAATGTTCTTACAATATAATCCGAGGAGTTCCCATATCTAACGCTTTTCTAACAAAAAATATGATTTTTTTTATTTAGATCGTTTTTTTCACGTGTTTTGGTAAACGACCTTGATATGCTGATACTTTTTTACGAGTTCCAGCTCATTTATCAATTTAATCAGATAGAACGAATGTTCTTACAATATAATCCGAGGAGTTCCCATTTCTATCGCTTTTCTAACAAAAAATATGATTTTTTTTATTTAGATCGTTTTTTTCACGTGTTTTGGTAAACGACCTTGATATGCTGATACTTTTTTACGAGTTCCAGCTCATTTATCAATTTAATCAGATAGACCTAATGTTCTTACAATATAATCCGAGGAGTTCCCATATCTAACGCTTTTCTAACAAAAAATATGATTTTTTTTATTTAGATCGTTTTTTTCACGTGTTTTGGTAAACGACCTTGATATGCTGATACTTTTTTACGAGTTCCAGCTCATTTATCAATTTAATCAGATAGAACGAATGTTCTTACAATATAATCCGAGGAGTTCCCATTTCTATCGCTTTTCTAACAAAAAATATGATTTTTTTTATTTAGATCGTTTTTTTCACGTGTTTTGGTAAACGACCTTGATATGCTGATACTTTTTTACGAGTTCCAGCTCATTTATCAATTTAATCAGATAGACCTAATGTTCTTACAATATAATCCGAGGAGTTCCCATTTCTAACGCTTTTCTAACAAAAAATATGATTTTTTTTATTTAGATCGTTTTTTTCACGTGTTTTGGTAAACGACCTTGATATGCTGATACTTTTTTAAGAGTTCCAGCTCATTTATCAATTTAATCGGATAGACCTAATGTTCCTACAATATAATCCGAGGAGTTCCCATTTCTAACGCTTTTCTAACAAAAAATATGATTTTTTTTATTTAGATCGTTTTTTTTCACGTGTTTTGGTAAACGACCTTGATATGCTGATACTTTTTTACGAGTTCCAGCTCATTTATCAATTTAATCAGATAGACCTAATGTTCTTACAATATAATATAATACTCTTAAAAAAGTACCAGCATAATCAAGGTCGTTTTCCAAAATACGTGAAAAAAAACGATGTAATTAGAAAAAATCTTACTTTTTGTTAGAAAAGTGTTAGAAATGGGAACTCCTCGGATTATATTGTAAGAACATTAGGTCTATCTGATTAAATTGATAAATGAGCTGGAACTTGTAAAAAAGTATCAGCATATCAAGGTCGTTTACCAAAACACGTGAAAAAAAATTATCTAAATGGAAAAAATCATATTTTTTGTTAGAAAAGCGTTAGAAATGGGAACTCCTCGGATTATGTTGTAAGAACATTAGGTCTATCTGATTAAATTGATAAATGAGCTGGAACTCGTAAAAAAGTATCAGCATATCAAGGTCGTTTACCAAAACACGTGAAAAAAACGATCTAAATAAAAAAAATCATATTTTTTGTTAGAAAAGCGTTAGATATGGGAACTCCTCGGATTATATTGTAAGAACATTAGGTCTATCTGATTAAATTGATAAATGAGCTGGAACTCGTAAAAAAGTATCAGCATATCAAGGTCGTTTACCAAAACACGTGAAAAAAACGATCTAAATAAAAAAAATCATATTTTTTGTTAGAAAAGCGTTAGAAATGGGAACTCCTCGGATTATATTGTAAGAACATTAGGTCTATCTGATCAAATTGATAAATGAGCTGGAACTCGTAAAAAAGTATCAGCATATCAAGGTCGTTTACCAAAACACGTGAAAAAAACGATCTAAATAAAAAAAATCATATTTTTTGTTAGAAAAGCGATAGAAATGGGAACTCCTCGGATTATATTGTAAGAACATTCGTTCTATCTGATTAAATTGATAAATGAGCTGGAACTCGTAAAAAAGTATCAGCATATCAAGGTCGTTTACCAAAACACGTGAAAAAAACGATCTAAATAAAAAAAATCATATTTTTTGTTAGAAAAGCGTTAGATATGGGAACTCCTCGGATTATATTGTAAGAACATTAGGTCTATCTGATTAAATTGATAAATGAGCTGGAACTCGTAAAAAAGTATCAGCATATCAAGGTCGTTTACCAAAACACGTGAAAAAAACGATCTAAATAAAAAAAATCATATTTTTTGTTAGAAAAGCGTTAGAAATGGGAACTCCTCGGATTATATTGTAAGAACATTAGGTCTATCTGATTAAATTGATAAATGAGCTGGAACTCGTAAAAAAGTATCAGCATATCAAGGTCGTTTACCAAAACACGTGAAAAAAAATGATCTAAATGGAAAAAATCATATATTTTGTTAGAAAAGCGTTAGAAATGGGAACTCCTCGGATTATATTGTAAGAACATTAGGTCTATCTGATTAAATTGATAAATGAACTGGAACTCGTAAAAAAGTATCAGCATATCAAGGTCGTTTACCAAAACACGTGAAAAAAAACGATCTAAATAAAAAAAATCATATTTTTTGTTAGAAAAGCGTTAGAAATGGGAACTCCTCGGATTATATTGTAGGAACATTAGGTCTATCCGATTAAATTGATAAATGAGCTGGAACTCTTAAAAAAGTATCAGCATATCAAGGTCGTTTACCAAAACACGTGAAAAAAACGATCTAAATAAAAAAAATCATATTTTTTGTTAGAAAAGCGTTAGAAATGGGAACTCCTCGGATTATATTGTAAGAACATTAGGTCTATCTGATTAAATTGATAAATGAGCTGGAACTCGTAAAAAAGTATCAGCATATCAAGGTCGTTTACCAAAACACGTGAAAAAAACGATCTAAATAAAAAAAATCATATTTTTTGTTAGAAAAGCGTTAGATATGGGAACTCCTCGGATTATATTGTAAGAACATTAGGTCTATCTGATTAAATTGATAAATGAGCTGGAACTCGTAAAAAAGTATCAGCATATCAAGGTCGTTTACCAAAACACGTGAAAAAAACGATCTAAATAAAAAAAATCATATTTTTTGTTAGAAAAGCGTTAGAAATGGGAACTCCTCGGATTATATTGTAAGAACATTAGGTCTATCTGATTAAATTGATAAATGAGCTGGAACTCGTAAAAAAGTATCAGCATATCAAGGTCGTTTACCAAAACACGTGAAAAAAAATGATCTAAATGGAAAAAATCATATATTTTGTTAGAAAAGCGTTACAAATGGGAACTCCTCGGATTATATTGTAAGAACATTAGGTCTATCTGATTAAATTGATAAATGAACTGGAACTCGTAAAAAAGTATCAGCATATCAAGGTCGTTTACCAAAACACGTGAAAAAAAACGATCTAAATAAAAAAAATCATATTTTTTGTTAGAAAAGCGTTAGAAATGGGAACTCCTCGGATTATATTGTAGGAACATTAGGTCTATCCGATTAAATTGATAAATGAGCTGGAACTCTTAAAAAAGTATCAGCATATCAAGGTCGTTTACCAAAACACGTGAAAAAAACGATCTAAATAAAAAAAATCATATTTTTTGTTAGAAAAGCGTTAGAAATGGGAACTCCTCGGATTATATTGTAAGAACATTAGGTCTATCTGATTAAATTGATAAATGAGCTGGAACTCGTAAAAAAGTATCAGCATATCAAGGTCGTTTACCAAAACACGTGAAAAAAACGATCTAAATAAAAAAAATCATATTTTTTGTTAGAAAAGCGTTAGATATGGGAACTCCTCGGATTATATTGTAAGAACATTAGGTCTATCTGATTAAATTGATAAATGAGCTGGAACTCGTAAAAAAGTATCAGCATATCAAGGTCGTTTACCAAAACACGTGAAAAAAACGATCTAAATAAAAAAAATCATATTTTTTGTTAGAAAAGCGTTAGAAATGGGAACTCCTCGGATTATATTGTAAGAACATTAGGTCTATCTGATTAAATTGATAAATGAGCTGGAACTCGTAAAAAAGTATCAGCATATCAAGGTCGTTTACCAAAACACGTGAAAAAAACGATCTAAATAAAAAAAATCATATTTTTTGTTAGAAAAGCGATAGAAATGGGAACTCCTCGGATTATATTGTAAGAACATTCGTTCTATCTGATTAAATTGATAAATGAGCTGGAACTCGTAAAAAAGTATCAGCATATCAAGGTCGTTTACCAAAACACATGAAAAAAACGATCTAAATAAAAAAAATCATATTTTTTGTTAGAAAAGCGTTAGATATGGGAACTCCTCGGATTATATTGTAAGAACATTAGGTCTATCTGATTAAATTGATAAATGAGCTGGAACTCGTAAAAAAGTATCAGCATATCAAGGTCGTTTACCAAAACACGTGAAAAAAACGATCTAAATAAAAAAAATCATATTTTTTGTTAGAAAAGCGTTAGATATGGGAACTCCTCGGATTATATTGTAAGAACATTAGGTCTATCTGATTAAATTGATAAATGAGCTGGAACTCGTAAAAAAGTATCAGCATATCAAGGTCGTTTACCAAAACACGTGAAAAAAACGATCTAAATAAAAAAAATCATATTTTTTGTTAGAAAAGCGATAGAAATGGGAACTCCTCGGATTATATTGTAAGAACATTCGTTCTATCTGATTAAATTGATAAATGAGCTGGAACTCGTAAAAAAGTATCAGCATATCAAGGTCGTTTACCAAAACACGTGAAAAAAACGATCTAAATAAAAAAAATCATATTTTTTGTTAGAAAAGCGTTAGATATGGGAACTCCTCGGATTATATTGTAAGAACATTAGGTCTATCTGATTAAATTGATAAATGAGCTGGAACTCGTAAAAAAGTATCAGCATATCAAGGTCGTTTACCAAAACACGTGAAAAAAACGATCTAAATAAAAAAAATCATATTTTTTGTTAGAAAAGCGATAGAAATGGGAACTCCTCGGATTATATTGTAAGAACATTCGTTCTATCTGATTAAATTGATAAATGAGCTGGAACTCGTAAAAAAGTATCAGCATATCAAGGTCGTTTACCAAAACACGTGAAAAAAACGATCTAAATAAAAAAAATCATATTTTTTGTTAGAAAAGCGTTAGATATGGGAACTCCTCGGATTATATTGTAAGAACATTAGGTCTATCTGATTAAATTGATAAATGAGCTGGAACTCGTAAAAAAGTATCAGCATATCAAGGTCGTTTACCAAAACACGTGAAAAAAACGATCTAAATAAAAAAAATCATATTTTTTGTTAGAAAAGCGTTAGAAATGGGAACTCCTCGGATTATATTGTAAGAACATTAGGTCTATCTGATTAAATTGATAAATGAGCTGGAACTCGTAAAAAAGTATCAGCATATCAAGGTCGTTTACCAAAACACGTGAAAAAAACGATCTAAATAAAAAAAATCATATTTTTTGTTAGAAAAGCGATAGAAATGGGAACTCCTCGGATTATATTGTAAGAACATTCGTTCTATCTGATTAAATTGATAAATGAGCTGGAACTCGTAAAAAAGTATCAGCATATCAAGGTCGTTTACCAAAACACGTGAAAAAAAATGATCTAAATAAAAAAAATCATATTTTTTGTTAGAAAAGCGTTAGAAATGGGAACTCCTCGGATTATATTGTAAGAACATTAGGTCTATCTGATTAAATTGATAAATGAGCTGGAACTTGTAAAAAAGTATCAGCATATCAAGGTCGTTTACCAAAACACGTGAAAAAAAACGATCTAAATAAAAAAAATCATATTTTTTGTTAGAAAAGCGTTAGAAATGGGAACTCCTCGGATTATATTGTAAGAACATTCGATCTATCTGATTAAATTGATAAATGAGCTGGAACTCTTAAAAAAGTACCAGCATATCAAGGTCGTTTTCCAAAATACGTGAAAAAAAAACGATGTAATTAGAAAAAATCTTACTTTTTGTTAGAAAAGTGTTAGAAATGGGAACTCCTCGGATTATATTGTAAGAACATTAGGTCTATCTGATTAAATTGATAAATGAGCTGGAACTTGTAAAAAAGTATCAGCATAAAGGTCGTTTACCAAAACACGTGAAAAAAAATTATCTAAATGGAAAAAATCATATTTTTTGTTAGAAAAGCGTTAGAAATGGGAACTCCTCGGATTATGTTGTAAGAACATTAGGTCTATCTGATTAAATTGATAAATGAACTGGAACTCGTAAAAAAGTATCAGCATATCAAGGTCGTTTACCAAAACACGTGAAAAAAAACGATCTAAATAAAAAAAATCATATTTTTTGTTAGAAAAGCGTTAGAAATGGGAACTCCTCGGATTATATTGTAGGAACATTAGGTCTATCCGATTAAATTGATAAATGAGCTGGAACTCTTAAAAAAGTATCAGCATATCAAGGTCGTTTACCAAAACACGTGAAAAAAACGATCTAAATAAAAAAAATCATATTTTTTGTTAGAAAAGCGTTAGAAATGGGAACTCCTCGGATTATATTGTAAGAACATTAGGTCTATCTGATTAAATTGATAAATGAGCTGGAACTCGTAAAAAAGTATCAGCATATCAAGGTCGTTTACCAAAACACGTGAAAAAAACGATCTAAATAAAAAAAATCATATTTTTTGTTAGAAAAGCGTTAGAAATGGGAACTCCTCGGATTATATTGTAAGAACATTCGTTCTATCTGATTAAATTGATAAATGAGCTGGAACTCGTAAAAAAGTATCAGCATATCAAGGTCGTTTACCAAAACACGTGAAAAAAACGATCTAAATAAAAAAAATCATATTTTTTGTTAGAAAAGCGTTAGAAATGGGAACTCCTCGGATTATGTTGTAAGAACATTAGGTCTATCTGATTAAATTGATAAATGAACTGGAACTCGTAAAAAAGTATCAGCATATCAAGGTCGTTTTCCAAAATACGTGAAAAAAAGAACGATGTAATTAGAAAAAATCTTACTTTTTGTTAGAAAAGTGTTAGAAATGGGAACTTCTCGGATTATATTGTAAGAACATTAGGTCTATCTGATTTAATTGATAAATGAGCTGGAACTCGTAAAAAAGTACCAGCTTATCAATGTAGTAAGAAAAATTCTAGAAAGTTGGATCTTAAACAATTAGAAAAATATTATTATATATATAGTAGAAATGTATTAGAAAGGAAAATTCTTTGAATCATACTCCAGACACATTGTACCTATGTTTGTGCATCGATGAGCCGGATTAATTTTCCGTGATTTCTGAAATTCTGTTGTTTTTCCATAACAAGTCTTTTTTTTTTTATTAAAATTAATTTTTTTGTTTTTTTTTTTTTTAGGCCCTAATGTAACGGAACTATTTTTTTTAGGTATGAGGAACTCTTAAGGGATGTTTCTTACATCTAAAAAAAATATTTTCATTTAAGATTTCAACAATTGATATGCTACGCGAAGTTAGCATATCATTTTTTAAAATCCGTTTTTACGGGGAAATCGAACAGAACTATTTTGGAAAACTATCAGGAACTATAGAACTATGGTGCATGCGACCAGAACTCCAAAAAAAAATTGATATGCTGACACTTGATATGCTAACTTCACACACACGCATGTCTGGCGTCTATCGCAACATGATCAATCTGGTTGACGGTTCGTTGATCCGGAGACCGCCAGGTCCCTTTGTGTATATTGAGGTGTGGGAATAGAGTGCTTGCTATGATGGCATTTCGCCCCGCCGCGAAATCGATGAGCCTGAGTCCGTTACCGGAAGTGTTGTCGTGCAGGCTGTGTCCCCCGACTATCGAACCAAAGATGCCCTCCTTTCCAATCTTGGCGTTGAAGTCGCCAAGAATAATCTTGACGTCGTTCTTGGGGCACCTATCATACGTATCCTCGAGGAGATCGTAGAATTCTTCTTTGGTTGAGTCATCCTTTTCTTCTGTTGGGGCATGGGCACAGATCAACGTGATGTTTTTGAACTTTGCTTTGATGCGGATTGTGACCAGGCGCTCGCTTACATTTCTGAAGCCCAAGACTTCTTGCCTAAGTCTTCCCCTTACCACAAAACCACAACCAAAGAGCCGCTGACCTTGCTCCTTGCAGCACTCGCCGAAGTAGATGTCACACGTTTTCATCCTTCGGATGCCCTCTCCATCCCATCGCACTTCCTGGATGGCTTACGGAATCGTTAGTATAATAAAATTTAATCACACGGGATATCACTGATTTATTAATGCAATATTTTGTTGATAACTCTGTTTGTTAAGTTCCACTTTTACGGCCATATTATTCACTCAATACATCCAGATTAAAACTTAAATCTGGATGTAAATCATACAAATTCAATGTAAATTCATCTGGATTTAAGTTTAAATCTGGATGTATCGAGTGAATAATATGGCGGTTATATTCGTTTATTAATTTTAATTTAAACTCGGTAGAATACTTTGTTCGCGCCATTATAGACAAATCTAGAAAATCTGTTTACAGGTTATTTTTATGCAAAATGTAAAGAGTGAATGAGTCAATTTAGTTGCTTTTACATTTTGACACATTTAATCTGCTAAGTTAAATTCAAAGTAACGGCTTTTTTCATATCATAGCATCATATTACTTCCAAAAAGATGCACTCCGCTTCACTTGAATAGAAACAAACTTTTTTTTTAACTCTCGGAGCATGTTGCGCATTGGTAAATTTAGAAATCCACCTTCCAGGAATCTATTGCGAATAAAACTGCATGAGCAGAATAATTCAGAAAAATACCATTCGGTTATTTTTTACCAGTTTTCTAATTACTTCATACACTTTTTTTTTTTTGTTTGCGTCACTTGAATAGAAACAGTATGCGATTTTTATCTATAGGTCAGTTAGAAGAAAAAATATTGTGAAAAAATATTGTTATAATAATGGAAGTTGGATTAAAAATAATAATTGTTTGATAAAAAAAAAAATGATCCGCGGGCAACCATTAAACGCTGCAGAAAAGGCCAAAATAGAAGTACACGCGGAAAACAAGCTTCCCCTACGCACAGTTGCCAAACAAATAAGAAGTGTGAAAATTGTTTGGTTTTTTCTTAGAAATAAAGAAACAATTAATTGAAGTGAATTTAAGTAAATGGCTAAATTTTCCTATAAATTGTTGTTATGAATTTTATAGAATAATTAACATTCATAGCTATTGGAAAAATACAAATATTTTAGATTTCTGGTTCATTAGTACGAAATAAGTCGTTGGGCATTCGTTAGAGCATAAAGTTGCTTTAGTTTTGTCCGACACTGTATTAATTTTTCGCGGCAAGATGCACATGGAAGCCTTAACTACATTGGCCAAAAAAGTGAAAAATTACAAAAGTGAAAATTTTCAAACTCATTTTGGGACATTTTGGGACAGTGTTTCTCACTGGAAAACTTATAAAAATGATGCAGAACTTTATTATTTGGTTTAAAAAAAAAATTGTGTCTATTTTTTTTCACAAAACAAGTGCGCTAGCGGGAAAATCACGGCTGTTCTGATTTTCGTTCGAATACCAAAACTTCCCGTTTTAAAATTTTCGCAGTTACAGAACGTAGGCACTGAATTCCGTATTTTTTGAGATTTTACGGATTGAAGGGTGTTCTACAAAACGAACGGATCTGCAATACGCCAAAAATTTGACGTTTCATTTCGGTCATCTTTTTGTTGGCGGATTGCGGATTCTAAACATGATAAATGTAAGTTTTTATTGTTTTTTAATAAAAAATCTTATATTTTATAATAATAAATAGGGGAAAGCATACAACACAACAACAATTCGGCTACATAAAATTTACCCCAAACAAAAAATGAAAAATGGCCTCAGGAATTTATATAGAAAGGAAACAACACAAAATTAATTAAATTTAGGGTCATTTTTCATTGTTTTGAGGCCTCTTTTCATTTTTTTTATTATTGGGTTAGTTTGCATTATGAAAACTGGCCCCAATTTTATATGTTGTTGTTGCTTTATGTATATATTTTTGGGGCCAATTTTCGCTTTTTTTGGTTTGAGTATTTCTTTTTTTTTTTGGGGCCTTTTTTTCGTTTAGTTTGGGGTATTTTTTTATTTTGAAAATGGGGTTATTTTGCATAATGATAGATAGATTATGGGAAGAACTGACGAATGATTTAAATGCCTTAGGACTACCAAGGAGGGATGATTGTGGGTGGATGCAACAGTATCTTCTTCTTCGAGTAAAATCCAAAGAGGTACATCCATCTTCCGAATCAAATACAAAAACTTTTGAGGCGAAACTAACAAACAGAACTCTTCTAACTTTGTTTAAAACAAAGGATTAACTCACCGCTCAACACTACCTGCTAAAGAACCCAATAAAACCTTTCAAATAATTAAATGTTAGCCCTGTTCCTTTACTTTGAAACTCTGTCATTTTCTGTGCATTTGTGTGAATTTCAGTCCAACATTCTGTCAAAGTTCATATAAAAAAAATAAAATGGCAGTAAAATGCACAGGAAATCACAGAGTTTCAAAGTAAAGGAACAGACATATTATAAAAGAATAACTTTTGAAATCGGCTACATTAAAATCAAAACTCGTTTGACAGCTCTTCAGAACAGACACAGCTGACTTCGATTTTTTTTTATTTCAAGTTACAAACTTTATCAACTCGTACGGATTCAGTTTAAGTTTTACATTTCGGAGGAAATCAGAACAGCCGTGAGGTCTTTTTGTTTACTTTTGTTTCTTTGCAACTTTCATCAATTTTCGCAAACTTGAGTTTTTTTCTATTAGTTTTGACAACAAATTCTGCGACGTCGTACGACGTCGTACAACGTTTCTAGTTAGCAATGCCTGTTTGATCAACCATGATCTTTCCTAAATGAAATGGGCGCGGCAATCCCATCCTATCCGGATAGGTTTGTGTTGTTGTAATCCCATAGTAAAATTCAGCTGATGAACCAAACAGCTGTTGTCAGAAACAAAGTTAAAGCTACCCTAAAATTTTCTTTGCAACTTTCATCAATTTTCGCAAACTTGAGTTTTTTTCTATTAGTTTTGACAACAAATTCTGCGACGTCGTACGACGTCGTACAACGTTTCTAGTTAGCAATGCCTGTTTGATCAACCATTATCTTTCCTAAATGAAATGGGCGCGGCAATCCCATCCTATCCGGATAGGTTTGTGTTGTTGTAATCCCATAGTAAAATTCAGCTGATGAACCAAACAGCTGTTGTCAGAAACAAAGTTAAAGCTACCCTAAAATTTTCGGGATACTAAACTATCCGATGCGCAATTATAGGAACAGCTGACTTTTGGTTTTAGGGTGTCGCTTGAGTAGTTGTTTGTTTTTATTTTTTGCTTGTTTTTGACTATTAAACATAAAAATACCTATAACAATTGTTGCAAAAATAAACACAATGAAGATATCTGTCAATTGGAAGGACACAACCTACGTTATTGAAGACACAGCATAGATCTGCGAAAAAATTATTTTTGGTACGTACTTAAACTGTAGTAGTAGCCCGTGGCGTAATGATTAGTGCGTTGGACTGTCATGCCAGAGGTCTGGGGTTCAATACCAGCCGCTTCTACCATAAGTTTTTATTCGGAGCTACTACCTCTTGCGAGGAAGTGAAAAATCATCCAAGAGTATCTCTTGTGATAGAAAAGTGCTGCTCACCTTGGCCGTTCGGATTCGGCAATAAACTGTAGGACCTCTCTATTCCTGCAGACACGCACGCAGGAATGGTTGAGAGTTGTAAGTCGCTAGGCCCTGGTTCTTCATGAGTCGTTGTGTGCCACCAAATTTATTTTTACGTACTTAAACTTTTGTCAGCTGTTTTGATTTTTGATAGGTTACCTATCCGATTTGTTCGAAAACATATCAGATACTAAAGTATCTCAGATTGCCTATCTGAGTGACGCCCGAACGCGGCCAATGTTACACGGTGCTACATTTTTAACAATGGCACTTCTCAACATTTTGTGTAACACATCAGCAAAAATTAACAATTGTATAAAAAAAGGAACGGAGCAATGGTGTGTCTTTTATATCAACTAATGGTAAAATGGAAAATTGGTTCAATTTTTTAAGACTTGGACAAAAATAATGTCTTAACTGATTACAATGGTAGTCAACTACGTTGGTTGAACGCAAATTTGACCTAGGAACCTAGTTGATGACTAGACATGTCATTAATACCAAACTACGAACTTTACTTCAAACCTTTACCTTCCGTTGATAGGAAGAAAGTACTTTTAATAATATTTTTATCTGAGAATCACTTCACACAAGTCAGAAATCAGTTAGGAATTTTGTAATATTATTTGTAATCTTTTCTTAATAATGATACACTTGACATTTTAAGATTTTCGGATTAGCCGCGTTAATAAATAATAGATATTAAGCGAGTTCAATACAGTACTCACCCCGAACGTTTCGCTACAAATTTCATTGAGCGTGGTCACCGGGAACCACGCTCAATGAAATTTGTAGCGAAACGTTCGGGGTGAGTACTGTATTGAACTCGCTTAATATCTATTATTTATTAACGCGGCTAATCCGAAAATCTTAAAATGTCATATGTAAACAACCGCGAAAACCTTAAAAGTTATAATGATACACTGTTTAAATTGAATAATTATTTATTTATTTAAAACTATTAAGATAAACGTGAAAAAAACAAGTCACTGAAGAATAAAGTTCAGCTTGCTATTTAATGACAAAATATAATCAGCTGATATTCTGATATAAATGCTAGCGTTCGGGTGGTAGTGAGATAGGCTATCCACCTATCCCAAAAATTTTCAGATACCTTAAGTTGTTGTTGCATCAGCTGACATCAGAAGTTTTTCAACAAGGGATTACAACAACACAAACCTATCCGGATAGGTTTGGCTTGCCCCCCGAACGCCGGCCAATGCACTTGACTAGAAATGTAGGGAGATATTTCTCACCTAGCTTTTCAGTCATTTTCCAATAAAATTTGCCTAGATTGGAAGGCATATTTTTGACAGCTGACCAATCAGAAACTAGGAACTTGCCTAGCTTTCTAGTCACCTACGTCTTCTGAACGTGTCCAATGTCTTTTTTTAATTAATTTTATCGCAAAAATTTACAAAATTTAAATTATGAAAAAATAAGGTTTCAATGTGTTTTAATCAGGAAAACCATCTATTTTATGTCTTCAAGAATGTTTGTAAGGGGAAGAAATATGACTTTGTTTTTCTCTAACATCTAAGATTATCATTTTTGTTCCTTCCTATTCTGACAAACATGGCAAATCAAATGATTCGACCAAAACTTAGTTATTTCAAATCAAAAGCAAAGTTTAACACGCCACTGCGGCAGATATTTACAATTAATAGAAATTGATATATGTAGTTACCAAGGATTAGCACTGACATCTAGTAGATCTTCAATAACGTTAGGTTCCTCCTTTCCTTCTCCAATGAGCAGCAATACCGACATTATACATCGTATCTGATGCCATAGAAATGAATTCGCTTGTATTTCCAGATAGCACATTTTGAAGCTCTCTTTTTCGTTTTGATTCGGACACTCGTTTATGGTAGCGGAATAGATTTTTCGTTTGTAATTCATGACACCATTGTGAACATCCATTTTGCAAAGATTTCTAAAATCCGTATCCTCAGATTTAGAGAGCAATTCACATCCTGCTTGCATAGCTGCTAGATTCATTTTACCAACGGGAAAGAAATAGCGATAGGTTCGCTTTTTGCAGTCAAATCTTGCACTATAATCTTTGGAACGCAATGGCATCCAAGCGATACACTGTATGTTTTTAGGAAGGACCTTGTTAAGCAGCCCACAGTAATCAATTTCATTTTTAATGGCTTCCGGAGTGAGTTGTTGCCCTTCCGAAAATTTGCTTCTCAAATCAATAGATATTACCTGACAGAATGCGCTGACTTCCTTGTCGGTTCGACCACACCTATGGTAGTTCGAGGTTTCACGTGATTCAATGAGACATGTACGGGTAAGCGATTTGAATATGTGGTACTCTAGGATTAGTAGAAAAATTGTAACTTAAATAAAAGAGCAGTTTTAAAATATGTACCGATAGTTGCATTGGAGTCTTCTTGACACGCTAGCCCATGATAGTCCCAACCAAAGTAGAGAAACTTTAGCAATACGTGGCGCTTAAAAGATCTAGTAGGTACCATGAGGATTTAATGAAATTAAATAAATTATTTTTGATTCGTACTTATTAAAATCGAATTTTCGCCTAGGCCCTTTCAATCTTTCAACAGATTCTTCTCCAAACTCTGTTCTTGTTCTATCCCCCGCATCGGCATCAAGTTTCTTTTGGAGAATGTTTTTCAGTTGAAAATTGTAGGCTTGCAGTTGAATTATTTTATTAATGAGTTCTGATTTTCCCAGAGCTTCGAGCTCTTGGCGAGAGAAGGTTTTTTGTTTCTTATTTACTGAAACTTCCATAGTTTGGAATTTGGATAGAGTTTTTGTTGTTCTATATACAAAGGTTGTTCTTTTTAAAGAAACTAAAAATATGCCAGATGTCTCACAACCGGCAGCCTAGCAAGCAGCTACATGGGCTTTTTACACAATAGACGCGCGTTATATAGCTCGCCCACATTTGCTAATAAGGCTCATCGCCCATTAGGCAACTTTTAGTTGCGCAACTTTTTGTCGCTCGGAGTTGCCTTTCACACAGGGCAACTGAGTTGCCGGCAACAATTAGTTCATAGGCGAGAAGGGCAGAGGGGAAAATGAAATCTCCCCGGTCAACAAATTCAGGAGATTTGTTTGACGTTTCTCTTCACACTACGTTTGTGTGCGTTCCACCAAGGTAGTTTAAAAGGAAAATAAAGAAAATCTCCGGGTTTTTGTTGCTTGCGTGGGAAAGGTACAAGAGATTGTTAAGGCGATTTAAAGAAAAAGTCAAATCACCAGCAACTAGTATCTACATGTGAAAGGGGACAGAGCAACAAAAGTTACTTACCATCGCCCACTAGGCAATTTCTGAGCAACTTTGTGGGACTAGACTTTGACTTTTGTCGCCATATTTTTTTGTGATGGCTGCTTTCCGGTTATTTTTAACAACAACACAAACATATATTTGCCAGTAAGACCTAGGGTCTTATAAATTAGGCAATGTTAGAAGGAATAGAAGGATAGGATAGATTTTTGTTGGCACAGTGGACTGAGAAATAAGGTTTTGATTATCTCATTAAATTCCAGGGGTGGCGTTCAGTTGAGGGAATATAGAAAAGAATGCTGCCTAGACTGGGGCTCGAACCCACACATCCAGGTTAGCAGTCAAGCACTACTTCCACTGCGCCGGGGCCACCCCCATAAATAGTTATCTGGCTATGTATAATCGTAAGCTCTGGCAATGTGAAATAAATTAATATTTAAAAGCTTAACTACATTGGCTACTTTTTGCTGGTTTTTAAACCGAAATTTAAGCTTTCTGCATCATTTTTATAATTTTCCTGTGAGAAACACTATCCCAAAATGAGTTTGAAAATTTCCACTTTTGTACTTAACTACAGCCAAAAAGTGCAAATATAAAAATAAAATAGAGAAAACTCATAATGTCAAATAAAGCTACACCGAATTTTCCGCTTTGCTCCAAGGGGCGCTGGGGGCGTTTAGTTCTAAGTGGTACCATCGTGAAGTTGGCTACTGGCAGTCCATCAGTCTTATTAATAAACCCAATCCAAAGTATGTCTAACTTTAGACAGCTGTCCAACTCCAAAATCGTATTAATAAACATTTCCATCGGTTGTCTAACTTAGACACCAAAATTGGTTGTCCAAACCTATTCTAAAGTCGGCACGTTCAATGAACAAAGTAAGGCATTTTTTTAGTTACGAAACGAAAAGTTATGTTAAAATGAAAGAATGTTCGTTGAACGTAGCCAATAAGTCGGTTAAATTCATTAATTCACTCGAGAATGAATGAATCCAGGTACGTAACGTGAAATATGAGGTCGTATTTAGACAGCTGCTGGAATGTGATTATTAATAATAGGTGTGTTTTGTTCAACTCCTTAATGTGCACATTAAGAAATTCTTCACATTAAGCAAAATTTTCACATGCAAATTCTACCAACAACAAGTTAACAGCACATTTGATCTTCAGTAACTCTATGGCTTAATGTGGAACATTGCAGAATCGGCACAGTAACTAGCTCAACAAAACACAGTTAATGAGTTGTCCAACTATTTAGACAGTGGCTAGCTGGACAACTGTCCAAGAGTGTTCTAAGAAAATCTAATTAATACGACTGACTACGTTTATATTCAGGACCGAGAGCTCGAGTAGGATTTGTGTCGGATTTTCGACCGGTTTTTCATTCACAGATTTGAGAGCTCGATATTGAAGTGAATTGAAATGGTGTCGAGATGACATATGCTAAGGAAGAGCTAATGTTTAAAAATGGAACAGTTTTATTTTTTTTAGTTTAATTTCCATTAAGTTAATAGTTTTTATGTATTTTTTCCGTGCCTCGCGACGCGTCGGCTCTATTAAATGAAGAAAAAACCCATATAAACAAAATTGGAATGATGGCGGCATGTGTTTGATTTTGAGAATTTTTAATTTTATTAATTTTTTTTTTGTAAATCTCAGCAGTGGTACCAACGTATAAAATTAAAATATTGCTAGGAAAGTGTTCAGAAAATGGATTTTGAAATCCAAATCCAAAGGCAAACCTGGATCTTGTGTTGTTTTTGTAATACTTGTATTTATGATTCCAAATCCAATCCGGGTCAGATCTGGGAGAAAATAAAATGCAGCTATATTATCTCTTTTATTTTTTAAAAATGCAAAAATACACATTCGCAATAAAACTTCAAAATAAAAGTTTAAGAAATAACTATACAAAATCAATTAAAAACAAAATTTTCCATCTGCTGTTCGCGCGGTCCATTGTATTCAATTTTTTTTCGGAAGTGTCGCTTTTCGCGGCAGCGGCTGATTCGAGTGGTCGACCGAACGTCTATTCTGTTCAGCCAGTAAAAGTTGCCTAGTGGGCAATGGGCCTAAATACTATTCTACGTTTTTGTATGGCAGTTCCCAAAACGAAATCCACAACATCCAAACTTCATCCATCTTGTATACCTATCTCCGTCACTCATTTCTTGTTCGTTCCATATCTCCTAGAGCGTCCATGTTGAATTTTTTTTGTAGAAGGAAAATTTCTTTTGAAAATTGTGTCTAGTTTTAACTAAAAAAGTGCATTCTAATTAAAAATAATTTAAAATCGAATTGGTCGCAAGTATTCGTGAAATATTTTGCGATATAATTAAACCCATTCGACTCGTCGCAAGTGTGTTTAAGTTCAGTTTGAAAAAAATTTGCCATTGTCAGCGCATTACAGAGCCACCCAGCAGAATATATTAGAAAAAAAATATATAGAAGTGCGTGTACATGTTGGCATTTATTTCTCCTTTTTTCTTTAATACTTCCCAATATTCTTTTCGCTTTTATTTTCTTATTTATCATTAAATTTTACCCTAATGAAAGCTGTTGTATTGTATTCTCTTTATCCTGTAGACTTGAGCAATTTATGAAATAAAATTGAAAAAAAGTAGTTGGTGGTGTTGTTTTTCCCCAAAAATGAGTGTCGTCGCCGCCTCAGCCACCGCTGCTATGACTCTTGATGAACAGAAGACTATTTTAAAAACTTGTGGTTCCGCTGCAGCTGCAGCTGCTGGTGATCATAGTCATAGCATATCGGACAATAATGACGAAAATCATATACATAAAATTAAGGCAGCTTCATCCTCAACGACATCGGCAACAACTATTGGTCCCAACGAAGCAGGTAGTGTTGTCTTACATCCTCCAGCTTCACCACAAATCACCATCAACAATAACAATTCATCATCAACATCGATGCTTGTAGCCTCTGCCTCCGCTGTATCAGAAACAATTTACACAGCCCAGCATCGACGTTTGTTGGAAGGTATCTAAACAAAACTAAAGTCTTACAAACCAAAAACTAAAAGAAATCAATTTAAAAAAAGAAATAACTGGTAATTTTGTAAAAAAAAAAAAAAATACAAAAACCGGCAACCATTCTCTAATTTTTGTCTTTTTGTTTCTCTGAAGACATAGAAAAAATAGAATGTGCGGTTACAATTTTAATCTATTTCCTTGTTATTTTTCCAAAATTAAATTTGTTTTTATTTGTAAAGAAATTCAACCAATTCAATTTACAGTCTGTCGCTTTGTTGGTTGCTCGAGATCACTAGACTTTAGGTTTAAGCCATATAAAAAAAAATAATAGTGTATTACGTCCGCCGCCGTATTATTTGTTAGAAATCATTTTTAACCTGAGTGCGATGCCAAAAAGAAAATTGTGAAAAAATAGTAAATGAAAGCAATCCTTTTGTGTTGAAAAATGTTATTTTTGTCTATTGTTTCCATGTAAATAAAAAAATATTGTTTTCTTTGAAAGGCTATGTTTGTAAATGAACGGTAACGGTTAAGTGAGTAATTATCGTATAAACGCGCGATCGGTGCAGATTTTAGTGTTTTAAAAAGTTTAATCAATCGATAAAAAAGCGAACATTCTCCACTAGTGCCCCTTTTTAAGTGTATAAATAGAGTTAATTTTTTTATAGTAAAATTTAAATAACCGAAACTTGTTTTGTTGTAATGGAGAGATGCATTTACAGTATGGTTTGTTTTAATTTGAAAGAATAAATAGGTAATCTTTTATTTATTAAAATACAAGAAAACAGTTTAAATAGCTGCTTTTGGATGCTAAAAAAAAATCTTCAATACATGGTGAACCTATTTATTTAAAAGAAAAAAACGGCTACTGCCTCTTGCGAGGAATTGACAAATCCTCCAAGAGTATCTCCTGTCACAGAAAATTGCCGCTCGTTAGCCGTTCGGATTCGGCAATAAACTGTAGGTCCCCTCCATTCCTGCAGACACGCACACAAGAATGTTTGAGAGTTGTAAGTCACTAGGCCCTAGTTCTTTATGAGCTGTTGTGCCATCAAATTTATTTTTTTTACATGGTGAACCTACATCACCATATACCTTATACATATTTGAATTAGTTAATAAATTTTCTTTTTGTTCATTGAATGTTACCATAACTAGGTAGGTATTTAGTTATTAGTTTAAAAATATGTTTTGAATTCAAAATCATTGATAGGATTTCAGGTCAAACCGCTACTACTTCTTGACCATGGCATGGTAGGTATAACATGCCATCCAGAAATAAAAACACAAGCGTTCGCATAAGATGCGACAATAAGTTAGAACGAATAGGTTGGTTGAGGTCAAGAAAGTCTTTGTGTGAGAAGATCTTGTTCCGGCTTTTTGGCGGGATGGATAGTTTTATCAAAAAATATTATTGAGAATATTAAGGTACCGACATATAACATTTTTAAGCACAAAGATCAATTTTTTAATTTTGTTTTCAAATCAAGTTACGTCCTTACTTAAATAATAACTTAAAAATAATTATTTTGATGAAAAGGTTAGGTGTATCAACGCATTTGAATACCTATTCTCTTTATTTTTATTTTACGTTTGGTATAATAATCAAAATTCTTAAAACTAACGGCCAATTTCTTCACAAAGTTCTAAAATCAATTTAAGTACTTTAGGCCTCGGTTTAAAGAATCGAAATTCTAGTATATATTTTAATACTTTTGTAGCACCCACTATCATTTTCTGACACAAATTTTTGACAATCTATCAACAAATATTTAAATATTTGGCAGTTTCATTTTGCTGGATTACTTTTTTCGTGAATATATTTCTTTTATTTTGTTTATTAATTAAAAACACATTATCATTTTTGTTGTGCCAGTTTTATTTGTGTTGGTATGTTTATTTCGTTTTCAATTCTATGTTGTGTGATTTCGCGCGTATTGTTTTTTGAATACCTACCTACTTGGTGTTTGCAAGTAGTAAATATTTGTATTAGTCCGATAGCTCGCAACAGACTTGACGTGAAATGAACCCAAAAAGATAAGTGTGCATGTGCATGTGCATTAAAGTGCATTAAAAATAATTAAAAAAAAAGATGGTAACGGTTCCGATGTCCCGAATCATTGAATATGAATATGGTTCTGACAAATTGTTTAGAAAAATGGAACTTCCTTAAAATGAGCTTTGAGCATGCAATAGTACATGTCTTGGCTTTCTTTCATGAAACAAAAATCTGATGCGAGTTCAAAAATCAAAACTAACAAAATGCACAATATAAAAAAATTGTATACCACGAGAATTAAAAACAAAACCAGCATATACAACTAAATTGGATACAGCAAAATTCACCATTTACTTAAAATTAATAAAAAGGATAACTTTAAAACAATATAAACGCCACAAAGATCGTGTTTTTCGTGGCTTCTGTCCGGGGGTTAACCTTACTCAAAATTTCTTTCAGATTCTTTTACTTTACTTTATTTTGAGGAAAATATTGCTTTAGGCCCATCGCCCACTAGGCAACTTATAGTTGCGCAACTTTTTGCTGCGCAACTAAGTTCCGAGCAAGTTTTGGGTTCAGTATTTTTACTTGAAACGTTAAATTGACCTTGTATTTTGGATCAGTGACGATACAAAAGTCGTTCAGTGTGAAAATAAAACTTGTTTTTTTGTGTTAAAAGCCCTCATTTGGAAAAAATTTTGGAAAATTCCCAAAAGTTGCTGGAAGTTGTTCGGAAATTGCCTAGTGGGCGAGGGAAAGCAACAAAAAGTTCCGCGAGCAACTCCGAGCAACAAAAAGTTGCCTAGTAGGCGCTCTCCCATATAAGCATTGTATATACATTCTATAGTATTCTCATGCAACACGATTTTGTACTTCTTAACCGGCGCTTTAGGTGGCGCTTCAATCACCACAATTGTTTCTTTGGAGAGTCTGATGAGAGAAGGGGGAATAAGCAGTAGGAATGAGAGGTTCGTGGTGTTTATTTTTTAGGAATAATAATGTGTGTAAGCGAGATACGTACAAACGGCTGTTTGCTTTGACATCTACACCAGAATAAGAAGAGGGAAATAAAAAAAATATCATTTGTTTTGCCGTGCACCTGGAATTGTTTTTTTTTTTTAATGAATTCATGTACTGGTACACAAACACAAGTAATGAGTTTGCACAACGTGCAAAGGAAAAAAAGGGTTGTTTTTTATTCCAAACAGATTTTTTTGTGGGCTTATTGGGAATATGTGGGAATGTGAGCAAGAAATGAAGAAAAGGTCGAATTTAGAATTGTCTATCGGTATGTATGTATATAATTTTGTATTAATTTCTGTTTGGTAGGTAGGTAGGTATTTTGTTTGTTTTTGGTGTTGAATTATTTAATAAAAAGAAGAATCAGCAATCGATCGAATTGATTATCTGACTCATGATTGTTAAAGTTATAAGGAAAGTTAGGTAGGTCTAAAAGTGTAAAAAAATGCATTGAATTGAATTTATAGGTAGATCGCGATTAGGAGTTTTTGATATTCCAACTATACAGGTTAGTAAGGTAGGTATATAAAGCATACAATAGTGTTTAATTGATTAAGCGAGGGTTGAAAAATTATATGTATTTTAAAATCGAAGTGTTTGTGTTAATTTTTTTTTTACGAAAAAAAAAAAAACTAGGTAGGTACCTACCTGAGGAGTAGATTTATCAAAAACTTTTAGAAAATCTAGAAAGTGAGATAAATAGGTAGGTGCCTAACTTATGAAAATAAATTCAGAATTGCAGAAAATCTACCTGTTGAAAAAAATAAATTTTGTATAGGCTATTTCCGCGGCTAGTTTTTTTTTAATGTAGGTAGGTTAGGTATGTATAAGGTATGTATATGGATGCACATTATGGTCAGTTTTTGTAGTACCTAATTTTTGCAAGTTGATAGGTTCATATATCTTTTTAAGAGATGAATTGAAATGTTCGAAAATCACACAAGTAATAGATTCTGTTGATTTGTAGGTAGATATTATGTACCTAGGTAGGTATATGACGCACAAATTTAAAATTTGCAAAATACCTATCTACAGTGGAGTAGATTGGATATTACTGTTACTGGTTGAAAAATTATATTTGTACCTACTTACATAAGTACATTACATACATAGCTATAGGTATGCAGTTGGATCTTAATTCCGAGTGTAATACCTATATATTGCAATTATTTGATATATCTTTCCTAACTGTATGCTATTGCCATACAAGTTTCTCAATAGTAAATTCTAATCAGCTTCAGTGGATTAATGTTCGTTTTTAGTAATATAATAAAACGAGTGGATATATGTACATACCTGTATAGGATGATTTGCATAAGGTGTGACAAAAAGCTAAGGCGTGTAGTTTGGACTTAAACGAGAAAAAAATCGTATGGGAATGGGTCTATATGCCCCCGTTTAGGCAGGAGGGGCAATTTTCAAAAACACTCACTTAAAACAGAAAACAAATTAGTAAAAAATAACGGTAATACCTACAGAGTTATGCTACAGTACTTTGAAAAGTAGAAAAATCTTTTTTTATTTTTATTTTTAAATAAAGTTGTTTGATAGCATAGTTTTTGAAAAATTAATTTTCAAAGCCAATATTTTGAAAAAAAAATTTTCAATTTTAAGCTCATTTTTATCAAAATCGTACGTACTATAGTACTACTTTTGTTTTCAAAATTCAATGATCTTATAAATTTTTAGTCAAAAACAGAAAACCGGATGGTAAAATGTATTTTAGTTTTTGAGAAAATTAAAAATAACGGGAGGGGCAATTTTCTAAAATACAGATATACTTACTTTTTATAAATCCAGAAACTGCCGATTTTATTTTATTTTTACATTAAGTTGTTTTAGTAAATTAAAAAATTGTGTTTAAACTTATTTTGTGCAAAATTGTAAAGTAATATTTTTATTTTCAAAATTTAATACTCTTATAAATTTGTAGTCGAAAAACTGAAAACCAGATTCTTAAATGTCTTCTGATTTTTGAGAAAAGTAAAAAAATAATTAAATAATTATTTATTATTTAATTTAAAACCAGAGTGGATTTTCTGGCTTTTAAAAAGTACCCATGGCATGACATTGTAGGTGTTGACGTTCTTTTTTAATAATTTTGTTTGCATTTCAAGTCTATTTTTTATAAAATTGACCCTCGGCCAAATGGGGTGGAAAGAATAGACTCCTCCATCATATAGATTTGCTTATTTGCCTGCACCCAACATATAACCTTTTTAGCTTTTTTACACTCCTTATGCGAATATCTCTCTATGGAAATATGGATTTAAAATTATTAAAAAATATTTCAAAATCTAAAAAAAAAAACTCCTGAAAATTATGTATGTATTCTTTTCCACATCACCCGATCTAGGTTAATACTTGAAAAATAACAAACCACTGACAAACTCTTAACAAAAATATTTTGGTTGAACACTAATTGTTCAAAAAAGGCGCGAAATGTACCCACCTACCTAATTCCCAACACTAATTTATAATCCTATGTATATACCTAACTTCTTACAAATCGCACATATATACATAGGTACCTACTCTCCTTCAAAACAAGCGCGAAAATTATAAATAAAAAATTATTTATATAAACCACCACCTCTTTCTTTGCACAAAACAAAATCACGACATTGTCTTTTTTTAACTTCTCCAACTTCCAAACATTTTGCATACCTACATATACTTGCACAAGATAGGTACCCAGAAAAAAGAATACTGTGAACCATCACCACCACAACCTCTTTCTTTCCACGAAACAAAATTGCCTTTTTCTAGCTCCTTCAAACTTTCAAACATTTTGTGTACCTACATACGTTAACCTGCATAAGCTACCCAGAAAATCAATAACATTCAAATCACAATATAGGTCAAGAAGAAAAAAGCCTTTAACTTGCACTGACAACCAACCGACAAATTCCTTACAAAAAATTCCTAAACAAAATCAGAACCTTTCTACCTACCTACTTGACAAAAAATCGCCAACACAACAAAGCATTTACACACATACATACCTGCACCTCATTCTCAGCCCAGAAGAAAAAAATGTAAACAAACTCCTAAACAAAAAACTGAACTCACAAATTTTTTTTCTTATACTCCTCAAATTCCCATGAATGCTCTTGCTACCCAAAAATAACAACAACACACATACGAAGCAAGATCGTTCACAAAATAACAAAATACTGGCAGACAAAATTCTTTTTTTGTATTCCTCAAACACATACAAGAATTTTCTATACCTACCTACGTCAGCTACGCTACAACAACATAACAGAAGAGCAACACAAACCGAAGGTAAAATTAAAAAGATCATAAAAAAAACAAGCTCTCTTGGCAAAAAAAAATGTAAACAAAATCCCCAACCCAAAACAAAATAGAGAAAATTGTCTTTTTCTTCTCTCACTTTGACTGCAGTGAATTTTGTATGTAGCGTTCTCGTTTTAATATTATCGGCATTTCTTGCTTGAAATTCCCCTTCGTTAATCTCCAATCTCTACAGCTGAGAGCTTCTTAATCGCCACTATAGACGTCGCTACTATCTTTCGCTTTCATGAGAATACTATAGAATGTATATACAATGATATAAGCTAATGTAATTGGATTGGGAGCAACAAAAAGTTGCTGTGGCTAGCAACAAAAAGTTGCCTAGTGGGCGATGGGCCTTAGATGCACTATATGTCTTAACCAACAACGGCAACATTAATGCATTTCTGTTTCCTTCTTTACTAGAAAAATATAGTGGTTAAAATCTTGTAATATGTACATGGGTACACAAATTTGTGTTTTGTCCAGCAAGCTATATGGTTATATGGATTTTTCAACGCACGTTAGGCTTGCACCTAAAACTAAACTTATCCCAAATTGATTTTAATTACCTTATTTTTTAAAGTCGAATCAATATTTATAACCAAGTAAGTTTTTTGAAGAAATAAAAATGTTATTAAACCGAGTTTTAAGCCTCTAGACCCCCCGAATTCGAGGGTTCAAGTTTATCGAAGTTCTATCTCAAACTGAGATCCAAACCGAAGTTCTAACGCGTTAGAACTTGGTGAAGAAATGAGTTAGAACTCAATCAAGTTCTAATTTTTCGATAAACCGAGTCTTAGGGGTTGAAACTTTGTCAAGAAATTGGCCGAAAGGTTTTAGTTTTTGATAAAATCGTAAATTAGGTGCTTTTCTATTTTTCTTTAATTAAAAAAAAAATTTTGTGAGTTAAACACTGTAAGCATGTGTGTGTTATGAAGTTATCCATCCCTTAAACGACATTTTGCTTGAGGTAGTTCTCCGATCAGCAAAATTTCTTCTATTCGTAGGAAATTGGAGAGAACTCCGCTCCGACGGTTACCTCGATAGGGCCGAATATACAGTGTACGTGAGTGAGGCCGCAAGAATTGAAATGACAGCTGTCATTTTGCCGACGTCTTGAAACGTGTACTGAGATTTTAAATCGTGTAAAAAAGTAAAATAAAGCTTATTAAACTTAAAAAAAAAATTAATATAATAGTTAAAATATTCGGTAAAAACAAAACAACATGCGGTGCTGTGCGAAATCGTGTAAAATCGCATATAATAACGAGTGCACAAAGTTTTCTTTTCAGAAGTAAATTTTGTCTCATATTTTACATAAATTAAGTGATGTTTTTTTAGATAAATACATTTTCCTAAAATACTTTAATACTGATATTTTGTGAAATTTTGCTATAAAAAAGCAAACTGGTTTAAAATAAGAAATTCTAGTCCAGGGTCGTATTAGTTTTTGTTGGTGATGGCAATATATTAAATAGCTGACTTCGTATGCTGTTTGCACAGTTTAGTTATAATAAACAACTAACGAATGCGTTTCGACCTTAATAAAACTTAAGGTCGCGAAAAATCTTTTATTTGAATTTTATTCAATACAGTCCACTAAAACAACAACAAAAATAATGTTCTATTGTTTTTGTTATTCTTCTTCTTCATAAGCAACTAACCCCAATTTAGCAATAAATGAATTAACAGTTGAATTGTCACGTGCTCGACGTTAACGCACCCTCAGTACAACAGAGTGACAAGTCAAAAAGTTGTGACTCGAGTTATGTGTACCTTTAAAAATCAGAAATACACTTTTGCTTGTAACTACAAAAAGTAAAAATAACTAGTCAACTTTTACACAAGAAAACTATTAAAATATTCAAATCAGAGAAATAAATACATAAAAAACGTTCTTTTTCAATAAATAATTCATATTTTTTTTTATTAATTTGTATGAAAAAACAAAACTTTTAATGCAAAACAAGAAGAAATCGGAATACATATCTCTTTTTTAGTTTCAAAGAAAGCTAATGCAATAAATGAGCATTTCCAAATATCTTCAATTAAGTTTGAAAATTTATATACATTTTTTTGTTTTGCTTTTTTAATTTCGAGTTTGAAATTGAAAAAACTATTCACTTAAATTTAATAATTTAAAAACATAATCAATGAACACATTCTTAAGTTTTTAAAAAGCTACATTACCTAACTGTAAGTGTTGCCATTATTTTTAAATTAATTTTTTCCTAGCGTGAATGCTCATATAAATTTTTTTCTTAAATATTAAATAGCGTCTGACGAGGATTTTGTAACGCATGACACCTGCCAGACATGTATATTAATATTGAAAATAGTTTTTAGAACTCAATTAAAAAATAAAATTAAGACTGTTAAAAAGACTTTGAAAATCAATATTTTACCGTTAGAAAAGGTACGCTCCCTGGAAAACGCAACACATCCCACCAGCCAGATTCTCCACATTCCAACCGAGGTAGTGAGAAGGACAAAATATTAAAAAGCCAGGACTGTTAAAATTCTTCCTCAAAAACGTTGCTATTTGCTCACATCATTTATTGCAAACTAGCAGGCCCGTGTCCGCCTTGCTTCGTATGTTTAAATAATTTTATGATTAGAATACATATTTGTAAGAAAAATATTTTGGAAGAGAAATGCTATGTATTATAAAGTTGATAACTAATTTGAAAAAAAACTTGATTAAGAGGCCTCCACCCAAAATGTCGGAACTCAGATTCTAGAATCTGCAAATTAGAATTTACGAAAAAAAAAAATAGAATTAACTCATAATCCAAGTGCGAACAGGCTGAAGTAAACAGAAAGTGTAAATCGAAAAATTTACACACAGAGTCATATACACACAGCACATTTTTGTTTACTTTATACTTTCTTGTTTATCTTAAGTTGTGTTGTTATTAAGTTTTTTTTTTGTTATTTTTTTTATTTGGAAGGAAAACCGGTTGGACTACTTATTTTATTTACAGCTTGATCTTTTTTTATTATTTTGTTGTCTGGGTGTTAGGTAAATAATTTTTTGCTGTAATTTTTTCAAGTCATAATGAAAACTGGTCGGAAAAGTTTGCATAAAAAACCTTCCCACAAAATAACCATAACATTCTTGCTCAATATTTGGAACTTACAGACCTTTTTTGTAGTTTTTATACTGTATGTTTCAAAATTCGGTTTCAAAATTCTGTATTTCAACATTTTGTTAATTTAAAATTCTGTAATTCGAAATTCTGGTAATCCAAAACTCTGGCGCAAAATTTTAGACGATTCTAGTATGATAGATAGATTTAGATTTATTGTATCCAAAAATTTAAATTAAATTAATTATGCCGTTAAATTAATTATGCCGTCTGCCTGATTAACAACATAATGAAATTCTTAGATAATATTATAAACTGTGAATAAGTATTTATTTATTTTTTTTTTTTAATATATAATATGTAGGTTTTAAATGATCTTATTTGTGTTGATATTTTGTTATTTGACGGTTAGAAGTTTTCTGTTATAATTTTTTCTCGGTAAGAAAGAGCAATGCTGCAGTACTCATATATTTGTTTCACATTAATCTCGTTGAGGAGTTGTATCACTTGATCATTCGATATAAAATCCTCACCTAAGATATTCCTTCGCATCTCTCGTAGGATTGGACACCTTCCAATGAAGTGATATACATCTTCTCGTTCTTCCAGATTACACATACTACATAAAATAGGTAAGTCCTCACGGTGCGGTATGAAATTGAGTCTTAAAAGTTCTCCCCTTAAACGGAACATTATAGAGATCTCTTCTATTGTGAAATTGTCGCTGAAGTAGTTGAAGTTGTACATGCTGTGATTGAGTCGACTGTATAAAGCTCTATATATTGAATCCACCGCTTGTTGTTCATATCTTGCCCTTGCATTTTCATCCACACGTATGATGAGATAATAGAGAGTTGTCTTCCAGCTTCCGGTTTCTCTTACATCAAGATTAAGCTCGAAATCACATTGTTGTGCTTAATCCATCCATTCTTTATACCAGCAAATTTTTTTTTGGATCGCATATAGCGCTGCTTTTTTTGGTAACCGATAGTTCGGCATATTCAAAACTTTTATAATATAATCTATTTGAAGCTTCAACGTTTTTACCAGAAGCGGTGACAGGCCAGTTTCCAGCATTATCATATAATTCGGCGAATTAGGTGGCAGATGAAATGTCCTTTTGATGTAGAATCTAAGTAGCTTCTCTACTGTCTCATATTCTTTGCCTCCCCAAACTTGTGCTCCATAAAATAGAACTGCTTCCGCAGCTGCCTCAAATACCCTGTACTTACAGCTGTGAGCCAAATGCTTATTATTTAAAACACTTCGTCCATGCGATATTGATGGCTGTTTTCGCTTGCGAAAGCTTTTCCTGGAGATGCTTTTCCATGCTTAGGTTTTTGGTGAATAGTATTCCAAGATATTTATATTCTTTAACTACTTCAACCGTTCTACCATCGAATTGCCATTTTTCGTTAGAGCATGTTCTCCCTCCTCCTTTTTTGAATATCATTACTTTTGATTTGTTCAGATTCACGCTAAGCTTCCACATACTACAATATTAAAATATTGTCATCAGTTGTAATGTCTCCGGGGTATATGCCAATATAACTATATCGTCAGCAAAAAGTAACGCCTTAATATGGGTCCCTGCGTAATCTATACCACCTGATAGACTGTCAGTTAAATCTTCTATAAACAACGCAAACAAGCTGGGACTAAGTGTACATTCTTGTCTAACCCCCGTCTGAGTTGGGAACCATTCCGACACTACCCTCCCATTCCAAACCGCTGCTCTAGTATCACCATACAATCTTTGAATTAGTCTTCCAAACTTAAGTGATATACCCAGTCCAAAAAGCTTGTACATCAATGCACCACGGTCTACGGTATCAAATGCTGCTTTCAAGTCCACAAAGAAGGCATAAAGTTTCCTATTCTGAGAAAGAAATGAATCTGCAATGTTTTTTAGCAAATAAATATGATCAATGGTGGAGTATCCTGTTCTGAAGCCTGCTTGGTGCTCTTTCATCAAATTATTGCTCTCTATCCACTCCTTGAGACGTTTTTGGAGTATCGCAGTGAAAATTTTGTAGGAAGAGTTCAAAAATGAAATTCCACGATAGTTTTCCGGTTCTTTTGTACAGCCCTTTTTATAAATTGGAAATATAAGTGCGTCCTTGAACTGCTGGGGAATTACTCCATACTCAAAAATTTCATTAAATAGGTTAGTTAGTGTTTTATTCAAATTACTTGATCCGTACTTATAGAATTCAGCTGACACCCGGTCTGATCCCGCTGCTTTTCCATCTTCGAGATTGTTTACTGCAAGAAGTACTTCCGTATTAGTTATTGGTGTGTCTAAGATATCGTTCCATAGCCCTGGCGTATTATAGTGCCATACAATTGGATTATCCGTTGCTGGTGAGCTTAACAGTCTTTCAAAATGATTCTTTAATGCACTTGCACTTAGTTCATTGTGAATCACATATCTCTCACCATTTATTTTACGAGCTAAGCTCCAAAATTCTGATGAATTTCTAATAAGGGATAACTTTCTGGCTTCTGCCTCTTGAAACAATTTCTTTTTATCACTGCATAGTTTTTTTATATTGCGTTTAAGTATTTTTAGTATGATGTATCCAAATCCAAAAAAAGACTTACATCTCTTTACGCGAAAAAAAAAACAATAATGACTAATGTCCACTATATTCATTCATCACATTCGATGAATGCACAACAACATCTTATGAAAACCAGTTATGCGTACAAATTCCCACCAGCTTTTCCCACTCCTACATGCCTTTCACATAGCTACTTTTTTGTTTCTATGCAATTATTGTTCATGTTTGGGTTATCTTTAAAAGAAACCATCTTGTGGCAAATAGGTGAACTAAAAATTTGTGTGATCATGAAAAAATGATATTTATATGAAAAAAAAAGACTTATAAAATAAGATATATTTAAAATTTAACTATTTTTTTGTAAGGAAACGTAAATATCATAATGCGAAAGTTACATTGGATTCTTATCCCAACTAGAGGTGAAAAAAAAACGCAGTCAAAAATGAAAAACTTCAACAAAACATGATTGTTCAAAAAGTTCACATAAATATTAACATCTACTTAATGTTAATCAAAGATCAAATTATTACCTTTGAAACAATATAAATAGAAAATATTTTTATTATTTGTATTGTATTATTTATACTAGAATGTCAGTTTATTAGACTTGACCATTCTTTATTCCGTCAATTTCATTGAATTTTGAACAACAACAACAACTTAAAGGTGCTACCACCAATTGCTTACGAATTAATTTTGGGTATTTTAATTCGTTTTATTTTTGTTTGGCTAGAGATATAGCTATTTCAAGGGGTGCCAAGCCCTATCATCAGTCTCCTTTATAGTGGTGCTGAGCTTTAATCCAATTTTATTTGAAAAACTTTCTACACATCATGCGGTATTTGAACCCGCGCATCAGATTTGCTCAGTCTTCGGAGCTGTGTACCCTATGTACTATGCCACCGTTGACCACTGACGTCACAGGTCTAGATGTGCTGTTTGTTTATCAATTGCATTTGGAGCATCAGCATTTTTATAAGCCCCTTTAAGTATGCTGTCTTGTTCCGCCTCCATTTTTCTCCGAAAAAATATTTTTTTTTACTTTAGTTTTGCTGAAACTTTGGATCTGCTGAGCAGTTTTGTGTAATTTTGCGAAATAAATCATATAAATATTTTAAAAAAACACAAAATGTTCAAAAATAAAAAAAAAGTAGACAGTAAATTAAATTTTATTAATTAAAATTTTAGTAATTAAATAACTACTTCAGAAACAGCATCTGAATACGTGCGAATTCCCGTTTTTTATGCTTGGAACCCTCTTAAGACCATTTTTCAATCATCATCAATCATGTAAAAAAAAATAAACTATCAATAGAATATTATAATTTTGACGTCAATTTCATTTGCGATATTTTAAATATCTGACATCTCAACCTTTTATCACTTTTCTTTTTTAATTTGTTTTTTTTTTTTTTTTTTTATTAAACTCTTGTAGATTTTAAAAGCAAAAGTAGTCTGTGTCCATCATATTCTCAAGCTCTGCCTTCTGCAATTTTCATTAGTGTTAGCATGTAAAGTAGAGTAGAGAGTAGTAGGCATAGGCACCTGACCTGATAAAATTTCTATGAGAGTTTAGAGATTGGTCGGTCTTCATTTTTTTTTTTTTTTTGCAAAAGTTCTCAAATTGAACTTTGATTTATCAGTGCCCTTGGTTAATGTTCGTAACAGTGCGCTATAAATCATATACAAAATGGCGAGATTACATTAGCAAATAGTTTATATGATAGTGTAGTTCCTGTTACATGTCTTTCGATCTATATTTAGGGCCAGTTGTACAAACGTGGTTAAATATTTAATCCTTAGTTTTGTAAATTTTTAATATTTTTTTGTAGAAATGTACTAAAAATAAATAAATTTTGTGACATGACGGCACACCGCGCGGCGGCTAGAGGGGACGTGTCAAATATTTATCTGTGTGTTATAAGTTTGCAGAAATTGAGAGAACTTCTTATTTTCTACCGAATATGAACGGCTATAGGACGAGAGGCACTTAATCATGACAAGAGATACTCTTGGAGAATTTGTCATTTACTCGCAAGTTAGAGGAGTGGGTCAAACGCCCTAACTATATTAGTACAGATTACGGAAGTCTGTATCACAGCCAAGAAATACTTGACACGTTGACTTTCATACATAAAGCTATGATCAATGTCTCACGATCTTATGTAGTTTCAGATTCTCCTTAGTAAAGAATTGAATTTTTTTGAGTTCTTTGTTATGGGAATATCAGTATCCTTATTATTTTTTGTTTTTATGGAAACTCAAGGATAAGAAAAATTAATTATTATTAAAATTATTAAAGTTCTATGTCACAATTAAACATTTTTGTAAAACATAAATGGTTAAAAATTTTAAAACATTTAATGTCTCAAAAATAAACCCTCGCTAAATATAACTTATTTTTTTATATAATCCTTTTCTTCTATATTTAACTCTAAAATAAAAAATCTGCTTTTACGAATCCAATACAGGTATACATCCATTTATAAAAAAAAATTGTAAAAAAATAGATAGGTATAGGGAAATGACTATCCGAAAGGTGTTTTATGAGAATTAAAATTATTAGTAGTAGTAGCCGTGGCGTGATGGTTAGTGCGATGGACTGTCATACCGGAGGTCTAAGGTTCGATTCCCAGCCTCGCCACCTATTTATTTAAAATGCCTCTTGCGAGGAATTGACAAATCCTCCAAGAGTATCTCCTGTCACAGAAAAGTGCCGCTCGTTAGCCGTTCGGATTCGGCAATAAACTGTAGGTCCCCTCCATTCCTGCAGACACGCACACAGGAATGGTTGAGAGTTGTAAGTCACTAGGCCCTAGTTCTTCATGAGCTGTTGTGCCATCAAATTTATTTTTTTTATTTTAGTATATTTAAAGTTATATATCATTTTATTAGGTACTTTGAAAAGGCAGATGAGTATACACACAATTTAATAAAAAACACTGGTTAGGGGAATGACAGATTCGTTGGACGAAAAACAAAATCGTGGTTTTTTACTTTAAATATAAAGCAATACTAAGTTGTTCTCAAACTTGTGCATCAATTTTCATCAAAGAACAAACATCCCTTTAAACAAAAAAAATGAGTTTTCTATTTAGCGTCTACACGTTTTTTTTTTTTTTTTAATTTCATTACTGGCATAGAAATGGATGACCGTTTTACTGGTTACACTCACCAAAAAGCTCTTATTTACCAAAATCAACTATTTTTCAAGAAGGGTGCATGTCGTGTTTAAAAGACTGCGTTATTATATTTTTTGGTTTACGATTTCGATGCTAAAAGTAATTGAATTAAAGTAAATAGGGGGGGACACGTCAGGGGAATGACGTTTTCGATGTTTAAATTCGAATAAAAGGTATAATATTTTCTTAAATTAAGTTGCGCCCGTTAAAACAAGTTTGTTGAAATTAATTCAGCTAAATACAAAAAAATATAATTTTTTTCGGTTCGAAAAGTGATGGAATCCAAAATATTAATGTTTTGAAATATTGGCCCCAATACAAAAATTAAATGAAAAAGTGTTTTTGTGATAGGTTTTCAGAGTGCAAGTAGTTGCTTTGACTTTTTTCGTAGATTAAAGATCACTTTTCAAAAATTCCGAAATTTTGAAAGAACTTGAACGTTTTTTCTTCATTATTAATAAAATATTATAAATTATCTAATGAATGTTGTCTTTTATAATAAGAAAAGATGTTGTTAATCGTTTCGTTACCCATCAAGTTATTCAGACTGGAAATTTTGTTTGAATTTAAAGTATGTATGGACTGTATTTTTCTTATTCAAGCAATTTCGGGCATGCTAGGATAATAATATGGATCAATAATTATAAGTATGTCAAGTCTAGGAAAAACTTGTATTTGTATAAAACATAAAAATTAAAAGCTTAGTGGCTCATTTTAGTTAGAAAAAAACCATTTAAAATAATTATTCTAACCTATATAGTTAGTTTATCTCTGGTGTGTAGTATTAATTTATAAATCAAACCATAAAACTACTTTAATGTTTATCAACTCCATTAAGCAAAGAAGATTCTTTTCAATATTTTAAAAATAAAGTGTTAATTGCATTAGGTCAAAAAGAAAAACAGTGAATGGGAAAGATTATACCAGTGGCAAGTGTTGTGATAACAAAAATCTTTCAAGTCGGTTTAAAAAAAAAAAAATCTTTATATAAAGAAAATCTTTCCCTTGAATAAGCGAGAAAATATATCAATATATTATATGCAATTGAAGTGAAATGGTTTTGTGTCCCTAGTCCATATTAGTCTCGGAAAATCTTGTCTCGGGTATCTACCTAAAAAAAAGAACCTCGTCCTTAAATACGATGTGCACCTTGCATCCAAAGACGAGGATCGACAAGCAAAATTACCAAAAACGTGGATGGACGATTTGAGTCTCTTGCACACAATTTCAAAGAAATTTAACTCGTTTCTTTTATTGGTATGATTTGGAATAAGTTTATGGTTAAAGATGTATTATTAAATTTTTTTAAAAATAATAAATAATTTTAAAAGCTTAGAGTTTACCCATTAAATTTACTTACTAACCTCTCAATAAATCCCTTTTCAGAAGAAATACACAATCTTAAAATTGAACAAAGTCGGGTCCAACAGCAATTTACCGATGCCCAACGACGGGAAAAAATACTTATGCGTAGACTTGCCAACAAAGAACAGGAATTTCAAGACTATGTCGTAAGTACATATTATGAAAAAAATTACATCTTGTTATCATTTATTGTTCTTTTTATTTAGAGTCAAATCGCGGAATACAAGGCTGCACAGGCTCCTGGCCCTGCGGCATTACGATCCGCCCTCCTTGACCCAGCTGTCAATTTACTCTTCGAAAAACTTAAAAAAGAATTACAGGCAACTAGAGCCAAACTTGAAGATACTCAGCAAGAGTTATCAGCTTGGAAGTTCACACCGGATTCGAATACAGGAAAACGGTTAATGGCAAAGTGTCGGTTATTATATCAGGTAATAAGCTGCAGCTTATTTTTTGAGTAGGTTTATATAAATGAAATTACTTGCTTTTTTGCAGGAAAATGAAGAACTTGGAAAAATGACTTCAAATGGACGTTTAGCAAAGCTAGAGACTGAACTGGCCATGCAAAAAAGCTTTGCAGAAGAAGTGAAAAAATCTCAATCAGGTATGTACAAGTTCTTGGCTTAATACGCAGTTTAAGCAATAAAATTCCTATTTTCATCTCCATAGCAATTGTTAGTCCTTGATTTTTTGGGAGATTCTAATATTTTTATTTTGTCCGCTCTTTTATAAACCTAAGAATCTCTTGTGAAATCACGACTTTTTTCAAAAAGTATATAGAACATCATAACTCACAAAAAGCTACAAAATGTTATCATTAGTTTAATTTTGGAAAAAATTAGACTTGTCCCGTTTTTCCCCTGCACCCTTCATATAAAACAAACTGTTTTATTTATCTAGCTTATATACTCTGGATTCTATTAATACCTACAAAATTATCTTCTTGTGCTGAGGTAGTGCCTCCCGCCAAGACAAGCAAAACGTGTTTCAAAATCCTAGTAAGTTCAAATTCTCAGGATAAAATTAAACAGGCAAACGTAATATAAGGCACACTAAGTTTCAATTGTCTAACTTTTATACATTAGATTTTATTGATACTTAAAATACCTCGATTTAATCAATGACTGCTCACTCATCCTAACCTCACTGAGGTCTTAGAAAGCAGAAAAAATTCTTTCATTAAAAGCTTTACTTTCTCACAAGCCACAAATAAAACTCCATTCAACTTTTGTTTGCCTCTCCTACCCAAATAAAGGCAAACATATTGTGTTTCCTTTTTTTTTTTGGGTATTCACTAGAGTGGATATCGTCAATCGGCCATCGCGTCGTAGAGTATACCTATATGTGTGTATAGATGTCCACAATACATACAAGTCAATGGGTACATTAGTTGAAAATGAGGCCTTGTAATCGCAGATATTTTAAATAACTACAGTGCTGTGCAAAACATTTGCAACTAATATCACCTAGTTGAAAAAGGAATGGAGCTAACGAGCGGCACTTTTCTGTGACAGGAGATACTATTGGAGGATTTGTCAATTCCTCGCAAGAGGCAGTAGCCGTTTTTTCTTTTTTAAATAAATAGGTGGCGAGGCTGGGGATCGAACCTTAGACCTCTGGCATGACAGTCCATCGCACTAACCATCACGCCACGGCTACTACTATATATCCACTCCCCGACCGTTTATCACTATTTTTGAAAAAGTTGACCTGCTAAGTTAACGTCAACCTAGCAGGACACCCATTTTATCACAAACCAACAGAGCAATTAATTATTTTTTGCAAATAGCAACTAAGTAGCAGCTAATTATCATATACTTTTTAATCTGCAATCGAAAAAGTGGCCTGCTAAGTTGATGCACATTAAAATTTCCATTTCAGTAATTTTTTCCTCATATTTTATCATTTTTCGGGCGCAGAGAAAATGCCTAGGGAAAGGAGGTGGGGGCAATTAATGAAACACTAAACTTCATGGAACTAGGTCGAGTGTGGTATCTATTCCATGTATTTTTTGATTCCGATTCCAAATTTCAAATTATTAATGTTGAACAAGTAGAAGGAGCTAAGTTTAAGCGGAATATTACTTTTTTTTTAAAGTATTTTAATAATACATTTATACATAATGAACATAACATTTTTTTTTTTAAATCAAAAATATAAAAGTAAGCTAAACGTTATTATATATTAAGATCCCCATAGTTCATCATGATCATATCAATCTTCACTATTTGTTTCCAAAGTCTTTTTACATGAATTCAAGCACTCTTCTCTTTTAAAACAGTTATAAAAAGCTCAACATTTACATGTCTTAAGGTAATATAAATAAAATAAATAAATTTGATGGCACAACAGCTCATGAAGAACTAGGGCCTAGTGACGTACAATTCTCAACCATTCCTGTGTGCGTGTCTGCAGGAATGGAGGGGACCTACAGTTTATTTCCGAATCCGAACGGCTAACGAGCGGCACTTTTATGTGATAGGAGATACTCTTGGAGGATTTGTCAATTCCTCGCAAGAGGCAGTAGCAGTGGCAGTGGCGAGGCTGGGGATCGTACCTTAGACCTCCGGCATGACAGTCCATCGCACTAACCATCACGCCACGGCTACTACAGGTAATAGTGTTGTAATAAATGTCTTGACTGTCTAACCAAAGTTTGTAAGACGCACATTTGCCGTCCTCCCAGATTATTACAATACCATTACCTTTAGACATGTAAATGTGTCTACTACGTACGGCTCGGGCACAACGCGGTTTAATACGTTGGAAAAAGAAAAACGTTCTACGTCAACTGACGTAGTTGATGCATTTTTCAAGAGCAAATTTCATCGGTAGTAAAGTTTTCAAAATATTTTTCAACATTGAAGCTCAATGCGAATTCTTAAAATATATTTTTCATTGTTGAAGACCCTTCATTTAGTCTTAGAACACACAAGCTTTTTTTAGAACTGAACTAAGAGATCCTTCAACATCAGTACGTAATTTTAAAAACAGCATCTTCCATACAGTTCTTTCATTCTTAATTAAGAAATTTAATGGTGTGTGTCTATTTCTTTGAAACCGATGTTCTTATGTTGTACATTTATTTTCTTGAAAATATGAACTAAAAATATGCAGAAATATGCAAAATATGCATTTATAGTTAAATATGCAAAAATATGCACTAACGATTGAATGCCATATTAAAGGAAAATTCAAGATTCGTAAAGATAATTTGTTATCATGCTTCTAAAGGGTACCAAAAAATATATGTATTTGCATGGGAATCCTATTAATAGTGATCTAATTGAAAAATAAATGATGGCATTGGAATCAGCATTAAAAAATACATGGAAACGATAGCCCACTCGCCCGACCTAGTTCAACGAATTTGAGTGTTTCATTATTTGCCCCAACCCCTTTCCCCAATCATTAACCTTTTCCCAAAAATGGTTATCAGTTTTTTTATTTGGGAACTCATAAGATCTGCTTTTCTTAGTGTCAAATTAATGTTTGTCTGATTTTTTATGAATGTTAACCAGCGTTGCACCTTTTTCTCAGAGTTCCTTTTTTGATGACGTCATATCTCAAAACGCTCAAGGTTCCCTAAGGTATACCCGGCATTTTCGGAATCAGCACATTTCATTCATATAAGAACCATAAAAAAGTTTTACAATACCGAAAATTTGGGTTTAGGCCACATTTCCCCACTTGCAGTAAAAAATGGAAGTGAAGATTTTGAAACGCAATGATCTTTGTTTTGAATACTGCCTGAAAAGTCCATTGTCGATTATGGCTTGCATACAAAGTTATAACCTATACAAAATAAGTTACCCAATGTTTCTTCCTCCGACTTACGGTTTAGATATGGCCATTTAAAAAAAAACGTCAAATGACGAAAATGTCGTTTTCTTGCATACATAAATTTTAAACGGTACGTGTTCTTGAAAACATATGCATGTAAAATTTGTTCGTTATGTAACCACCCACAAGAAAACATTAACATTTTTCTCCTAACATTGACTATTTAAAAGATATCATTTTAAAAAAATTGGTCAGAAGTAAAAAATATTGGTTTTTTTGGCTTTTGAATCTGAAATGTCAAATTATTTGAAAAATAATTAATTTAAGCTTATTTTAAAGACTAAAACATTTCTAACAAAATTTGTGGACTGATGACAACATTTTTTTCTGTAGCTAGCTCTCCGTCTATAAGTTAAGTTCAAAGATCAGCCTGTCTCATAAAATGTCTGAGCGTTATTTGACACACGTATACGTGAGTGCAGCAGTAAATGGATTCATGAAACGTCAAATCGGTTAAGTATTAGTGCGTGAATCGAAGAAACGAATAAATAAAAAAGTGATACAAGTTACGAGTTTATTTAAACCACTAAGGGCAAGTTGTACAAAAATTTGATCCGTGGTTCAGGAATTTTAGCTCACCAATTTTCGCGGATTAACTGTGGTTCAACGACGGTTCAGACTTTGATTGGCTATTAACACATACTTGAAATATCGAAAAACCTCAGTTAATTCGCCGCAATCGGCGAGTTAAATTGCTGAAACACGGATTAAATTTTGAAATGGTTGTGATGGTGCTTAACAAAAGTCATACAAACACAATTTTTCACCAGGTGATCATTTCGATTCTTCAGAGACGAAGCAAAAAACTGCCAAAACTAAATCGACGAAAAAATGATCAGAAAGTTTCATAATATCTTAGAAGCTCTTGAGTCAAGGTTCCCAATTGACTTAAATGCCTTTGAGAGTTTTGCATCAAAAACAAGGGAACTTACTTTATTTTAACATTTTGGCTGGATTATATGCCAATTTGCTTGATCCAAAAAATTTGCCACTTGTATTCTTACAATCGTCCAACCTTTGGAGGAAGCTCAAGAAGGAATAAAGGAAACAGAAAATTCAGGGAGGGAAGTTCTGCAACTGTTAGGCCAATGTCACACGAGCGACCAAATGGACGTCCGTCTACTAATTTAGTTCCAATTATTTTGTTGTTAAATCAAAATAATAAAAAATTTACAGATTTCACTCATAGAGTAACTAATGGGGACATTGAAAATGACTTTATTTTGCTAGATAAACAAAAAACATCACTAATCTTTACAATTCAAATTAATTAAAACGTAATAAGCTGTTTTAGACAGCATTCTATGTTCCGAAGTATGTATTTTAATGTCTTTTTCCATTTGGCAAAAAATAAATTTTGTTTATTAACCCCATCATACTTTTTTATTCAACCAAAAAAAAAAATCGTTTCTTCAAAATCGATAAAAACAAAATTTTTAGGCAACCAAAAATAATGCCCTAAAAAACAATAATTATAATTAAAAATCAGTGCCCTAAAAAAGTAATTATATGCTCTAAAAAAAATGATAATATGCCTTTAAAATATGCTCATACTGCTTGTTAAAATATATTCTTTGTACTTTTGTTTAAAAAAATGTACTAAAAAGATCGATACAAACCTACATAAAACAAAAAAAATGCATAGTGTCCAAGTGAAATTATCAAACAAAGCGTCCATTTGCTTGGGCTAACAGCCACTAAAACCTATTTGAAATAGGTACATGCATCGTTTAAGTTTTGGAACATGGATTTATAAATAAACTAAATTACATTAAAAATAAAAAAAAAAAAAATTTACACAAGTGAGTCGCACGAGCTTGCTTTCGTGGTTAGCAAAAATTTTGGTACTTTTCAACGAAAGAAATATTAAAAAAATCAGAATTACTAGGAACATGATTTTTTTAATTTTGAGTTAATATTTTCTAAATTTTCAAAAGCAATATTGTAGCACTTGATTACAGAATTGAAATAAAATCGTTCGATTTAACCAACTAAAAAAAATGTTAATTTTCTCAACAAAAAAAAAAAAAACTCGAACCCAAATTTCCTTAACGCGAATCCTTATTATTTATTGAGTAAACATTAGAAGATACTGAACAAATTATGATTTTTATGAAAAATATACAAAATATGCCAAAATATGCATTTTAGACGAAATATGCAAAAATATGGCCTGACCTAATCTCGCCTACCTAGTCTTGTCTTAATAGTGTAGCTAGTAAAAAATGCTCAGGCATATTATATTAGCCGATGTCGGGGCTCAACAGGTAACATGTTAAATGCAACAACAACTAGCCCATTCGGGCTTAGCGTACTTTATTAAATAAATGTTCTCAGCGAGGCACTAAAAGGCGTCTGTCATGTTTTCCTCGTCCATGTTTTCCTTTCCGAAAACTTGCTAGGGCCTCGCCTTAACTTGACAAAAACTTGCCATTTTTCCACGCGGGATATCGGTTTAAACGCGTGGAGCGCACGGTAGTGTCATCGTTTGTGCTTCTGCGGGAGTGTTCTTTCTGTTGCTTATTAGGAGATTGGGAGGTATTAAAAACACGTTCTTTCTTGATAAAGATGACAAACATTCACTATATTCACTAATTAACCGCGAGTCCATTTTATTTTTTATTTTGTTAAGCCTAGTTTATAGATCAAACGAAGTGAAATTTTCATACAAAAAAATATCTTTTTTCCCGGGCGTGAAAAATAGAATAGAATTAAATGCAATTATTTAAGTGACAAGGAGGAAGAAATTTGATTCGAAGTAAATATAATTCAACGGGCTTATCTTAGCCAAATATAAAACAAAATTTATTTTCTTTGCAAACTTTTCGACAGGAGATTTATTGATGTTTCATTTCGATTTGGATTTCACTTCGAATTGATGTATAAACTTACTTACTTTACTTTGGTTGGCGCTACAGCGCATTGTGCTCCTGGGCCTCAAGTAATAACTTTCGCCAGCTAACTCGATCTCTAGCTTGCTGCCTCCAGTTTCGAATAGCAAGTTGACGTGCATCGGCCTCAACTTGATCACTCCACCGGAGATGAGGTCTGCCTCTGCTTCTTGTTCCCTCAGGCTTGGCGTTGAGTACCTTACGGGCTGGAGCTTCGATGTTCATTCGCTCAACATGTCCTAGCCATCTTAACCGTTGAACACGCATTTTTTTGACCAGTGGCAAGTCGTTGTACAGCTCGTTTAGCTCATGGTTATTTTGCCTCCGCCAGATGTTGTTTTGCCTGTCGACACAAACCGGACCATAGATCGTACGCAGAACCTTCCTCTCGAAGATACCAAGAGATCCTTCATCCGCCTGGGAGAGGGTCCATGCTTCTGCACCATACAGCAAGACTGGGATGATTAAGGTTTTGTACAGTGTCTCTTTGGTACTTCGCGAAAGGGCCTTATTCCTCAACTGCTTGCTTAGGCCAAAAAAACAGCGATTAGCAAGGGTGATTCTACGTTTAATCTCAGCGCTGATGTCATTTGCAGAGTTAACAGCAGTGCCCAGGTAGATAAATTCGTTTACCACCTCGAAGTTATACCTATCAATTGTCACATTTTGACCAAGTCTGCGGTGTGAGTCGACTCTATTTGATGACAGTAAATACTTCGTTTTGTCCTCGTTAATGACAAGACCCATTTTGTTCGCCTCAGACTCGATACTAGAGAAGGCACCCGCCACTGCTCGTTTGGTTCTTCCCATAATGTCGAAGTCATCTGCATATCCAAGATATTCTGTGGATTTTTGAAAGATGGTGTTGCGCACCACTCTTTCAAGAACAATATTGAAGCAGCTACATGACAGCGCATCGCCTTGTCGAAGTCCTCTGGTGGTTTCGAAGGTTTCGGTCGAGTCTCTTCCAATTTTGACGCAGCAACGAGCATTCTCCAACGTCATCCTGATAAGTCGTATCAGTTTGGCAGGGATATCAAAACTCGACATGGCACGGTATAATTCGTTCCTGTCTACACTGTCATAGGCTGCCTTAAAATCGATGAAAAGATGGTGTGTGTCGATGTTGTATTCTTGGGTCTTCTCCAGGATTTGGCGTAGAGTGAAGATTTGGTCGATGGTAGATTTTCCAGGCCTGAAGCCACACTGGTAGGGGCCAATTAGTTCGTCAGTAAATGGCTTCAGGCGTTCACATAATACGCTTGACAGGATCTTGTAGGCGATGTTTAAAAGGCTAATGCCTCTGTAGTTGGCGCAGAGAAGGCGGTCACCTTTTTTATGGATCGGGCAGATGGTGCTTAAGTTCCACTCGTCGGGCATGCTTTCTTCCGACCAAATTTTGGTTACGAGTTGGTGCATGCTCCTTACCAGATCAGCTCCAGCGTACTTAAAAAGCTCCGCCTGCAGCCCGTCATCACCGGCCGCTTTGTTCGACTTCAGCCTGGTGATGGCTAATTTGATCTCACTCTGGTCGGGTGGGCGGAATTCCAGATCGTCAACCAAATGGACTTCACGTGGCTGCTCGTTGGCGGAATCGTTGGCGGAATCGTTGACTTCATCGCCATTAAGCAGCTGGTTGAAATGATCTCTCCAGATTTTTAGCATTGACTGCGTCTCGACTACGGTGTTTCCCTCCTTATCTTTACAGGCTCCAGGGCGGCTAGTGAATCCCGTTGTTTTCTTTTTGACTCTTCTATAAAAGCTCCGCACCTGTTTTCTGTTAAAACATCCCTGGATCTCCTCGACTTCATGCTGCTCATGGGCCTTCTTCTTTCTTCTGAGCAAGCGGTTCTCCTCCCTTCTCTTGTCGACGTAGAGCTGACGAGAAAGTCTTGTCCTCCTTTGCTGCCACAATCTGTATGCCTCCGTTTTAGCTTTGTTTGCCTGAGCACATTCGGAGTCAAACCAGGGGTTCCTCGGTGGCGGCTGTGAGAACCCGAGTACCTCTTCTGCAGCATTCCTGATGGATTGTTTGCAAAGCTGCCAGTGGGTCTCCGGACACATCTCATCCGTTGTAGGGTTTCTCGCAAGCTCTAGGGATACTCGGTCGGCAAAGGCATTGGCGGTATCTTCATGCTGCAGTCTTCCAACGTTGAATCTTCTCCTCGCGGTTGTTGTTCGCCTAAGAGCTTCCATGGATATTCGCACGCGCAGTTTAGCACCAACTAGGTAGTGGTCGGAGTCGATGTTGGCTGATCTGTACGTACGAACTCCAAGTATGCTAGAGGAGTGTCTTCCGTCGATAGCAACATGATCGATTTGGTTGCAGATTCGATCATCGGGGGACCGCCAAGTTCCTTTGTGGATATCCGGACGAGGGAATCTAGTGCTACTTAACACCATGTTTTTCTCGGCTAGGAAGTCGATAAGCCTGAATCCGTTTCCAGACGTGATGTCGTGCAGGCTATGTCTTCCGATTGACCTACCAAAGATGCCTTCTTTTCCAATTTTGGCGTTAAAATCTCCCAGGAGAATTTTTACGTCGTTTTTGGGACACTGCTCATAGGTTTTGGCGAGGAGCTCGTAGAATTCTTCTTTGGTATTGTCATCCTTCTCTTCCGTCGGGGCATGCGCGCTGATAAGGCTCAGGTGGTGGAATTTGGCCTTAATGCGGATTGTAGTCAATCTTTCGTTTATTTCCCGAAAGCTTAAAACTCTTTGCCTTAGTTTTCCTCTGACAGCAAAACCACATCCAAATAATCGATTCCTCCCATCAAGTAAACACTTCCCATAGTAGAAGTCGCAGCCTTCAATCTTCCTACTGCCTGGTCCATTCCATCGCATTTCCTGGAGGGCTGTCACATCAGCTTTGATTTCGGCGAGGGCATCGGCAAGCTGCTCTGCTTTGCGTGGCCGGTTGAGTGTACGCACATTCCATGTACATACACGTAAATCGTTGTCCGTTTTTCGTTTGTGGGGGGGGTTGTCAACATTATCAGTCCGTTCATCCGAGGCTATTACTTGTGTTTTCATCACGGTTTAATTTTTCTTTTCATGGCCGGCTTGTGAGGCCTGTATAAACTAGGCTTTATAAAAAAAAAAATTCTGGCGCATGCAAAATTAAAAATTCAAACTGACGTTTAGTTAACTGGCTGAACAGAATGGTGACGCAGACGGAAACGGAGACGGAGCCGGAATAGCTGTCAAAATATTAAATACACGCAAATTCAATGTTGCGAACACAACGGAACGTAGACGCATACGGAGACGCAGACGCAGACGGAAGAGTTCACCAACTTTTAACTTTTGACGTACGGCACTTTTGACGTTTCAATTTGTATGAAGAAAAAAAACAACTTTTTTGGTCGGAAAAAAATATTGTGGTTATTTGTATCGCGAAAAAAATTATTTATTAAAAGGAAAATTAGAGGAAACAAGAAATGTGAATTCTGAGCTTGTACATAATAATATTCTTTTGTTTTTCTTCAAAATACTTTCAAAGCTGTACAGCTTCATTGTGGACATGTAAAAAAAATGACGTACGACACTTTTTGACAGCTCTTCCAGTTCCGTCTGCGTCTTCAGTTCCGTCATTCTATTCTGTTCAGCCAGTAAATGTCATTTACTTTGGTGTGTGTGCAAGTATGTGTGAAACACTGTAGGTATGTTCAATGAGTCTGTTCGGAACAGTTTAAAAAAGAACAAGTTTTTTCTGTTTAGTGAGAAATTCAGTGTTCTAAATTATTTTGACTTGCTGTTCAGTGAGTCTGTCAACTTTTTTGGTTGAATGGAAGGTCAAATCTGAAAAAGACCAACGTGACCCCCAAAAAATATTTAACCAAATTTCGTACTAAATTCGTGTTCCGTTTATTTATTTTATAATACTGTTAAATTTAATGTTTTATTGTTATTTCATTAGACGATTTTTATATTTGTCTGGCGTTGCGATTTTACTATTAGACATACCGATTTAATTTCATTATTTGAAACTGGCACAGTAGATTTTTGTTACGATATAATAAGATCCCGTTTTTAATTTTCATAAAATGACATCACTATACTTGCATAGTTAGTTAATATCAAGAGCCTTTTAATTAAATAAATGTTCTCAGCGAGGCACTAATATGGGTCTGTCATGTTTTCCTCGTCTAGATTTACCTTACCGAAAACTTGCCAGGGCCTTGCCTACACATGTCAAAAACTTGCCATTTTTCCAGGCGTGTTTCTTTATTAACACCAACCAAAAATTTCGTAGTTATCTTTCTATACGCTTTAGGATACATTTCATTTAATCATTTTGGTAACACCATAACTCTGTCAAAACGATCCTATAAACATTGAAACCGGCTCCTACGGCCTTTCCCGTTGCAAAGAGCACTATAAAATGTATAACATTTTTGTTGAAGGGAGTTGGGCTAAAAACAATATAGAATATTGTTTTTAAAAATTCTGAAAATTTTCATCAACGTTGGAATTGAGAATCCTTCTTTGGTGAAAAATTGATTAAAGTAAGTACTTTGCGTCTCTTATTAAGTTTATGCCTATATATTTATGAATATTTGAGGGAAGGGTTCGGGAAATAACTTTGCATAATTATTTTTTTTTTCGAAAATTTTACATCAATTTTTCAATTTAGAATTCCAACAATCGAATTCAATTGCTCTCCCATTAAGTTTTTAGGGTGGAAGGAGGTGCCTCCCTCTAAAGTTTTAAATACACTTGTAACCTGACAATTAATCTTTGTTTTAAGACCATAACCTTAACATTCGGAATAACAAGAAACCATGCATGCATTGATATTGCAGTTATCTCCGCTCAACTGAACTTTAGGAACTCAATTTTTTAAATTTAATTTTGGATACATTGTTTCTATTATTCAGCAACATAAACCACTAAATAGATAAAAATAAATAACACAGAAAAGTCACCAGAAAATTACCAGGAAGCGCGTCTCTTTTGACGCTCGTATAACCATACTCATTTACATTGAATTTTGAACAACAACAACAACAACTTAAAGGTGCTACCACCAATTTCTTACGAATTAATTTTAGGTATTTTAATTCGTTTTATTTTTGTTTGGCTGGAGATATAGCTATTTCAAGGGGTGCCAAGCCCTATCATTAGTCTCCTTTATACTCATTTACGTCAGTACTCAGTACCCCTCATGCCGTTTAACAATCTGCGTGGCATGAAAGTTAAATAATCGACAAAGTTGGGCGTGCGGACAAAACCAATAAGTAGGCGCACGTTTGTCCATTCCTATAACTTTTCTTGGTTCTCAGGACATACTTTCAAATGGACGCGCAGAAAAAGACCCTCGTGTGACATTAGCCTTAGACACTCCAAACAAGTAAAAAAGTGCAAATTATCAGTTCTTTTAAGTTATTTTGTTGTCAAATACTGTGTAGGTATGCTAATGTAATTTATTACATTCCTTTCTGTGAACAATTTTCATAAAAATAAGTAAAAAATATATTTATTTCTGAACGTTATTAATTTAATCCCGCTAAATGAGCGAAATGTCTCACTGTGTGCGCCCTACTGAATTATCATCAAAAGTAAGTAAGTATTTATTTTTAGAAATATCACCGAAACATCTCAATGTGCAAAAGAACAAATGATTATTCTAGAGCCCTAGTAGGTTTCCATCAAAGAACACTCCGCCCCTGAGGTAATGCATTTGTGTTTGTAATAACCAACACTATTATACAAAATGCCGCAGTCTTTTTATCGAAGGGCTGGCTCTTTTTATATTCTAAGGCCTGTCTGTCAAAAGCGGATCACTTCGTTCTATTCCTTTGGGAACTCATAAGATCTGCGTTTTGTTAGTGCCAAATTAATGTTTGTACGACTTATTATTAATGTAAACCAGTTGCCACATTTTTATCAGAGGTCCTTTATTTATGACGTCATATCAGAAAACTCTCAAGGTTCTCAAAGGTACACATACCCGGCATTTTCGGATTCAGGTTAAGTTTTCAAAACCTTTTGAATTGTGAGTAATCACAATGGTAAAAAGAAAACTTGCCAAGTAAACTTAACAAATTGTAGGTAGTTATCATTAAATAAGAAATTTCTCTCATAATTTGGAGTATTTTCGATATTACTCTACTTAAAATATTTTATATTAGTCCAGATATTAGACATAAAAATTGCCAAATTCCGGAAAAATCGCCTCCTAATGGCGTTCTTAAGAAACTGTAAAAAGTCCCCATCGATAGGAGCGCCGCTAACAAGTTTACGGGGGGTTGAAGGCCATCCAAAATGGTTTTTTTAGAAATATCTTTCTAACGGTGCCTTGCACAGAAAAAATGTTGTCGACGAATTTGTAGCCTAGAAAGTTTCCTACAAAAAAGATTATGAAACTTTTCTTCATAAAAATAACGGTTTTTAAAATAATTCAATCCGTAGAGTTACCGTTTGTAGTTTTCCAAATGGAGAATGCACAGAATTACTTAAATCGCCCGCGCGATTTTATTGCTTGTTTCACTGCTTTCACAGTTTCACACCTTCTCTTTTTGGGATTTTCTCCTGATGAAGCGTTCATATTTAATATAATCATTTTTGTATTGATTCTTAGATTTCCTTATTTAAAATAAAAGACTATTTTTTAATGCACTTTACCTTTATTTGATATTTCGTAATAGTTAATAACAAATCTACATTATAGAATAAATATGCACAGTCAAACAACATTCATTGTAGCCAAATATATTTTGTGCAAAATAAAAACAATTACAAAGGAAAAAAATTGTCATAAAAAAAAGTTAATAGTTTGAATGAAACAACAACTTAAGTGAGCTACCACCAAGTTTTATAGGCTGGAGTTGTAGCTATTTCAAGGTCACCAGGTCGATCATCAGACTCCTCGAGTGTGGGTATTATTGTTTGACAACTGCATTTGAATCAACTAGCATTTTTACTAGTCACATTCGGTTGTTTTTGTTCATTCGGGTTCTTTCTTTCCCCTCATAATTGTTTGCTATGAAGAAGAAACTATGACCGAATGAAATTTGTACCCACATAATATGCATATAGGTAACTAGTTATGAGTAGGTACATACAATAATTCCTAACTGTGAATTAACAACTGCATGAACTTTTAGGCCCATCGCCCACTATGCAACTTTTTGTTGCTAGCCCCAACAACTTTTTGTTGCTCCCAATCCAATTACATTAGATTATATGGGAGAGCGCCCACTAGGCAACTTTTTGTTGCTCGGAGTTGCTCGCGGAACTTTTTTCCCGGCAACTTTTTGTTGCTTACCCTCGCCCACTAGGCAATTTCCGAGCAACTTTTGGGAATTTTCCAAAATTTTTGCCGAATGAGGGCTTTTAATCAGAAAAACAAGTTTTATTTTTACACTGACCGACTTTTGTAACGTCACTGATCCAAAATACAAGGTCAAAAATACTGAACCCAAAAATTGTTCGGAAATTGTCTAGTGAGCGATGGCAAGCAACTCCGAGCAACTTTTAGTTGCGCAACAAAAAGTTGCCTAGTGGGCGATGGGCCTTAGTTCATTGAAATGTTACAAAATTTTGGCCGAACCTTGCGAAGAGCTTTTAACGCCCCCCTTTCCAAAATGGCGGCCAAATGGGGTGGAGTTCAAACCCGATAACTCGTTTTTATGCTTGGGATTATTGGATATTTTGAGAAAGTGGCAAATACATAAATATTGAGGATTTTGTTGCTTGCGCCTGTCCCCACGGAGATTCGTCCAATTGAAATGTGTTTTTTTTTTTTTTGTGGAGATAACGTATGTTTCCACCATCTTTTTTATCATTTGTTTATTCATAAGATTGAAATCATTTTTATTATACATCATTTTAACTATTTTAAAGAGTTCTTCTATTGGTTCTAATTTTTTAAATTTGAAACAACGTTCACTATTTAGCAAAAGATTTATCCACGTAACTCTTGCTAAAAATTTGTTGAATTAATTGGCAATTAATTTATCATCACTAATTATGTTTCCATTAAATTTAATACGATTAAAATCTGTTACCGATTGGATTGTTCCAACACTAAAGTTTTTAACGCTTTCCACATATTTTTTTTGGTCACTAGCCCTATTTAACTTATCTTGGATAAAGTTTTTTCTATAAGCATTTCTAATTCTTTTATATTGCTCCCAATCTTCAATGTTTCTGGTTAACACAAACTTTATGTGACTTCTGATTTTTTTCGACTTCTGTCTCCTTAAATTGTAGTTAAACCACTTCCGGTAATTTTCCTTAATTTTTTTTTAACCACAAAACAATTTGCAACTTAAAGCATTTCTTTTTCAAATCGTTCACTGTTTAAATCATTAATACACTCCGCTTCACTTGAATAGAGACAAACTTTTTTTTAACTCTCAGAGCAATTTCGCTTTGGTAAATTTAGAAATCCACCTTTTTTTTAGTTCTTTTAAGAGGGATTTATTGCGAATAAAACTGCATGAGTAGAATAATTCAGAAAAATACCATTCGATTATTTTTTATCATTTTTCTAATTACTTAATTAAAAAGGTGGTAGCACACATTATTAAAATATGATTATAAATAAAAAAACTACCCTCTTTTACTGCATTTTTTGATTTTTTTTTCCATATTTAAGAGATTGTTTCCATTCAAGTGACGCAAAAAAAAATAAGTGTTTTTAATGAAGTAATTAGAAAATCAAAGCGCAACACGCTCTGATAATGAACAAAAAGTTTATATCACTTTCTCTGATCTTTTGTATATATATATGTATGTATATATATGTATGTATATACAGTGGGTTGCCATATTAATAGGAACATAATTATTTTTCATGATTTTGAATTTTAAGTGAATTCAAGAGTTTAAGATAAAATTTTGATGTCTTTTTCCTTCAATAATGGAGTCACATTCTTGGCCTTTCGACAAGATGCCAATTCGCACATAAAAATATAGGGTTCTCCGTATTGAAACAATTGTTGAGCCTGGGGTTGAAGCCGAATTTCCAGTAATTCCTTGTTTTGGTCCCACCTCAACCAGGGTAAAGACGTCTTAAATTCTTGGCAACAATATGGCGGACAACACCATTATAGGTTAAAGATCCGGTAAGCCCTTATATTTTCGAGGGACCATGAGAAATGACCAGAAAAAGCAAGAACTTTAAAGTCGACTTCTACCCCAGGCCACAGAATTTTTCCGAATGGCGAACCCTATATTTTTATGCGTGAATAGGAAGCCTGTTACAAACCCAAGAGTCTTACTGTATTCATGAAGGATAAATCAATCAAAGTTATCTAAAACTCTTAAATTCATAAACTTTAAAATCATGAAAAATAATGATGTCCCTATTAATTTGGCAACCCACTGTATATGTATGTTTATTGTACACTTGTCAAAACAATTAAGGGAACAAAAAAAAATCACTTTTTTTTAGTTTGTCTGTGAAAAGTGGTCGTGTTGAGATGAAACAAAAAGCATTCTGAAGTTTAATCCTTTTTGTATTGAGAAATTTTCGCAAATGATTTTTTTAAGGTACCGTTATTGCGCAATCATAAGAAGCAGCACGACCAAAACATTTTAATTTTTTTTTGAACATTGTCATTTTCTTTGAAAATTTTTTTTGAGCCAATTTAATGTTTTGTTTCAATAACTTGTTTATTCAGCTTTAAGGTCATCTTTTTCCGTCATTGTACAAATTTTTTTTCAAAAGAATATCTGGCTTTGAATGAAAAAAACAGACTTTTGACTTTGACTACCAATATTATCGCAAGGAATGAAGACACCGAAAATTTATGGATAGTTTTAAAAACTGGAATTAATATTCTACAAGATTTTTTCAAAACTTTATAACGATTATTTTTGTTGGCTTCTCATAGATACATTCAGAAAAGGTCTAAAAAACGACTTTTTAAAGACTTTGTAAATCTTTTACTGATTTAAAAATATTGACTGTAAGACTTAATTTGGTAAGACATTTTAAGGAACTATAGACCACCAATATCTCTGTAAAATTTCAAATAAATCCATTGAACCGTTTTATGTACCGAATGATCAAAGTCGTAAAAACCAATTAAGGGAACAAATTGGGTGGTTCATAAACATTGTGAAATTGTCATTAAAATGGAAACGAAAACAACAATTTCTGCCCACTTTTTCCACAGTTAGTTACAATACTGATAAGCGTGGAGAAGAAAAAAAAAACATTTTTTTCAAAGAAAAAAAATTGAAGCAAAAATTAAATATTTTTTTCAAAATTTTCAAATTTTAGTTGTAATTTTTTTTTTTCTCGAAAAGATGTTTTGCTTCCCCTTAAAATCTCATCAGTATTGTAACTAACGCAAAACTGTGAAAAAAGTGGGCAGAAATTGAAAACAAAAATAATCGTTATAAAGTTTTGAAAAAATCTTGTAGAATATTAATTCCAGTTTTTAAAACTATCCATACATTTTCGGTGTCTTCATTCCTTGCGATAATATTGGTAGTCAAAGTCAAAAGTCTGTTTTTTCATTCAAAGCCAGATATTCTTTTGAAAAAAATTTGTACAATGACGAAAAAAGATGACCTTTAAGCTGAATAAACAAGTTATTGAAACAAAACATTAAATTGGCTCAAAAAAAGTTTTCAAAGAAAATGACAATGTTCAAAATTTTTGGGTCGTGCTGCTTCTTATGAATGCGCAATAACGGTACCTTAAAAAAATCATTTGCGAAAATTTCTCAATACAAAAAGGATTAAGCTTCAGAATTCTTTTTGTTTCATCTCAATACGACCACTTTTCACAGAGATACAGCTCTTCTAAAAACACTAAAAAAAGTGATTTTTTTTGTTCCCTTAATTGTTTTGGCAAGTGTATTTTAAAATATTATTTTTTTTTTTCACTTCTTTTTCTTCATTTTTACGCATTGGCAATTTAAAAACCGTTGTTTCATGGTCACTTATTTTAAATTCATTTATTACTTGCACTTCAATTGACTTAATATCAGTTACAAAGTAGTCGAATAAAGTTCTTGTACTGGCACATATTCTTGTAGGTTTTACTACCACTTGTTTGCACAAATTTTCTTTAAAAAAAAACATTCCATATCTCTTTTATAATTTGAATCTTCAAACCAGTCTTTATAAAAATCGCTTAGTATTATTACATTTTCATTCACGTTATCATCACTTAAATATTCACAAAATTCACCTTTTGGACTACAGGGTGATCTATATATCTTTCCAATCTTCTTGAGCTCATTTAATGTAAAGTCCTCGTCCTCTATAATGGTATAGCACCTTTCCAGTCAAGGTGATTCGCAAACAGTCGTTTACTATAGAATATTTGATTCAATTTTCATTCTGAGATATTCCTTTTTTGAAGTCACTCAAAATTCTCGATTTAATTCTAGAGAAGAATACCTGTTCCCGCAATTTTTATGAAAATTGTTGTTTTGCAACTTTTGTTCGCTATTTTGTCACAAAACGATTTTGTCCCGATCTTACGACTCAATTTTTATGAGCTGCAAAAACGAACAGAACGATCCAAACAACGGAAACATTAACCGTATTCAAAATGCATCAAAAACAATAACTTTACTTTGTAAAGAAACTGCACTCGTTGAAGCTGTTTGTTAATTTGTTTTTATGCTTTCCTCTAGTAAGCATGAAACATAATAAAGACCACGCAATGAAAATATTTTATATTTTACAACATCTTCTATGACGAATATATTACGGCTTTTTAAATAGGTGATATAAGTTGCAAATGTACAAATACAGAACTGTATGCAAAAATACAAAAAGTTGATAAATTTATAATTTGTACATACATTTATTTCTCAGCTTGTAATTAGAGTTAAGAAATGATTTAGGGCCTAAAATTTGTGTAAAACTATTGACTTTATTCAAAAAAAACTCATATTCCTAAAATATCAAGCAGGTTTACGAACATTTTTTAAAAGTTAATAATCTAATTCAACAAACTTATTTAACAAACAAAATTTGTTTCAAGTAAATCGGTTGAATACTTTCTGAGATTACTGCGGACAAAATAAATATTTGTTTCGTCTTTATATAATATATATAAAAAAAAAACTAATAATGAAGAAATGATATCCAGAAAGTTAATAAAAAAGAAAAAATACCCATGTTCCAGCAATTTTTGATTGGATTTTTTCCGATTTCTTGAACAATTTTTGAAGTATTTTATTTCTTTTTAGAGGGTGTTTTCAAAAAGCGAAAAATCATGCGATGATATTGTTTGATATGATATTGTGTAATTTAAAAATTTTTAAAATACCGTTGAGTGGAGATAACTACCTACTGTTGCCTGACACTTCACCTAATAATTCTTTAGTGCGTACATCTATGGTTTGCAAGTAAAATAAATGACAACTTTGATATATCATACGAAACTTTAGATGCTACACAAACTACACAATAGTTAATTCTAATAAAAAATCAAGAAGAAAGAAAAGTAGGTAAGAAAATGGAATAAAATGGTAATTTTTTGAAAAATCCTAAAAACAGCCCAGAAGCCTATATAACTTTGGCTCTAATTGCTGGATTATCAATATTTTTCATTTCATTCAAGCTGAAATGTCTTGTCAACAAGGCATCAACATTGTTGGAAAATGTCACATAAATTTGTACTAAAAACGTGATGGCGTTTTTAGGAGAACCTATTTCGTTCACGGCAAAATAACGTAGGTAGTTTCAATGAAAAAAGTGAAAAAATAACAACTGCAACTGGAAGAAAAAAATTAACAGAAAACCCCCCCAAAAAAGTAGATGAAAAAAGCATGCCCTGACGGTTTTTTGTTTGCACATAAATTAACATAATACATACATACTATGCAGGTATAGGTAGGGAAAATAAATATGACTATTATTATTCTGTTTTAATTATAAGATTCTTAAAATAGAGGTAAAATGTACTATAACACATTATTTAATCGAATTTTCATATCTTTTTTCAGAACTCGATGACTTTCTTCAAGAACTTGACGAAGATGTCGAAGGAATGCAAAGTACAATTTTATTTCTACAGCAAGAATTGAAAACCACCCGAGATCGCATACAATTTTTGGAAAAAGAGAACTATCAACTTAAAAATGGAATCACCGACGAGTCTACCGATCCTTCTGCTGCGTCATCACTATCCGCCCAACAACAACACCTTTCTATGAACGGTGGTGCAATCAAGGGAACCATATCTCTTAAATCAGTCGACAATTATTCTCCACCTTCCATTGTTGATTCGGCACATTCTAAATTTGTTTCCGGTTCTAATTTTAATATTCTCAGTGGCAGCAATCTTGAGACAATAGAAGAAAATTCTTGTCTTAGGACGCAAAATCCCAACTGCAACAGTAACAGTGGTAATAAAACATTGGGTAGTGCAAGCAGAAGTGAGTTTTTTAACGGAGCCAGTTTGAACGATGCTAACGGTAACGATGCTGAACTAACACAGCCCGTGTCCGCGAACAGTGACGATCTAATTATTGACGCCAGCAGCAATAGCAATAGTACCGTAGGTGGTACAATTGCAAAAACCCGACATAACTCACGAAAACGTAATTTTGACAGTGATTCAAGTGAATGTGGAAGCACAAATGGCACCACAACGCGAAATGCGATCGTTAAAAAATCAAAAAAGAAAACCCGTCGTTCTTCTTCGGTATTGTCGATTGATTTAAATGAAGATGACTCGCACATTGGAGGTGTTTCGGTTGATAGAAGTGATGACGAAAATAGCAATAGCCAACCAACGCGAGTAATGACGAGACGGAAGTCTGCTCGAAACCACCAGAATGGCGGCGATAATATGTAAAGTAAACAACAAATCGGGGAAAACTACAAATAATGCAGTAATAAAGTTAACTTTTGTTTAGATGTTTGCCTCTTAATAAAGGCGAATGCTTATCTAGTAAGTATATATAATTTTCATCATTTGTTTAACTTGCTATCACGTATAGAAATTCTAAAGAAGTAAGTTATTTCTAAAAGTAAATTTTTTCACTTGATTTATTTGTGCGCATCTATTTTATCCTCATTTTAATGAGTAGCAATAATTTAATTTTATTCAATAACTTGTACAAAAAAGCCGACAAAAAAAAAAGAAATTAGTTTTAAAATCAAATGATTTTTCAAAAATTAACTTTAAAAAAATCAAAAATCTTTATTTAAACTAATATACAACTTATAAATATAATTATAAACAACGTATATATAATAAATATAAGATAATTTAGTAGTGTTATATTTCAGGAATGTTTTTCATTCATAAACGTTTTAAACGAAACAAAAAAAAATATAAGCAAATCGTGTAAAACAACTACATATTGACAAAAACAATTAATAATAAATACAAAAAATATTACATAAGTAATAAAATTTGTCTTTTTATTTATTTGATCTGATAACTTGCTCTTTAGCGTGCTCCTTTGTACAACTTCGAATACTTAACTAAGTTAATGGCCCGGGCAACTGTACATAGGAGCAATAATAATTCAATGTATCATTCTTTTTTCGCACACTCAAATTGACTAATCTTACTAATTTTCTTCCAATCTTCTAGCTAGAGGTTTGACAAACTGGATACAGAAGCCAATTAACAAATATGTGCATGTATACTCGACTCGTATAGTAGGGTGTTCATAATGTGCATTAAAAACTGGGGGGTTATTACCGAATGCGCGGCAGATCGCTTTAAAAGCGAAACCTCACATTCGACCGTGTTCGCTTTTTGCTTATTTACAAATGCGATCGAGGACGCAAATGAACCTTCCAGTTTCTCTTACATAATTCCAAAAATTTCCAGGCCACTTCCATTTTTACTTCCGCTCTTCTCATCTAATTGTCAGCTGTTTCCAAAAATTTGACAGTAGGTATAGGTAGCTGTTTGCCGTCCAAACAAGTTGTTTTTTTTTTGTGCTTAAAGTATTTGCATTTACCTATAATTTTGCAATGTTTGTTGCTCTTAACAAAAAAAATTAAAACATTTTGATGGAATAGTGTGTTTTTTATTTTCCGAAATTGATGGAGATACATAATTATTTGCAAATTATTTATGTATTTACATTTTCTTTCAATCCGCCTAGAAACCTATCGCTTTCAAACCCAAAATGACATGTAGTGAGGACTTTCGCTTTGGCATGAAAAGCGAATCGCTTTTGAGAATAGGAAAATGAAAAACCGCCATCCAAAGCGATCCGCCGCGGATTTGAGTTTTTTTTTTAAAGTCAAAAAGAAAAAACGAAAAATTTAAGTTGTTGAGGCTAATTGTTTTACATGTTTAATGCAACAAAACGTATTCGCTTGAAGCTTACCTACAGTGCTGTGCAAAACATTTTTAGCTAAAAAAGCAAACAACATGTTCACCATATGTAAGTCAATGTTCAACCACAGTTGTCCATTTCCTCATTAACAGTAAGACATCCAGGACTTAAGACCAAATTATGTGGTTTAAAACTATGGTCAAAAAAACATTTATTAGCATATTGCACAAACTGATCATTTCAAATTTGGAGTAACGGAAAACAGTCCTATTTTATACGATAAGTCAAAACTGAAAAAATATGACTGTTTTCAATTTCTCCAAATTTTAATTAAGATCAGTTTGTGCAATATGCTAATAAATGGTTTTTTGACCATACTTTTAAACCACATAATTTGGTCTGAAGTTCTGGGCGTCTTACTGTTAATAAGGAAATGGACAACTGTGGTTGAACATTGACTTCTGGTGAAGATGTTGTTTGCTTTTTTAGCTGAAATTTATAACTTTTCAATCTTTTTGTGCTCATTTACTGTAAAGCTTTCGTCCTCTATTGTGACACCAAACCTTTCCACTCAAGGTGATTCGCACACAGTCGATTTATGTATGGAATATTTGATCAAATTTTCTTTGTGGAATATTCCTTTTTTGAAGCCACTCAAAATTCTCGGTTTAGTTTCAGAAGAATACCTGTTTCCGCCATTTTTATCAAAATTGTTAGTTTGCAATGTTTGTTCGCTTTTTTGTCTCAAAACGATATTGTCTCGATCAAACGACTTAATAATTATTATGAACCGCAATAATTAACGGAACGAACCATATAACGAAAACTTATTTACCGTGCTCAAAATGCGTTGGTTTGGCACTCGTTCGCGTGAGTTACAAATGTTTTGCACTGTCAAAAACAGACACTTTTTTGTAAAAAAAAAATTGTACTCGTTGAAGCTGTTTGTTGATTTGATTTTTGGCTTTTCTCCAATAAGCATGATAAATAATAAAGCCCACGCAATGAAAATATTTGATTTTTTACAAATTCTTCTATGAAGAATATAAGGTTTTTCAACTAGGTGATATTAGTTGCAAATATTTTACACAGCACTGTATGTCCAAAAAATTTTCAGAACTTAATTCCGAGTTCGGTTAGAAACAGTATTACCGGAGGTATGAATTATCACTTTACTATCGATTAAAGATTTTTTTTTTAAATTGGAAAATGGACTATCATAGCTATCAATCTTTTAACTATTAAACGGGCTTTTTAATCTTAAAATGACGTTTGTTCCATACAAATTTCTTCATTTAAAGGCTTTCCACACTATCCCACTGCGTATTAACACTCATGTCAAAAAAGTGGGAAGTAAATCCTGTATAATAGTATGGAAACAAAATATGAAATTTCATCCCAGACGACCTGACAGCCCTTTTCAGACAATTTGACATGTGTTAATACATACAAAATTTTAGGATTGGTTCTAAAACCATCACACATTCTATCCCACTTAGGGGTTTGAGGTTATGGTGAATTGATTTGTTTGGATGCAAGTGTCGAAGCAAAATATGAAAATCGTTTTCTTCACACAAAGTTGGCAGTCGTAAGTAATTCTATCCCACTTTTGTTTGACATGTATAAATACTCGATGGAAGGGCTTTACAAAATTTGAATGGATGTTGGATATTTGTGAAACCGATCATCAGTTGTTTTTGAGCGGAAAATAATTTTAACTAGTATCACCCGTTGGCCGAAATTCGACCTTTTCAAAAAATAAAATGCATGCCGATAGGGCCAACGACAAATAACGGACACGAAAAAAAAACTACCTACATACGATAATCAAATTATAATCGAAATCAACAATTCGTTCTCCCCTGAAGTTAATTTTCCAGCTCTTAAATACATTTGCCCAAAAAAAAAAACGGACACTGCACTATATAGCTGTTGCACGCACACAATACACTATCCAGATCCACCTCTTTGAGACTAAATTCTACTCCTTTCACACACAGCCACCAACACAAACGAAAGAGAAATGGATAAGAATGTATGAACGATCTTTGTCTAAAGTTGCGTCAAAGGGCGAATATGGAGCGAAAATGATAATTCTTTATTTGAGAGTGGGTGGACCAAACAGGCCACAGTGGCATGCAGTGATGCCAGATGAAATTTTTAAATTCCCACCGGATTTGACAAAAAATCACACCATTTTTGTACCGAAAGGAAAAAAAACACCATGTCTTTTTCTGAACAATTAAGCCTTAGCTACATAAGCCAAAAAAGTGAAAAAGTACAAAAGTGAATATTTTCAAACTCATTTTGGGATAGTTTTTCTCACTGGAAAACTTATAAAAATGATGCAGAAAGCTTAAATTTTGGTTTAAAAAGAATTGTATACATTCTTTTTCACAAAACAACTGCGCTAGCGGGAAAAAAAATATTTTTACTTTTGTAATTTTGCAAAAAGTGGCTTATGTAGTTAAGGCTTTAGGTACTACATTTTTCGTTGCACCTGAGTAAAAGTATACTTAAGCCTAGTTTATAGATTGTAGCGAAGTGAAATTTTCATACAAAAAAATTGCATTTTTCCCAGGCGCTGAAAATACAATAAAATTAAATGCAATTATTTAAGCGACAATGAGGAAAAAATTTGTTTCGAAGTAAATATAATTCAACGGACTTATCTAAACCAAATATAAAACAGAATTTATTTTCTTTGTAAACCTTTCGACGCGAGATTTATTGATGTTTCATTTCGATTTGAATTTCACTTCGCATTGATGACTAGGCTTTACTGAAAATAAGTTTTGAGCGAAGAAAACAAAATAAACTTTTTTAAATAAATCATAATTCACCTCTCATAATAAATGAATTTTAAACATTCTTTGACTTCGTTTTTAAAATTCAGGATGTTAAGTAAAATATTAATAAATACATTTAAAGGTACCTTCAGTTCATTCCCCGTGATTTGTCTATTACAGATCTGTTATTTGCTATGGGAATGTGTTAATAAGTACATAAATATTACGAGAGGGAAGAGTAAAACAAAACATTCCTTAGTACGGTTAAAATAAAAAGAATTTCTGTTTTTGAAATTTGTCTCCGGGTATGAGTTATTCAATATAAAATGCAGAGAAAAGCAATAAGAAATGAAGAGCACAGCGACAAAAATCCCATCCATCTTTTATTGGAAGTTTTACACAATTTCTTGAAAATTATCTCTCCCTGTTGACATATTATTCTCTATGTACATACATACATATCAGGTTAACAGGTTTAATAATTTTCATCGTGCGTACAGTTAAATTATGAATATGTGGTAAGAAAAAAAGTTGAACGAAAATAGGGAGGTGGTAAATTTTGTAAGTTGTGGTTATGGTAAAAATAATATTTCCGCCCATAAAAAAAATATTTCCAGTATTAACCCACCATGAATTTTTTCCCACCAATATTCCCGCCAAGCTCGTATTTTCGCATTGTTTTGGTGGGAACAACCACCAATCTGGGAACATTGCATGGGGTATAGCTACGGTAACTATCCGTCCCGGGTTTCTCGGGACTGTCCCGTATTGCTATAGCCTGTCCCGTTTTTTATTTTTAAGAAACCCGGGACGTACAAATGTCCCGTGTTTAAAACTTTCTGCTTTTACGAACAACCGGTTGGAAATTTTTTTTTATTTTTTTCCTTTTTCTTTTTTTTATATTTTATTTTCTCTAAAAAAAATTGAATTTTTTTTAACTCCCTCCTCAGATTTGTTCTTGGATACGCTAGGGTGCGCAGCACTACGCTTGGTGCAAAGCCTATACCAACAAAAAGAGTTGTTTTTCTTGGTTGCATCTCGCAAGAACCCAATCCTGACATATACATATGTATATTCAATTGTTGGTACCCTCAGGTCAACGTAAATGAAGTTCCCTTTTTGTGGCGCTCCAACGCATCAAAAGGAGAGTCGGCGGAACGTGTTGGAACCTGAGTGGTGCGCATGTACTACGAGTACCTCGGCTTTAGAGCCACGTCATCTATAAGTGGGCATCGCCAACAAGCGCCACTGGATAACCGGGATACGCAAGATATATATAAGTATAATATACCTGCTGCAACTCAATAATCTCATCTATCCGTCAACGTCATAGCTGCCACCATCGTCAAATCTAATCCATCATTGTTAGCCCTAAGATTCTTATCCCTAGTTTTAACCTTTTTTTGCCACCGTTGTATAGGTCAAATCCGATCGCGTAATTTTTGGTTACAATTAATTTCTCGGAAATTTAAGTCCCGATAAATATAGTGCGAAAAAATTCGGTGTAGTGAAAAAAAAAAATAAGAAAATTAAATTAGTCGTATATATACCTGCTTACCTGACCTACCACAAATTTTCCATTTTCATACCTACCTGTAAATCTCCTATACTTACCTGCCTGGAAAAAAAATTTAAAGAAAAATAATTATCCTATTAATGCCTGAAAAAAAAGAAAAATAATTATCCTATCAATACTTACCTGTCTGAAAAAAAAAGAAAAAAAAATATATATATAATATATATATGCCCCGTACTCCTACTTACTTTTCGTGAGATCCCTGAAGTATTCCCTTCATATACCTACGGACTAAGTTGAAGTTCTTTTTTTTTTTTTTTTTTTAACGCGATAACTTACCTTTAACTTACCCGCGAAGAACATTATGTACAAATTTAATTATCAATATGAACGATCGGATTTACACTTGATTAATAAAATCGTTATTTGTATACCTTATAAAATAGCAATGATTTGTTAATCGCTTGATCTATTGGCGATGTAGGTATGTGGTGGATGAAGGTAGGTTAATCCGTTTTTTTTTGTTTGGGGCCATCTACAAATTTCCGGCTTAGGACGGCCAAGGAGCCCTGACGTATTTGAGTCAGTGGTGTAGGGTGGGTACAGCCCGGGTCAACAACACCGACCCATTTTCTTTTTTTTTGTAACCTTTGTCTCGTCTTCCCTCTTCCTCTTCCTATAATATTGCAGCCCTCCTGCATATTTTCAACCTAGGTACGCTTTCGAAAGTAACTCCAGACGATCTTGTTTTTTGAATACAACTTTACCATTTCCTAATATGGAATAAACTTCCCAACTGCCTCATTTCCCGTAAGTTCCTGTCACGGCATGATTTTATTTTTGTGGACAATAGGAAGGCGGAAAGAACCCCCCCTCCGACGAGTTATAGCCGCGCTATAATGCCAGCATGCCGTAACCTCCGCCTGGGTAAAACAAATTTTGGTTTTCCAATTTTTTTTATTTTTTTGTCAACCTACCCTTAGTCCGTCACAGGTGTGAAGAGAAATAATGTGAATGTGTGAGTTAAGATAAATACTGTGAATGTGTTAGTTTTATACCGCCATTTTTACACATCCTTTCTTAGATTTTAGCCCTGTTCCTTTACTTTGAAACTCTGTGATTTTCTGCGCATTTGTGTGAATTTCAGTCCAACGTTCTGTCAAAGTTCATATAAAAAAATAAAATGGCAGTAAAATGCACAGAAAATCGCAGAATTTCAAAGTAAAGGAACAGACATTTTATCTGAGCTTGTAGGCAAACTCAAATGACAGTCGAAGATTCAAATCTTTATATTCAGTATCTTTGGTTAATAGTCGCCTGTACTTCCGCTAGGCTAAATCGAGATAGAATATGTATCTCGAATATTAATGGGCCTTATCGGGAATCTCCCGGAGCATTTTGTTTCCTACGGAATATTTTATTCCCACGAACATTTTTCTGCTATCGTGAATCTCCCACGGAATAAATTTCCCTCGAACAAAAATCCAATGCAATGACTGCCAAATTCCCCTGGAAAATTTATTCCCTTTAAACTTTTAGTGCCTGTTTACATTGTATTTTTGATGAAGCATGTTTTCGTTCATCAAAAATGTACCTCGTGTTTACATTATAGAGAAAAAATCCTTTCATTTCAATCTGCCCATCTCTATCTCACACCCTTAAAAACCATGTATATCTCACTCACACAAAAAAAATTCTTCATGCTGAACTTTGTATATAAAAACTATAGTACTCTCATGGAACAGAAAAAAGTGCTGAACATTCGCGGCAACTGGGGGCGCTGTAGTCGACATTAATTTGCAGAAATTGACGTTGCAGACTTGAGAATTTTCTTTGGACAATAATCGGCAACAAGTAGCAAGAATGAGAGGATTGTATGATTTTTATTCCAATCTTACTAAAGGGAGTAAGGGAGATACATTAATCAGATGTTCGCGCCAAGGCAATGACGAAAATAAATAAAGAGGAGATGAATTTTTTTCTGTTCTTGCTTACGAACATTGTATATATTGTTTTTATTTGTGCTATGCCAACGCACAGAACACATATATGTGTACTGTGATGCCAACGGGGTATTATAGGTATACATATGAATCTATATGACGATTTGATATTTGATATTGAATTTTCATTATTTTTGTTGACATCAATATTAGGAGTATGAAGGTAGGTAGGTAGGTGGGTAGGTAGGTAGGTACGTAGGTACATTCGTTAGGTAGGTATTATTATTATTATTCTTATGGAAAAGCTATTAGGTAGGTAGGTATACCTAGGTATAACCAAAATTTTCAAATTAATTTTTGGATTTTTAGAAAAGTTTCAATTGTTTTTTTTTTTTTTTTTTTTTTTTTTTTTTTTGAATAGGTACGGATAGGTATTTTCATTCGATATAAATTATAGGTACCTATACCTACAATGGTAGGTATGTATATTATTCCAAAGATTTAAGATTTAGACTTTTTACTTGCATGCGTTGGTTTTATTTAAAATTGGAATTTGGTGTTTTTAGGACATTTACCTGACATAGGTATTTATACCTAGATTTTTTAGGACCAAAAATAGGTAATTGTGCTTAGCATTTTTGGACAATCTCAAATCTCAATCTCAAAGATGGTTCAATACATTTTTCTAAAAAAAAATCAATAAATTTTATTAGGTAGGTATAGGGTGGTATAGGCTACCATTTGGTGGAGTTAAAATTTCGGAAAAAAATGGTTGAAAAATTCAAGTATGTATGTATGTAGGTAGGTACCTAGGTAACCAGAATGTTCAAAATTTTTTTTTGGATTTTTAAAAAGTTTCAAATGTTTTTTTTTTTTTTGAATGGGTACATATAGGTAAATGTATAGGTAGGTAGGTACCAAATATTTCGAAAACGACTTGGTTCATTTTTACGAATGGTATTGAGATGGTTTTTAACACTATCTAGAATATTTTGGATACCTACAATCAAAAAAAAAATAAATATTGTACCTATGTACCTATTAAATTTAAAAATAAATAATTGATAACATGTGTAACACTACTTTTCAAAAAAAAATTATGATTTTTTTTGGAAAGTGTTTTTTTTTCTTAATATAGGTACCTAAAAAAATTGGTGTCTTGAATTCGAGAATCATAAAAAAACTATTTTTCCAGAAAATTTTTATTTCTTATTTTCGAAAAAATAGTTTTGGTAAAGAAAGTTTTTTAAATTGAAAATTTATGATTTTTTCGAAAAATAGTTTAAGGAGTTGGATAATTTTTAGTAATTTAATTAAATTTTTTTTTGACAAAATAGTTTTAAAGAAAATTAGCATTCCAATTTAAAAAAAAATCAATTGCTATATATATTGGTAGGTACCTACTTCACATTTAAAATAATTTTTTAAAAATCAATTTTAAAAAATTGAATTTAAACAAAATTGACGTGATGTGATATGACTTACCTATTGAAGAAAAAAAAATGATTTTTTGTCAACGTATTTTGAGAAAATTTAGAAGTTACTAGTAATTGTCTTCTGTCTTTTTAAAACAGGAACAACATATAAAAAAAAAACGAATTCTCAGAAAAAATTCTGTTAAAATCAATTTTCAATTTTTAGGTTTATTTTTTTATGTTGAATTTTTTTTGTGGCACATTTTATGAAAATACGGCATCACATATTGGTATGTTTTATATATTAAAATAAAGCGCTTATTTACTCTTAAGTGAAAAAATGTTATTTGAATTAAATGCGTGTATTAAATAAAAAGTAATAAACGATTTAATAAGGCAAGCGCTGCGCTGGCCTAAAAAACCAAGTCTTGAAAAAATTTAATTCAAAAAATAATTATTAACGGTTGGATAAATGGCCTTGTTATGTTCTACATATATTTAAAGAATATATTTCCCAATGATATTTTAATAATTTTTTTTCTCTACGATCAAGTTTACATATAGTTTTTAATTTTTTAATCAATTAAGTGCGTAAAAAAAAACACTATTTCAATTTGTTTTTACATTTTTTTCGGTGTTGTAGTGCAATTATATACATTCTTTTTTTATGAATTTTATACCTGTTTTAATGAAAGTATTTTAAGATAATAACATTTAAGGTCCGTTAAGTACTTTGGAAGAAAAAAAATAATATATGAAGCCGTGTCTATTGCATTTTTTGACTAAAATCGTAAAAACCGCGTAAAACGAATTTTAGTAATTTTCCTGTTGAATTAACCTTAAAACATTGTTTGGCATTATTTAAGAGAATATTTTAACCTACATATGTATATATCATATTTATTTTTAAAAATTTTGAAATTTTTCATCAACTTTTGAATTTAAAAGAATAAAAATCGAATTGATTTTGGACTAAATCACGTTTTTAGTATGACTTTTTTTTTGTATTCCAATAAATTTTATATATATATGTAGATAAACATTTTTTCTTTCTATATTTGTCAACATGAAGAAGATCCGATAACTAATAGTGAAGTTATTAGCTTTATAAGATGGTAAAGTCGTTGATTTTATTTAGTTTTTATAATTAAAATGCCGTTTTTTGGCTTTAAAGCAAATAAATGGCCCCTGGCTCGTCTCGTGTCGTATTTACAATACATATATACAACCACTGACTTTTTTGTAGAGAAATGTTGGGGCTATAACTTTGTAGTATATTGTTTTTCGATATTTGGAAATTTTTCATCATGTTTTGCATTTTGAAAAATGAAAATCGATTTGATGACGGCTTTTCATCCCCCTTTCGTATAGAATGCATTTTGTGATTGTTTTAAGACCTTAACCGAATCGATCGGACGTACAATAGTATAGAAGTTATGAATTTTTTAATCGAACACTATCAATTGATTTTTAGGATTTTGATAAAATAACAGTTATCTCCCACTGGTGCATGGTGGTCGACAACGAACGAAACATGCAATTTTAGTGCATTTTTATTGATTTTTTGATTGGTTTTTAATTAAGATTGTGGAGCTTATAGAGGGCGTACATATGCAAATGAGGTATCAAAATTTTTGTTGTTAAACGGGCATGCGAATTAAAGAAAAACGAAATTAATCGATGCACGCAGTGATGCGTAATTAATTAGATATGTCAAAGAAGTAAATATTTACCGCTATTTCCGGTTAAATGTTAAAAATAAATAAAATTGAAATGCAATTGCATTATACTCAATGAATTCTATTATGTGTAAAAGTTTCAACTCCCTACTACTTACCAATAAAAAGATAATTGTAAAAAACTATAAAAAATTGATTTGTCCATTTTTTCAAACACAAATATCTCTGCTTAACGGCACATTAGAAATCTGAAATTTTCGAAATATGTTAGGATTAATAATCCCTACAACACCTATAAATTTCAAATTTTTAGATTACCCCGTTAAAAAAACAAAAAATAAAACGTGTGAAAAAATTGAAAAAAAAATTATGAGTTTTCAAAAATTCTTAACGCCCACAATAACCACGCCCACAAAAAATTCCTTAAACATGGGTAATTTTATTTTTAATTTCCTAATTGAAAATGTATTTGAAAAAATTCTAAAAAATACACCTGATTTATAAGAATTATTTAAAAAAAACTCGATTTTGGTGTTTTTGAATTTTAACCAAGTTTGTAGGGTAAAAAAAATTTTTTAGAATTTTTTAATTAACTTTGCCATTCTAATATAATAAAATTCTATTGAACGTATTTGATTTGAAAATTCTAAAAAATCCCATTTAGAAAATAGAATTCCGACTCTACCTTATATTTACCCCAATTTACCCTATTATTTTTAAGAATTTCAAAAAATTCCTTCTTAGTGGAGCTCTACATATATAAGGGTATTCAAAAAAATTTCAATATATATATATAATTGGCATATTGGTATTGTAATAATATATAGTAAATTTTATTAAATTCTGAATTTTATTTAGGGGTACACTAAGACTGTATTTTTTTTTGATATTCCAATTTTAAATAAGGTAAAGTAGGGTGTTTTTGATTAAAGGTCAAAAAACTATATTCTAAATGGGAGGTGCTAGAAAGTTGATTTTATTTTATTCTATAGATATTTTTAAAACAAGCAAGCTTTAAGCTAAAAAAAATTCTACAAAGAGAGTTAGAAGTTGAATATTGCAAAACAGAGGGTTGGCAAATAATTCGCCATAAATCGGAGGTTTCGGTTAGGTACATTTTTAAATCCAATTTTTTGTGGTTTTTGATTTTGTATTTTTTTATGGGTGGTTCTAAAAATCTGAAATTTCTACAGCTGATGGAGATTATTGATTTATAAATATTTTTAAAATTTCAAATTTCAATAATAAATCGTGAACATTTTAACAAGGTAGGTATGTATGTTGGCTATGTATTAATAACTTGACAGTAATGCCAATAATTTTATAATTAATATACATACCTAACCTACCTAATTTTAATTTTCAAAATTCTGCGATTCAAAAATGTAGTTTTTAAAATTCTACCTGACGAAATTCTACTTGTCAAAATTTTACTTTTTAAAATATGACTACTACTTGTCGAAAAGCTACTTTTCAAAATTTTACTTGTCGAAATTCAGTGGTTCAAAATTCTGAGTTTCGAAAATCTAATTTCCAAATTTTATTTTTCAAAATTCAGATTCTTTAAAATCTACTTTAATTGTAGGTACATTTTTGTCGAATTTCTGCTTGTCAAAATTCTAGTTTTCGAAATTCTACTGTTCAAAATTCTGCTTTTTCAAAATTTTAGTTTCCAAAATTCTGCTCTTCAAAAACAGAATTTGACCAACTGCCAAAATCCATATTATACATATTTAATAGGTATGCTTTACTTTTAACGACAAAAAATTCTAACCTTCTATTAAACTATCCACCGTGTTTTTTTTCGAATTTTTATCTTTGCTTTAAAAAAAAGTCCATATTAAAATTGATAGTCGAAATGCCGTCGGCATTGCAACGATATTTTATATTTTCCCTACCCCGCACAGAAAGCAAAAAAATCCAACCTTCTATTTAACAACTTACCGTGTTTTCCCTTTAAAAAAATCCATATTAAAATTGATAGTTGAAATGCCGTCGGCATTGCAACGATATTTTATATTTTCCCTAACCCACATAGAAAGCAAAAAAAAGTCCACATTAAATACATACAACAACACTACACAGCTACATATATGTAAACCAAATTGTTGTTTTATTTAACAAGGACGTTTTTTTATGTGAGGATAAAAAAGCACAAAAAAAAACTGCTTATTATCGTTTGTTCTCTTTATGCTAAAGCAAAAAATTCCATATTATGCCTATTTGTATAGAAAATGCCAAAAGGAATGTCAAAAAGTAATTGTATTCTTATCTCCCTTGAACTCTCACACATTTTGTATAAGTTCTTCCCTATCTTCTGTGTTTCTTTAACGTTAAAATTATTGGCATTATTTCAAATTTGCCACCCATTCTCAATTCTGCACGTCTGCAAAGCTCTATAAATGAGTTACGGCACACTCGCCACACCAGACGTCGCCTCGTTCGTTCCGCTCCATGAGAGTACTATAGTTTTTATATACAAAGGTAGAAGTAGTTAGTACTGTTCCATTCCCTGAGTGAAACCAATGGAAAACGACATTAAACATCATTCACGTTCCCAATGTTTGAACGAGGGAAACATTCCCTCGGAAATTTTTGTTCGTGATAACCCCCAATGACTTTAATGTTGAGCGTTTTAATAGCTACAAAATGAGTGAGATTAATCATATCATTGCACTAATGTAAAGTGTCGACTTCTCAATTTCGGCAGTTCCTCCAAAGGACGATGGCTAAAGTAGTCGACATAAATAGTAAAAAACAAAAAAAAAACAGTCATATGCTGAGACAGGATTCATTTGTTAACGGTTGACTTCATTCCGTCAGTGTTTCTCGGCAAGTGCATTAAAAAATTTGAAAAATATATAAAGAATTTACTCTTATTGTAAGTGTTTCACCCAAACCATATTTCACCCTAAAATTTTTTTCGCCTGGAATTTTCAAAACTTTTTTGAGTTTCGATTTCGACCTTACGAAACATACGTTTCCCACCTTATTGCTCTCTCGTTCGCCTACTAAATATGAGTGAAAATTTAAACCGTCAATGGCATTATATTCTTCCCGAAAGGAATGTTATAGTACGGGGAGGATAGATTTCCTTATATGGAGCTCTGGGAAATAATTCCGAGACGCATTTTGACGGGTCCTGATGGGATTCCTGCTGTTGTTCTTAAAAACTGTTGGTCTTATTAATAAACATTGTCTAACTTTAGACAGCCGTCCAAGTTTTTAAAAAACCTTTCTAATTTTTGCTAAAGTAATCTATCTTTTTATCTTGCTTTAGACAACGTAATCTATTGTCTTTTATTAAAAAAGCATATTTCCGACTGCTTCAAAATACTCAGACATAGTTTAAACAGCCAAAAATCTAATTAATAAGACCATGTCTCCAATTTACCTAAACCAATTACTGATCTCTTCCAACTTTCTGTATCTCTTGGGTTGTTCCCAAATGTATGGAAAGACTCTATCATTATCCCAATTCATAAAAAACGATGCAAAGGAGATATTTCTAATTATAGGGCCATTGCCAAACTTTCCTGCATACTTAAAATGTTTGAGAGCATAATTTCCGATACTCTACTCTACTCCTTCACTGTAAGCCGCTTTTCTCTCCTAAACAGCACGGTGGTAGATCTACAACCACCAATCTTACTGAGTTTGTATCAAATACCATTTGCTCCTTGGAAGCTGGAAATGAAGTCGATGCGATTGCAACTGATTTCAGTGAAGTATTCGACAAAGTTTCGCACAACGTTATCTTCTTTAAACTTAAAACCTATGGCTTTCCGCACTTACTAATAACTTGGATTCAATTGTACCTAAATGACTGTCGATACACAGTCCTTTTCAGATCATGCAGCTCCATCCCTATCTACCCAGCATCAGGTGTCCCTCAAGAAAGTCATCTAGGTCTTTTGATTTTGATTTTCTTATTGACCATTAATGATGTTGATCTTGTCCTCGAAGGATCTGACCTTCAGATCTACGCTGATGACATGCGTATTTCTAAACATCAAATGCATGGCCGACTCCCAAGTACTACAGGCTGATCTAAACACTTTCTTTAGCTGGTGCCAACACAACTTCCTTGAACTGAATGTTAATAAATGTCAAGCTATTACCTACTCCCGTAAACGCCCACCCTTACCTCAACGTCAATACTTTTTTAATAATGAACCTATTGCGATTGTTACTTCCATTCGCGACCTAGGTGTTATATGTGATAACCAACTCAATTTTCGGGCTCACTATGATAATATTAATAGATCTAACTCTACTCTAGGTTTCGTCAAACGCTGGTCGAAAGAATTCTCTAATCCCTATGTTACTAAGTCTCTGTATGTCACGTTCGTTAGACCTCTCCTTGAGTACGCCTCCGTAGTATGGTCTCCATATCACCATGTCCATAACCAACGGATTAAGTCGTTCAACGTATATTCATTCGTTTTTCCTTACGCGGCCTTTTGTTATGACGACCGAAATAATCTACCACCTTACGAAAACCGTCTAAAATTGATAAATTTACAAACTCTTAGTAGACGTCGCGATAATGCCGATATACTTTTTGTACACCAGCTTCTTAATGGAGTCGTTGATAACGAAGGTCTACTTCTACTAGATAAATTCAAACCAAACACTCGTAATCGTCAATTGAGGAACAGTCCACTCTTCTGTACTCCCTTCCATCGTACCGAATATGGCCAAAATGAACCTATTACCAGAATGATTCGAAAAGTTAATAACTGTAATAACTTTGATTTAAATCTCTCTACAACCTCTCTCAAACATGCTCTCTCATCATAATCTTTCTCTTACCCTTCATATCATAATCTTCTTCTTCAATTTAGCTTTAAGATTTCTATTGTTATTCAGTTTTAAGATATTATTATTAATATGTGCTGGCACTAAGCGAAATAAATAAAAAAAAAAAAAGACTTCAATATTCGAAAGTGTATTAGTACACGAGCCGAAAACCGTTTTCTTCACAACTGCAGCTGGTGTCGTTTGGCCGCCATCTTGTTTTAACGGTTATTTTTATTTTTGCATGTAACTTCCGTAGACATTAATTTTGTACTATAAACTTGTAGAGAATTTAATTTCCTACAAAAAATATTATGTAACTCTTTTCGATAATCTCTTTAGTTCAAAAGTTATAGTGCATTTTATTAGTAGTAATTTTTTTTAATTTCATAAAAAAAAAAAATTCTCACTAAAAAAGTTGTAGATCCTTTAATTATCTATAATTTTCCTTTTTACAGTTTTCTAATATCAGCTACGGTTCTCGCTCTGCAGCGCATTTAAGTTGCAGAAATCCATTACCTTTTTTTTGTTTTGTTTTTAAGCAGGTAACTCGAGTAGTAGTTAAGATCCCGCCATAGAACGACATACCCTCCTCGAGGTATATACAGTTTTGTAGGCAGTGTCTTAACAAACATTTTGCGCAAAGGTTGCCTAGTCTAAAGTATCGATAGGTAAAAGTTCGGCAATTTTCAGTTTTTGACATCGGTTTTGAAAAAAAGTATGGTACCATTGTACTCGTAATTAATACGTCGCGTTGGTACTATTTTTAATAAAAATCCTCATGCGGGTAAAATGGAAAAAAAAATCAAAAACTTCCAAAAATTTGAATATTGAATTCGAATATTGAAGTCAAAATGCGTCTCGGAATTATTTCCCAGCAAAAGTCTAAGGCCCATTTGCTAAAACGAAACTTAAATATTTATGTTCAACTTAATCGCTTTATGTACTACTTTTTCCTCAGCGTAAACTGTCACATAAGCTCTTATGTTGAATTTAAATATTTAAGTTTCGTTTCAGCAAATGGGCCTAAATGCCCCAGACTATTAACAGTACGAAAATTCTCGGAATATGTAATCTTTTTCGGATGAAACTCACAATAGATGAACAAAATTATTTCCGGTTGGAATGTTGTTCTGGTAAGACTCACCATAAAGCAAACTATGTATGTATAAATTAATAATCTTGTGCCTAGCTCTTTTTTATTTGATTTTCATATTTTCTAATCGTTTTTTCGAAAGTCAAAACGAGAGCAAATGGCGTTTTAAAATGAACTCTGTTAAAAAATAATCGGTATATCGGATCACGCAGACATTTTGCACACAGCTTTGATTCTGATGGTGGTTATGATATTGATTGTTCAATATTGTGATAGGCCAATACCCCCAGGTGGCGGCTGACACTCATGTATGTATATGGGAACTTCGTTCTTACAGGGGGTGCTTAGGACCCACATCTACCAGTTTATCATATATTTATTATTAGTAAAACGAAGAGTTATAAAATTTATGAAATATTTTTTTTTCATTTATTTTTAATACTATTAATTTGTATTTTACAATTTGTTTGATTATTTAGTTTTATTATTAAATACATTTAAACGATTTCGGAAAGATCAAACATTATTAAATCGTTTCATTTTATATTATATATTATCTTAATTACATTCCATAATTTCTTTTCTCTTTGACTTAAATTTATGAATAAAGTTAGATAAATTATGCTAAATAAAATTGAAATTGCATATTCAAAAGATATAATACGGGCAAATAAAATAATGGATATACATTTTGTATCTATGTTTAAACAAATGTCTTACTTATATAGTTAACATTAGTAATTATTAAATTATTTTACGTTTTTTAATTTTTACTTAAATATAGTAAAATAATTTACCTCTACATATCCGTTCCGCTTATATTAGCAGTTCAAATATGTGAATTTGTTTATTAATTAATAAATAAATAACTTATATCGTAGATCCGTAAATTTAAAAACAAAATTGTTTATGAAATAGATTTAATACAATTAACTTATGCACTTAAATAGCTTGTCAGTTATATATTTCGTAATATAAAAAGCAAGGTGTCGTGTTAGTACTTATTACACAATATCTACTACATCACATCATTTACATGTTTATGTTACTTTCATATGATAAATTTGTTAAGTGAAGAACAACTTTTAAAATAAGTTAATACATAAAAATGTATTTTTTTTAATTTGGAAAATACGACGAAAGAGATGCCAGTTTATAACATTTTTGTTTAAAAAGATACTGTTTATGCGGTCCTTGGCGAGACCATACTTCGGGCACCTAGTTCTTTTATTCAAGTCACGCGAAGCGCGTTAATGCACATCCACTTTTAAAATGGCGATAACCTGTTGTGTGTTATGAATTGGCATTTCTCTCGCCTCATTACATTTTAAGATGTTTTGCTCCAACAATTTTATATAAAATATTATGTTACTACAGTTTTCTTTACGGAAATGTTAGGCTAGGCACGCAATCGCGATCGCAAAAATTTTTTGCTGTGCACGAACTTGCGATTTTTAGTAGCACGATTTTTTATCGCGAACAAATGCAACACACATTGTTTAATGGCTGTGCACGCACTTGCGATTCAAAGTCGTTGCGACTAAAAAGTCGCTCTTAAAATGGAACCTCTAATTTTTTTAAGCGCCGCGATTTTTCAGTCACATTTGCGTGCACTCACATTTAAAACCATGTCTCATTTTTTGCGACTGATAAATCGCGCGACTGACAGTCGCAAGTGCGTGCATGTTTATTTCTTTCCGCGACTAAGATTTTTAAATCAAAGACATTTAAATCGCAACTGCGGTGAAACATGTAATCGCATTTTTTTTTTTTTCATTTTATTTTGCGACAATCGCGTCGCTTGAAAAATAGAACAAATTTCAGTCTTTTAAGCGTCGCGATTTTTCGATCGCAAGTGCGAAACTCTTGTTCTATCTCTTGCGACTAAATCGTCGCGCGATCGAAATCACAAGTGCGTGCTTAGTCTTAAAATAAGTTATTTTTGTTCAATATGTTGCAAACGCTCGTCAATTTTCTTAAATGGACAGTTATTGAGTTTGAGTTATGTTAATGTACTTAAACTGCAACAACAACCTGATGCAAATAAATATGTAGTTCAAAACTCTAGAAAAATGCGTTTAAGACAGTTGAAAATGAAAAGAATATTTTCGTATATATTTAAACGAAGCATTAATGAAATATGGTATACGGCCCTATCGAGGTAATCCTCGGAGCGGAATTCTCCGATTTTCTACGAATCGGAGACATTTTGCTGATCAGAGAACAACCTCGAAACAAAATGTCTCCGATTCGTAGGAAATCGGAGAAAATTCCGCTCCGACGGTTACCTCGATAGGACCGATAGATTCAATAAGTTTGTTCAATGAAGAAATTTTCAGAACAGAACAGGACAGAATAGAGAAGTTTCATGAGAAATGTTAGACCAAGTTAGAAGAGAATTTGTATGTACCTACTCTGCTCAATGTTAAGCCGAATATTTGGCGACAGTTAACAACTACCGACTTTCCTTCCTCGGATGTAAAAGTTATCTGATTCATTTTCTTTTTCAAACATACTCCCCATATGATTTTTTTCAATGCTGAAACAAAACCCATAACAATTGATTTCGACATTCCTCATCTGTTCTAAGTTGTTCAACCTTAAAAGCAAGTGCAGAAAATTCAGCTCTAAACTTTTCCAAACAGACTCACTGGAACAGCAAATCAGAACAGTTTAGAACAGATAATTTTTATCTGAACAGCAAAAGCATGTACTTTGCTGTTCTTAACTGTTCCAAAAGCTTCACTGAACATAATATAATAATATATAATTGTTTTCCAAGCTGACCGCCCTATTATGTAAAACGATTATTATTAAAATTACTTCAGTTATCAATTATATGGAATTACGTTTAACAAAAATTTTTTTAGTCTAAAGATACAACTTGTTTGTTACGACTGCTATTTGAAATAGTTTTAGTTAAGTCGAAAAAGACGTCTGTGAATTTAATGTTTAGACTTGTCGCACCGCAGGTTATATAACAAATTGCCGTATTAAAAAATATGTTGTCATATATTTTTTAGTACAGCAAAAATTCTACAAAAAAGGTTTAAAAATGTTTTCTCGTAAATCCAGACGTTCTCAAGTTTACAGCTAGACAAAATCACCTAATAAACATAATTGAAATCAATGTAATATTGGTAATTGAGTATCACTTTTAAACTATTCCTTATTGGTGAAAATTTGAGTTAATGAAGTTTGAACCCTGAGTGGATTTTAGCGTCTTTCTTGACTTATAAGTTATAGTAATATAAAATTGATCAGTTGTAATTTCTTTTTAATAATACATAACCAAAAAAGACATAAAGCCCACTCGGAGTTTAAACATTCATCCTTATCATCGTACCCGATCGGAACGAAATTTTTTCTGATTTCTACGAAATGTACGAATTTTGTATCATTGTAGCCGTTCCGATAGGCCAATCGGACAGATCTACGAAAAAAAATTTAAGAGATATGGTATAAATGTCAAATTCGTGCGTTGCATGCCGATGAAATGGCAGCAACTCATCACGAATTCATGCGATACGTGAAGATATTTGCTTTCCGATTTCCCCGACAGAAAATTGGAAAATTTCCCGTAACCATACGATACGATTCGTATACCATAAACAGAAAAAATCGTCCGATCGGAAGTTTTCTCCGATCGTACATTTTTCCAAACGGGTACGATAATAGGGCTGAAAATTTATACCTTGACCACCTTTTCCATTATTTTAATTTAAGTTATAAAATTTATTAATACAAACGGGTGTTTTTTTTTCATACATTTCACAGACATGTTTTTCATTTAACTGTAACATTTTACTCTGAAATAAAATTGTTTTGAAAGTCTAGTCTTGAAGCTGAACCTATTTAAGATGTCCTGTTATCATAAGTCTGAAAAGCTACACAAATCTTATATGTATTTATCTGTAATCAAAGTATTTATCTTAAAATATATTTGAAAAATGTCTTTGGTTAATAAGGTTATTTAAACTTAGTTAAAATAAATCTTGAAAAAGTTTTTTTTTTAATTTTTCTTTTTTCTTTTGAAGTTTAAGGATTTTAAAAAGAAACATACACATATAACAAGTTTTTAAGTTAAAAAGCTTAAATTTTGTTTTATTTCTGGGGCAAAGAGTTTTACGTACCACAGATAAGTAACGTAGTTATTTGAATTACTGTGTTAAAAAAAGCATAGCCTTAGTCTTAAAAAAATGTAGTCCTTTTCTTAGTAACGCTCAGGGCAAACGGGCAAATACTGACAAGCAAGTTGTAATACTCTTACATTTTTTTACTAACACATACAAAACAAAGCAACATTTGATTCGTTCTTTTTCTAAATGGCTCGCGAATTTGTATGAGGGATTTTTTTGGGGATTAAAGTCGGTGGTAGCAAGTCTGTTGGGTAACGTGAAATTTCTTGCGAACTTTCACAAGTGTGGGAAACTTGGTGAAGATTTCACGTTACCAAACAGGCATACAGTTTCAGGTATTTTGGTTTTGAAAATTTGCAATTTATTTCGATTACGATTCTACTATATCGGATTGAATATCTACTACAAATATATAGTGTATTCGTTTCAATACAATTATTCGCATTCTCCTTATAGTTCAGTAATATTAGAATGAAATGGATACTTAAAAAAATCCTATCAAGCTGAATTTGGACATGCACTTTCTTTATAACCTCTTTTGTAAATCAAGAGAGTTCCCCACCGCTAGATGGCGCGTTTCCTAATTTATAATGGTAAAAAGACCAAATAACTTGTTTTATTTCAAAAAAATCTATGTATCTCCATTTCTAACGATATTTCGTCCAAAAAACTTAAGTCTAAAATTTAAGCCCATACAATTTGCAACAAAAAATTCCATACAACTTTATTGATAGAAAGAAAGGTTGTTGAGTTATTAAGCGCTGAACATTTGTAGACCTGTTTTATTCTCGTCTCTCAAATACTACTCGTAATTACCATATTTTCCTAGTGTTTATATGCACATACAGTGAAATTCTCATAACGCGTGACAAAAATCTAGAGCGTGTAGGTTGGGTTGAAAGAAAAAAAAAGTCGTAAAGGATGGTGGCGGGGTCTATTTCCCCTAATTTAGACGGGAGTGGAAATTTCTAAAAAAAAATCGCCATGAAATTGAAAAAAAAAAAAAAAAAAATCATTTAAAAATAACATCAACAATTACAACGTCATGCTATACTTTCTTTTTAAACCCGAAGTCCGTTCGTTTTTGATTCAAATTATTTTAGAGAACAGGTTTAAAAAAAAAAAAAAAAAAAAAAAAACAATACCGATTGACGATTGAGGTTGAATTTTAGGTGAACTTACTTTTGTTATTTTCAATTTTCTCAAAAACTTAAAAACATTTAGGTATTTATATTGTTTAACGAGAAATTAATAGGAGCATTGAATATAAAATTCAAAAATTTTACTTACTAGTGGTGTAACTTGTTTTCTTTACTTTCTCAAAATTTTGAGTTTGACAATAAATGTTTCAAAAACCGTTCCTTAAAATAATTTGAATTAAAAACAAAATAAAAGAACGGATTTCTGGCTTTAAAAAATAGTAAATGACTTGGTGGTGCGGTTCAGCATAGAGCCCTTCATTTATACTTGGATTCTACACGATAAATAGTAAAATGTATGTACTTACATAAATATAGTGTGGGTTGACAAAAAATACCCTACAAAATGAAAAAAAAAAACAGAAAAAACGAATTCAGTAAACTTTTAAACGAATTTTGAAATTTTTAACTTGGGCTTATGATGGTTGACAACCGCACCGATCTTAATCAAGCCTTAATAATAAAAATACATAACTAGATTTATAATTGACGAGTTCTACATTAATAGAACATTGACACGTTACGTCCATGCAAAGCTTTTAAATCGTGCAAACCTATATTGTTGTGAGATCAAAACAATACAAGATGTTTGCGACAATAATAAACTTTTTAAGGTGTCGCGTGTAAATGGTATGTACAATTTAAAATTTGTTGAACATTTTAAACCTTGTATTTGCTTGGTGTTGGCCGATTTTTACAAGTTATATCTTAAAATTTAAAACTTATTTAAACATTAGCCTACTACACGGGATTGTTGTTATTAACAGTACTGTCAAAACTGCTTGTATTATTGCTTTGCGGATTGTGTATTGAATAGCTGGCAACAACTTTTTTAGGTGGCAAAAAATTGTTATTAGGAGCAGGATCATAATTATTTTCTTGACTCGCATTAGTCAATTGCATAGCATATTGACTCAAATCGACTGGCATTATTGTCTGTTGTGGAGTTGTGTCACTTACATCCCAATCGAGTTCTGTCACATATGAAGAATGCATTTCATTTTCGTTTAATGTTGACAACGCTTTTTGATCTGGTGGTCGAATATTTTGTTGTACTGCTGTAACAATTGGTGATGGAATTTTTTCAATTATTGTGGGAGCCGTCAAAGTTGTCTTTGGAAGATTTAGTTCTTTTTGCTTTTTTTGATCCGTTGGTTCCTTTGGTACTTTTGGTATACGAAATAGTCTTAAAATACTTGTCCTCGATAGTTCTTTTGTTCCAGATTTGTTGACGTTATTCAAGCAATTTTGTCCCACCTCAGATGACCCTATATTCAAGTTTTCCACATTGGTTTTATTATTTGATCCGTAGGATTTAAAAAAATCTGTAAATTTACTGACAAAACTCATGTGCAGTTCTTGGTGCTTTGAACTAATGCTTGGCATTGGCGGATGTTTTGCGTTTTTTAGGCCTAATTTTGTATAAAAAAAAAAAGAAACAAAATAGTAAAAAAAATATATGTTAGTTTGGCAAGTATTAAAATTATATTCTTTAAAATTTTGGAAAAAAGTATTTTCAAGGTTTTACACGCATATTAGAATAGTACATTAAATTTCATTGAAAGACATTTACTTGGTAACACATACATACATATGTGTGTCCGGGATCTGAATTAATATTTTATTTTAGGATAGTTTCCTTGAACAAGAGAGAATTATGATTTTAATAACATTATATAGGAAACAACGAAATTGCGTGTTCATTTTAAATTGCTGGACTTCTGACTTTTACGTTTTTGAATTGTGTAGTGTAACAAAGAAATGAATGAATGATTTTGTTACAGTACAAGTGCATAAAATTATGTGCACTTTATACTTATGTATCTAGTTTCTGCATCGCTTAATATGTCCTTAAAATATTAATTGCTCCTTAAAAGTTCATTGTGAGTAATAACAATTCAATAGCATTCAATTTTTTTAAAACTACTTCTACTGCCGGAATAGTGGACTGGTTTGTGACATTTCACTTAAATATCAGAGCGATTCGAATTGGTCAAATCAAAGCGAGTCTGGTATGAAATATATAGTTAAAAAGATTTGCTTTGAATACAATATTTGGAACATGGGTTCGTAGAAATGGATTTGAATTAAATTTTTTAATTCTAATGTAATAAAAAAGGTTTAATGGCAAACAGTATTTGAGGCGTATTGGAGAAAAAATTGTATCTTTTAACAGAAGTGACAAGCTAAATGTAGCAAAAATAGACAACACCAATGAATGTGTAATGGTTGGAAGCAACAAAAAATTAATAAATTACATTTATGAACAAAATGAACAGTAAATTTTACATATTCTTGTGCAGAATTTTGACTTTAAATTTGTTTCCTTTGATATTAGGTTAATTTAAGATCAATTAGATAAATTATATTTTTTTAATAAATTATAAAAAAATCTTTTTATTTTCAGATACCTAGTTAATTTTTCGTTTAAGGCTTTAAAATCCTATGATTGCAATTATTTTAAAGCGGGGTAAAGAAGTTTTAAGTCATTGTGTAAAATTAAATGAAATCAAAGTTCTAGGAGTCTTGTCTTGGTGTGACAAAAATTGTTCGGCTTAATTGTGAACAATATTGTTTTTAAAATTATAAAATTTATTTTGGACAGCATTATTTGTTCTATGGAAGGAATTGAAGATTTACTAATTTACAACAGTTTCGTTTATAAAAGTAAGAGCACGTGGTTTTTTATTTCAATTTCCCGAACCGCGCTAATACACATTAACATTTAATGGGGAAAAAACGGTTATTAGGGTTATAAGTTGCCATTTCTCTAGTCTCTTATTTGTTCTATATAATGCTTTTATTTCAATGTAAAACCTTTAAATAACATAAAAGATCATAAAATACATATACAAAACTAAAACTTAATAAAACAAAATTCCATTTTTTTTATTTAAATATAATCACAAAAATTTTGCACTTTTATATTTTTCATCTTTACTAGTCATAAAAATAATAATGAAATGTGTGGTTAGTTTGTGTGAGACTTGTTGATTTAAGATAAAGTAATTAGTCAAACAACTATAATGCATTAAATATAATTACTATTTGTTAATAAAATAAAATAACCGACCATGCAAAAAATACGTTTGGTGTTAAATAGAAATTAAAATCCACATACCTCAGTTTGTTTTTTAAATTTATTTTTTGAGTAAAACATAATATATAAAATATCAGTTATGGGTATTCATTTTGGTCGTTTTTATTTTGTTTGACTTTGGTGAATTTGTATCTTTACCAATAATTGTCAAGTACATTTTTGAAAAATGTTTTTTTTTTTTTGGTTCATGCTATAATTCCAATCTTGTTATCTTACTCATTTGAGTCTCAGAGTGCTAATAACACCGCTTCCGTTATATCGTAGCTGGAATAGTATTTTTTTATAGAATAATTAAATAAATATAAATAAAAAAAATTAATCGCAATTCAGATAATTTACTAAAATTTTACGTTTTACCAATTTTACACGATTTATTTTCAAATAATTAGCTTTACATTAAAAACAAATCTACAATTTTGTGCAAACGAAAAATATGAACAAAAAATTAAAATCTCATATATTTTAACAAATAAAAATGCAACAAAATAAAAAAAAAGATTTTGAATAAAAAAAAAAAACGAATTTATGTATATCGTTATTTTTTTTTTGGTAATATATGTACGTACTTATTGTTCAATTTTAACAAATAACTAAATAATCAACCATATTTCAGAATATATTTGAATTAGAATTCGGAGAACGGTTTACTGTTTTCTTTCCCAGAAAAGATTAGTAAGATAAACATTAAGGTAGTATATACCTCTGTGATGGCCTCATATCAACCATAGTTACATGTGATTGTCGCCGAGTTTTCCGGTTTGGTAAGATTATTCAACTTGATTCAACTCAATTGAACACTTTTCAAATGAAACTTGTAAAAATCATGGTTTGGGTCAATTGTTTCCAATGAGTTATCTTAGTTATTAAGCCAAAATGACGTCTTTGCGATGTAATTTTTATTATTTCATGATCTTCTGGAAAGAGGAAACTATTTGTTTGTCACAAGAATGTTTGTTCGTTTTTTTTTTGTTTTTTAATGGTTTAAAAAAAAAAAAAATTTTTAAAAAGGTTTGAATTTTTGGTAACTCTAGCCATACTGCGTTAACTTCAAAACAGCCTGGGATGGCTCCGTTTGTTGACTGAGTTATATATATTATTAAATTATAACAATTATTGATTGCTGATAATAAAATAAAAATAAATATTTATGTATGAATTTGAAACGTGTCACACTTTCACTTACTGTGAATTCACATGACGGAAGTGTAAATTCGGTGTTCCACAATTCGTTAGAAAAGCTAATTGTAAATTAAAAGTTCGAAAGTGAAAATTGGTGTTCTGCATTTCGGTTCATTCCGGTTTCTAAACGTATTCAATCCACTTTGTTAATGCTTTGTGAATTATTATGGAATTGCCCCAGTTGCAGTTAGTTTCATGATTTATTGGCAAAATCTTCCTCGCAAATTTGTTCGTCTATATTATTCTATGTTCCGCTTCCTTTTTTTCGTTTAAAGTGCAAATAATATGGAATTAATTTTGATCTGCATTTTCTTTTTCACTTTATAAGACAATTAAGAATGGATGCATCTTCAATTTTGACAGTTCGAAGTAATTGCGAAATATTCGAAAACGAACGAATTGTAGAACATGGAATTTCATTGCACGTGAAATTGAAAATCGATTTCAATTCGATTTCGTCCGAAATGCAGAACATGGGCGACAAAAGCTGAATATAAATCACCGGCTCATATATCGCTTTTGAAACCAGATATAATTTTTCGGAAGTTTCTAGTGCCATAATTCGAATTTGACCTAAGGTTTGCTCTATCACACCAGGTTTTATTTTTTATTAAAAGCCAAAGCTTACGCTTGATCTACTTAGAAAAACATCAATATCCAATATCGTAAACTTGTTACCAATAAAGTTATTTTTCTTAATTTTTAGGTAAGAATATCTCGAAAATCTGACGTTATTAAGCAATCAGAGGTCGGATTCAAATTAAGGATAAAGAACTTCGGATCAGTATAATATAGGTTCGAAAAAAAGAAAGTATCACAACCTGTTGTGTTATTAGATTTAGAACCAGATGAGAAATACAAAAAAATTTAAACATTTTTTTACAAAAACATGAAAAAGCCGATATGTTTTGTCAAATTTAATCAATTAAGCGACGCGTTTCGGAGTGTAACTCCATCTTCGGGCCAATCACTACTTTGACGTTTTCGTCAACAATAACTTTGACGAAGCGTTTGTAAAGTTACTTTCAAGCCAAATTAAAATCTCAACTTAATAATTTCCCGGAATGAAATTTAGAACTTTAATATATTAGGACCAAGGTGAACGTAAAATTGAGGTTATTTTTTTTTCAATTTCTCATGCGATGCGGTATAACATGTATAAATAACATATTACGAATTTATTGTATATTATGTACATATGTGTTGTTATGTACACGCATAATTGACGATAAAATTTATTTATATCGTTTATGTTCGACCAAGACTATACTCCGAAATAATTTTTTTTTTAAATAAGCTACGTTTATGTTTTTTGTAGGTTTCTTTGATTTTGTATTTCCTGCCCCAAATAAGAGTTAAAAAATACACAGTTTAGAACAATAACAATGAAATTGTGAACAAACTATCTTGTCTTCCCAAAAATCCTTATATTCTAACTATGATATAAATGGTATCAATATTAAAATAACGGCGTGGGGGTCAGTACGGGTACTAAGAAAAAAATAGAAGTTGTTAAACAATTCAAATACTTAGGGTCGCATTAACGTCAATCATGGAGTTAAACAAAGATTTAGTCTCGTAAATGCATTGTAAAAGAAAATCAAGTTTAGTAAAAATATTCTCCTATCGACCAATTTTGAAGATTTTAAAAGCCTCTGTTATGATGAACAAGCTTGAGGCTGTTATTTTTCTGATAGTCTTGAAAAAGCGTTTCGTATTTTCTTCGAAAAAAATTATGTCTACCATCCAATGTACCTTATGCCATTTATATGTATATTTATGTACCTAGTTATTAATAGCGAAATATCATTTTTACTATATGTACCTAAACCCTATTTCCACAGAAAAATACAAGTGTAAAATTTGCGCCCGTCTATTTGACAGCAAGCCAAATTTCAATCTTACTGTCAGTAGTTGTTCGTGTTTCAATTTTATGCAGTGCGTTCATGATCTACTAAAAAACATACATTTTTGCTATTTTACTAGGATCGTGAATAACCCCATTATTTAGTTAAACTAAATATTTATTGATTCGTATGGAATCAACACAAAGTTTTCAAAAGACTGTGTCCACGCCGGCCGATACTATCGAAACATAGACGAACATATTTCAATCAATTGATTTTGAGAGAAATAAAACGTTATTTTTTTTTAATTTTTGTGTTTTCTTTTCAAAATTAATTTTTTTAAGAAATTTTAATGATTTTTGATCGAATATAAACGACATTTAAATTGTATTTGTATGCTTTGATTTATTTTTATATGTGTTAAATAAGTGACAGAGCTTTAAATAAACATGCAAGGGAGCATTAACATCGTAAGAAAGGTTGACGATCAAAATTTAAAAAAAAAAACTTCATATCTCAGGGCTATTTTTCCCACTTAATTTAATTTTCTGAAATTTATGAATAAATTAGAAATTTTCTCTTATGCATTATAGGTAACAATTTTACCAGTGTCCACAAAAAATCTTCTCGTTTCCATTTTAAAGATGATTGTAATAAATTTATGAAGTTAAATTTTAAATAAAATTAATTAAATTTGATTTGAACATTTATACATATCTTTAGTTGTGAGTTATTAAATTTGTATGTTTAAGTGAAGTCTCACAATTTTCTAATACAGGAGGTGAAGACTTAATTTGAAAGTTGAATGAATTAAGGTCAATAACTTTTACATGCTCTTATCATGAATTTTTGTAATACTTTCATTTGTGTAAGGATTAGGCTTTGGAAGAATTTCTGGAAATTTGAATACTATGTATATGGATATGTAATCCAAAAAGATACATAAGACTTGCACCTTAAAGATTGATTTATTAATTTAAATTTAGTTGAAACGTTTTTAATTCGATAGAACTTTAAAATCAAATTATGTGGGTTTTTTGGTAGCACATGCAATTTACCACTTTCAAACATTGACATTAAAAACTCTATTTTAACTAAAAAAAATGATGCAATAATACAGATTAATATAATTAATAATAAAATCAGTGCATTATAATAGTATAATCTTAGGGGCTTATTACGAATAAAATAGAATCTAGTCTAAAAGTCTAGTATCGTTATTTCAAAATTCTACTCGTTGATATTTTCCTATTTGACTTTTAATATTTGTATTGATTCTTTTATTATTGTTTTTTTTTTCTACTTAAAAGAAATTTAAATTTTTCAAAATTTTGTATCGACTTTTTCGAATAGGCTCTCGCAATAAGACCCTTAGAAGGCAAAATTTGTCTATAGCCAAGCTAGAAGATACATCAGTCATTTTGATATATTTTCGGAAAAATAATCCAAAACGTTCGGAACTAATAAGTTACCGAATCGAAATAACATTAATGTACATACGTACATATCAGCGTACATATATTTTGAAAATAGTCTGTTGTAATGTGAGTGCGGTCCTGTAGGCGCAGGATTCTTCATCACCGTTGAGCAAGAAAGAAAGGAGACTCATGCATCACGCGCTTGAGGAATATTCTTTATGAATTTTTTTTCATCAAATCCAAACCCTGTATCAATTTATTTGGACCAGACCACTTTCAAAATGTACGCTTATACAATAGTTTTGGAAGTTTTCTACTTATTTATTAATTTAACCAAATAAATTCCGATAACATACCTCGATGGCTTAGATTTTTTGACATACAAAATGTTTTACAGCGAAAACATATACATATGTACATCATAAAAAAAAATAACATAATGAAACAATTTAACTTTTACAACTAATTATCTTGATATTACATTCATATAGTGAGAAGCAAAGTAACAGAATATATGATTTCTTATCTATTATAGTAAAAATCTAAATGTAACAGTGTAATAGAGTAGAAAAAAGCTGTAGTTTACATATATAGGTATATTAATAAAAAGTAAAGTAAATACAATAATGAAAGTGTGTATGAATTATATTCTTAAATAGTTTTTCACTGGATTTTAATATATTAAGTATTATCTGGTAAACAACCATATCATGTTAAATTTTTCTCGTACAAAACAAATATAACAGAATTACAGATTATCAAAACATTTTTTCAGATTTCGTCAAAATATACAAAAAAAAAATATAAGGTTTATAAAACTTTCATTTAGTTCTTAATTTAATGTATACTGATATGAGGTCAGGTTAAATAGTACATCATTTAACCCGACCAAATTTTACACTAAGACTTTAATTTAGAACAAAATTGGTCGATGAGTTCTTTCGAAATTGAATTTTTATGTGCCCAACAGGGGCTATGTTCTTCATTTTTCTGTTCCCACATAATTCTACCTTGAACTTAAGGAAGGAAGGTGGTATGAAATAAAGGCTCCTATAAATAATTTATTTCTTTTAAAATAAGATGAAAAGGAATTCAAATCTCATAATTATTGTGATGGCACATAAAAGCCTTTCCAAACTATCCAATCGAGTATAAACATATGTAAAAAAAAGTGGGATAGAATTACTTACGACTGCCAAATTTGTGTGAAGAAAAGGATTTTTCATATTTTGCTTAGAAACTTGCACCCAAACAAATCAATTCACCATAACTTCAATAGATAGAATTGTGTGAGATGGGCTGTCAAGTGTCATGCGGGATGAAATTTCATATTTTGTTTCCACACTACATGATTTACTTCCCACTTTTTTAACGTTTGTTAATACTCAGTGGGATAGTGTGGCAGGGCTCTAATAGCAAACTGGTGCTACCCAGTTGTGTATTTTATTAACTTCGTGGTGTATTTCGTTTTTTTTTTCAGGCGAGAATTTTTTTAAGAGATTAACTAAAATTCAGAAAATTTAAATCGCTATTTTTGGGGCGATGATTTTTCTAAAACATGTAGGAGAGAGAAATTCAAATTTCGGCATTGTATAATTTTGACCGCTGGAAAAACATCGTGATTTTCATCATTTCGGATGATGTAGCAATCCCGAAAACTATTGAATTTATCGTGTTTACAAAATTTAAATATGTAATGTCCCACATTTATAATTTATACCGCTTTTATTTTATTAAATGATAAAATGCCTTCCCTTTAAAATGTTTGCATATTTTTGAATTCTTTTAGAGTGGATTATTCCAGTAACGAACTTACATATGTATTCGGATTTTTAAAAAACTGTTTAGTCAAGTGGGAATAACTTAAGCCCAATACAGATGTGCAGCTTTTTCCCATGCAGCGAAATTAGAAATAGAGATATCGTGCAGCAAACACTCAGCTCTCATAAGAACCTGTGTAAATTTATTTTCGCTGCATTGGAAAAAGCTGCACATCTGTTTTCGGCATTACTGCAAATCTGCAAAGCATTCATGCTTTTCGAATTAATTGACTTGCTTTTATTGCATTAATTTATACTTTTGAAAAAATATGTGTGTCCAACTCACGGGCCTAGTTCACACAAAACTGACATATATGTAAATGGTGCTGTCTAGGTGCGGGTGTGAACTAATTGTGGAAAGTGGCGAACTCTATTCAAGTGTCAGTGAACGGAAGTTTGTCTTTTCCAGAGTGAATATGATTTCTGACGACGACGACGAGGGATATCAGTTGGATGTTTATTAAGCTCACAATAAAAGATATTGGAAGTATCTAATGCCTTTTAAATATTTGAAATAAAGCTGCACTGCTTCAAAAAAAAAACGTCAAAAAAAACCTTTGAAACACATGTACATATGTAAATACACTAGGTACAGGTAAAAATAATGATAAGAGTTACTACCCTCATGAAATTTGGCGAAAAAGTTTCATTTATAATGAGAATCAGAGTCTATAATAATACATACATAGTAGGGGAGGGGGTGTTTCTTGAGGGGGAAATTGTGGTGTACCAAACGGAAAAAAACATGATTTCTGGGTATTTTTAATTAAATGATACCAATACTAAAACGCTAAAAAAATGTATAACCCTTTGTAAGGACGACTATATTTTCAATACAAAAAAATGGGTCCTTGAAGAACTTTGGTACAAATCTTTCATTTATCATAAGAACGAAGAATATAAACAGGGCATACAAACATTTAAATGTTATTATTAAAGGGGATGGGAAGAGGAAAAAAGCATTTTTAACGAAAGACCTATGACAAAAATGGTACCCTCATAAAAATTTGTAAAATTTTAAGATAACCAAGAACCAAGTCTATAAAAATACATACTACAAAAAAGGAACGGATGTGTTTTTGATGAGGTCGTATTTGAACGTTCTACCGAAAATGATGTAATGTTCAATTGAAAAGGCCTATATCTTTTATAGCGGTTATTATATTGTCGTAGTTTCCCATGACGTAGTGGTTAGTACGTAGGACTGTCACGCCGAAGGTCGTGGGATCGAATCCCAGCCACTGCTACTTAAAAATCAAAAAATATAAGTTTTTTTTTCAAGGGAGCTCCCTCATTCGTAGAATTGAAAAAGTCTCGTATCTCTTCATAGAAAAGTGCAACTCGCCTTTGCCGTTGGGACTCGATAATAAACTGTAGATCCTCTCCTGCAGTCACGCACACAGGAATGGTTGAAAGTTGTAAGTCACTAAATTCTGTCCACTAAAAACTTTCAGAACAGGGAAGATAGGATATTTGCCTTTTATTCTGGCTGTAACGGATTTCAATAAGCTGTCGCCACTTTAAAGTTCTTAAAGGGTAGCCATAGTGAGCATGATGAATTATCTCAAACATGCTACAAAACTCAAATGAGTTACCATCCATACAAAAAGAGAAAAAACTAATACGAAAACAGAATAGCAGCAATCGCAAACACTTTTGCTCCTAATGTTCAATTCTTTGCTCCTAAAAGCTCTAAAAGAGCGTAGATTTTTTAAGTTCGTTAACAAAACCAAAGGAAAAGCCAGAACGATTTGGCACAACGTGGCTACGGTAACTCTTCAATATACAAACACAACAAGGGTTGATCGTATGCTAATTGCACACATTCAGTGTTCAGTTTTTTCCATTTGCCTTCAACCCTTAGGAAGGTAGGTCATGGTGGGACGTGGGTTCAAACTAAATTACAAAAACAATTTGTAGGTAATTCAGTAGTTCTATTTCTATTTCAGTGGCAATTTAGCTAGTTGGTTGCAATTCGAGCAGCAACAGGCACTAGTGTTTTAAATAAAACCTTCCCATAAGGCCTGTACTAAAAATTTGTAGTCGACAAACTATAGGCCCTGGTTCTTCACGACATTCATGTTGATTGATACCTGTAAATCATGTAACTGAAACCTTTATTTTGCGAATAAATTTTGTTTTGCAAGCTCGAGTATATCAACCAAAAATTTCATTTAAAAAACCCACGTTTTCTCTACGACTACTAGATATTTCTAAAGTCTTTTATTGATTTTCAAGAAATTCGTAATATTTAAGCCAGATTGCAAAGATAATATTTTTTTCAAGGGTTTTGAAAAACCGTAGATATATTCTTCTGATCCTTAGTTCCAATGACAAATGCAATATTTATGTAATTTTTATCAACGGACTATTATTTACGTGTAAAAGACTAACACTTTTTAGGGTAGTCGTGTAGTTTTGGTGTCATTAGGTTCAGTATAGATTGTTACAAAGTAAATTTTTCTGTTTGATACACCAAAAATTCACCCTATACCCCTAAAAGAAACAAAAAAACATAACATAAAAACAAACTCATGATAACGAAACGTTTTCACCAGTTTTCATATTTGTCATTACTCAAAAATGGTAGTTTAAAATAAACATCTTCCTCCCCCTTATAAACAACCTTCACTTAGATATTTTTTTGGACTCTTTTGATTCTCATGCTAGAATAACCTAAAAAATTTACTAAGTAAATACTGACAATTAATTAATTTTATAAACTTTCACCGAAAAATGTATGGATGTACAAAATCAACTAAAAGTAAGCTGATCAATAAACTTAACGCTTCCTTCTTGCTCGCAGAACAAATTGGCCGCTGCTATCAAATTCATTTATTTAATTGAATTTTTTTTACACATCCAGGATCGAATTACGACTGAAACGGAGGTAAAAAGCTTAGTTTTTGTTTTATTAAACCCAATAAATGCTTTTAACTATAATTTCAGAATACGATTTTAAATCCAATTAAATAGCACTTAGTCTTCTACTTAGTTGGCTCGTAGTACATAGAATCGATTTATAAACCATTCTTATATTCAGATTCGCTCGTTTTATAATCGAGTTAGTTATTGAAGAACAATTCAACCCCGACAAACAACGTTCTATAGATAGATGCCATTCCTTTATCTTAAAATACTTTTTCTATGATAAAAGTATAACAAATCATATTTGAATCCAGTGAAAAATAAATACTAAACTAAAAATATAAAAACAAATATAAAAAATCAAATAACTCAAACTTAGTTTGACTACTTTTAAAGAAAAACTTACAAATTCTACAATGCAATGTAACTCAAATAGATTCTGGTTTACCTAATTTCTTTGGTTTCCAATAAAGATGAGTTATTAACTTCACTCACAGCGTTAATCATCGAGTTAGGTGAAAATGGCAAATGATACATTCCAGTTGTATCCATGAACTGATCACTTTTTATAAGCAATTCATTCTTAATGTCCATAAATTGTGAATGGTCTGTGTTGTTGTTGCTATTATTGTTGTTATTACTTTGACTTGATGAAGAATTAGTAAAAGTGTAACTGCCTCCTGCCGTAGATGTAAACGGACATAGTTCGATTTCATTTGAATTTAATAGCTTGGGGTGATATGCATGTAATCCGTCAGGTGTAATTATCTGATAACTTTGCACAGTACCAATAACATGATTTTCATTCGAAGTCGGCAGATAAGATACATTTTCAAGTTTTGTCAAGGAAGTCATATCCATTTGGTGTTGTTGATGGTGCTGTTGAATATTATGTTGTTGGTGATGCTGTTGATGATGATTGTGACTAGAACTAGATGTTCCTGACGACGTGAGTGTAGTAGTGGATGAGGTGCTCAAAGGAACTGTTGTCATTTCTTGCAGCTCATTCTTTATTTGAATATGTTGCTGCTGAGAAGATGGCTGGTGATGGAATATACTACCGTCGTGAGCTTGAATTGTTTGAACTGGAAGGAGAGAACCATTTGATGTGCCGATCGGACCTTGGATTATGATATTATTTGCATGTAGTTGGTTTTGTAGCAACGCATTATTTAAATCAATTTGGTTATAGAGAATCGTTGTATTTTGCAATTGTTGCTGCTGTTGTTGCTGTTGTTGCTGCTGGTGGTGTTGTAAAAGTTCCGCTGTACTTATTTGAAGTTGACTAGGTAAAATCATGCTACTCAAATCAATTGTTTGCATCTGATGAGGTGTACAATTGCTTAAGCTTTGGTTACTGTTATTATTGCTTTCGGATTTTGTTTCAATGATTGTGGTTATTGTGGGGTTATCACTTTGCATCTGTTGCTGACCCTCCTCTTCTTTCCGTTGCTGTTGTTGTTGCTGTTGCTGTTGCTGCAGCAGTTTTTGAGCTTTAGTAACTCGCTTTCTTCGGACGGGTGTCTTAGCTACTACAGGCGGTTTCTCTTCTTCTGCAGCTGCTTTCATTTGCTGTTCCATATCAACAATTTCGCTGTGTTTGTCTTTCTTATGCATTTTCATTTTATCCGGACGCGAAAACTCTTTACTACAGACAGGACATGCAAATATTTTACGATTATCGCCTTCGTGAAAGAGGTAAGCGTGCCTTTGAAAACTGTATTTGTTTTTAAATGTTTTGAAAATCTCTTTTTTGGCACACACAGCACAATATGCAACACCATCAACAATATGCTCATACTTTTGAATATCCAATCCGCGGACAGACATTTTCTCCAAGTATTCCGATTGTTCATCGGGTTCATTGCGCAACTTTCGCTTTCTTTTCTGTTTAATATTGTAAAACATTTTTGTTGTATAATTAGATGGGGCACTATTAAGTGAAGGTGAGTTGTTGTCATCGTTCGCATCGTCGGTACATTCAATTTTTGGTATCGTAGCCACTGATGTGATTTGATGTGATGGATGTTGATTTATGATGTACGTTGTATTATTATCAGTGGTGACCATGTAAACGTCTTTATTTGGTTTCGGTTAAGAAAGATAATATACACATACATTGGAGTTAGGAATTAGAATTGAATTTAAATTAAAAACAAAACAAAAATTAAAATCTACTTCTGACTTATTTTATTTTGTTCAGTCAATAAACAATATTATAATAATTGTTTAATATAAATGTGTAAAAATTATAATAAAAAATAGAATTCAAATAAAAATTAAAATTGAATTGCTTTCTAAATTATATAAAAATAAATGTGAAAAATCAACAAAATAATAAAATTAACACAAAAAATTATATAAACAAGAAGCTAGCTTGTAGTTTTTTTCTTTTAGTTTTTTTTTTGCATTTACTTTTTTCTATTTAGTATCGACGAATTTTATAGTTTATTGGAGGTGAATATTGATTCTTGATGTGATATCTTATTTTTAGTTCATTATATACTGAATTTGAATTTGCGTTATATCTCGGATCACATGTATTGTATTTTGGATAATAATTAGCATTGATTCTTGAATAATTATTTGCATGGCATTTGCAATTATGATATGTATTGTCTCTTGAACTATTGGCATTGTAGCTATTGTAGTAGAAGCTTTTTTGATGTGTTCGGTGTACTACGAAGAGAATTACAATTATTTGATGAATGGAATGCTTGGGTAGGTTTAACCAAAAATAATATTTACAAAGAAAATTTAAAATTACATTTATCGTTCACAAGTTGAACTTAAGCATAAAATTAGAAGTTAAAGTTTGTGTATAAATTGCGTTACGCTGTTTTTCACTCCTTAAAATATTGAGCTTAATATTGTTTAACTGGAGAACGATAATAATATAAACAAGGAGAAAAACTAATTTTAGACGAAGTAGTTAGTAATTTTTATTTGTTAAACCTCGTATAATAAAACAGACCACTAACGGCTAGTTTATTAATCAAGTTATATATCAACCTTCTGTTTTTAAAAATCACAAATATTTCCAAATCGCGTTATAGGAATTTACTAGAAATATTAATAAAATTATTATTATTATTATGCTTATCACGTACATTAATTTACTTTTTGTTTTCTATGAAATAATGTAATTCGGTCTAAAACACAAATGGGCCATGTGATGCAGATAACCGAAATCTATAAATATACAAAATATCTGGAAAAACAAGAAAGAATATTACTTGTTTTTTAAAGATCAGTTTTTCTAAGGGGGTTACAACATGATATAAAATCTGTCAATTTGAGACAAAATTTATCTATCTTTGTTTTTCGTATTAAAATTAAGAAAATATTTTCATAAGGAAAAACCCCGGGAGATCATCTTAAATAATTTCTGTGCTTATATCAGCTAAAATAATTATCATATTCTCTGTGTGTGGCAGTTAAACAATAATACAACATTAAACTTTAACGACGTTTTTGCCATCTTAAGAGGACGTTTGACGTTTTTTTTTGTCAACTAAGAACTGAAATTTTTAGTTTAAAAATATGCGCTTATGATTTTTCGACTTATTTAATCTAAATTACTATTGGATATATTTTTGGAACAGTTCGTTGGTTATACGAGCGAACAAAAGTTGTTGCAGAATTTGAGGCTAAAAATGGAGTAGATACCATAAATCCACCACAACAGATCTGACCTTTGTAAATTTCCCTGAAATTAAAATTTTAAACCTCAAAAACGAAAATTAATAGTGCTAATTTTATGTATACATATTTTATAATTATATATGATTAAATTTTTGTTTGGCTAGGACTGATTTTATTCTTGATTACTTTTAATTTTTTATACAAATTTCAACCATTGTTACATCATACATAATTAATTAAATTAATCTCTTAAAACTGATATCAAAATATTCAAGCGAAATTCTGACAAAAATGCTCTACTTAAGTTTTCCGCATTATTAATTATAAAAAATTAAATTTAAATTTGGTGGCACAACAGCTCATGAAGAACCAGGACCTGACTTACAACTCTTAACCAGTCCAGTATGCGTTTCTTTAAAAATGGAGGGGACCTACAGTTCAATGCAGAATCCGAGCAGCTAAGGTGAGCATTACTTTTTAACGACAAGAGATACTCTTAGGCCCATTTGCTGTAACGAAACTTTAATTTTTAAGTTCAACATAAGAACGTACCTGAAAGTTTACGCTGAGGAAAAAGTAGAACATAAGCGTTTAAGTTGAACATAAATATTTAATTAAGATGCACTAGCAATCAAAAATTTTTGTTTTTTTAGGTGCAGAGAATAACATACATATATAAAAATTAAATAAGTTTGGTAGCGCGACAGCTCGTGGAGAACTAGTAGCGTTATTTCAGAAACAGTAAAACCCACAGAGCATAATGACTTACAACTCTCAACCAATTCTGTGTGCGTGTTGTTGAACCATGCTAATCTCGTGTGGCGTAAAGTGCGCTATCGCCAAATGAACGTATTTAATATGCGTAAAGCCATATTTGTTTCGTGTGATGATTTGTTGTGTGCTGTGTCGGAATCTATATTATTCCGATTGCGCCTTACATTTTTTGTCTATGTGCAAGACAGACAGATAAAACAGTGCGTACAGAAAGAGAGTAAATAAAAGGCAAGCATATAAGTTTGTAACTTAGAACGCTTGATAAGTGTACACAGTCAATGACACAACACACCACACGAGATATGTATGCGTTCGGTTAGAACTTTTTCATTCCAAGGATGAGGAAAGAAATATTTTTATATTTTTAGGTGGCATAGGCTGGGATTAATAACTAATATTATTTATAAAACAATATGTTTTGTTTTAAGCGTTAAGTTTGGGTAATAAATCAATCAATTTTTACAATTTATGTACATATTTTATTTTATAATTTATATAATTTATCGAAGTGATAAGGTTAAAAAAATTATAAACAGTTCACCTTAATTAGATCTTCACAGCCTTAGAAATATGAACCAAATTTCTCACTTTAAGGACCAACAAAAAACCCTGTTCGCACTACTGTTTTTTAAATTATAGCCTATTTTTGTGACCTTTTTTAAAAAAATAATTAATACCTCTTGTGAGCTTTAGGGGTACGTTTTTATTGGCGTGATTATACCCTTCTTCCGGGCCGAGAAAAAATGTATACAAATTATATTTATATAACTTATATCTCGATAAATATAACAATACTTACAGATTATATAAAATTTAATGAATGGTAGAAAAGCGTTACATTGTTATTTCAATTAAAATTCAATTTTCTAAATATCTTAAAAGACTTTTTTTAATTTTTTTAAAATTAAATATCAACATTTAAATTTATGTTTTGAAAATATAATATCAAAACATATATGTATGTATGTACGTATGTGTATAAACAGGAAAATTTTTATGTAGTGTAAAACACATAACACAAATATATGTTTTAATGCCTGCTTATAAATTGACCATATATGTTTCTCAAGCATGAAGAAAGATGTAATCACAGCCGAATCGTCGCGTATATAAAATATAAAAAAGAACATAGAACTAAAGCCCACAAGAGGTATTAATTAACTACTGTTTTTTAAACAAAATTACGGCTCGGTTCCCATCTATAAGCCTCGAAGAATTTTCAATTAAATCTGATTTTATTCCAAACAAACAAAAAGCCCTTTTTTTTACTGCTCAGAAATATTATTGGGATAAGGCCGCTTTTGCTAGCTCCTCATTTGGGATTCGGTTGCTCAATTACGTAAAAAAAATATGTAAAATCTCATTAATTTGAACTTACTTAATTTCAAAACTTCTAAAAGATGATTGCTTGTTGTTAGAGATGTTTAGAATGTGTATTATGAGGTAAAGTCAAACAACTGTAGAATTTATGAAGCTTTTTTATATTTAAAATCGGTGAATATAGAATTACTAATTATTTTCACAGTATAATATGAAATTCAATTCAATAAAATACTAGGGTGAGTAATTTAGCCTCTCTCTTTCATTGCTCTTGAAAGCCAATCAGGTTAAACGAAATTAAATTATTTATTTTCAAATTATATATCACCACTACACAAAATGAAATAAACAAATAAAAAATATTAATAAGTAAATCAAAACCCAAAGGAATAAAAATATTAAAAACTCGATCCGTTAGCCAATCAAAATATATTAGTAAACACAAATAAAGCTAGTTTATTATTCTCTTCACCATCTTAATTAATTAATCCTGCGATTTAGTTATTTTTGTAAAATGTATGTATGTATGTATATTTGTTTTTTAAATCATTATTGGGATTAAAAACAAAGTATATTTCGTCGATGCATCGAAGAATTAAAACTTTGTCTTAGACAGACAAAATTGTGCAAAATTTTTGCGAAAATGATTTTTTTTAAAAGAAAATAAATGAAAACAAAAATATGCTTATGTAAAAACAGAAAAATAAGCTCTAAAAAAAAAAAACAACAAAGAAATAGATTAAAAATAAACATCAAATTAAACATTAAAAATTAAATTTGAAACAAACAAATGACACAAAATAAATTTAAAACATTTTTTAAATTATTTATGGAATAATATAATTTAAGACCGGCTTACCTGTTGACGCTCCTGTACCACCACTTTGACTAGTATTTATTATTTCTGATTCTGCATCAACACTACCTTCACTATCAATAATTTCGTTTTTGATACACAAAGCTGTACCGTCCGTAGTTATTATATTATTTTGCGAAGTAGTGGTTTTCATGGTTACTGGAATTGGTGACAATGTTGTTGTACCACCTCCGATGGCTTTGTACACAATGGTTGTATTTAAGGTATTATGTTGACTAGAATTATTTGTATAAGCGGCTGCAGCTGCTGCAGCAGATGCAGCTGACCCAACTGAATTTGTTGTAGGAGACGTTTTATTTGAATTTACACAAATCGAAGATGTAGGCGATGACATTTCCGAAGGAGGTTCTACTTTTGGTTGCAGAATGAAAGAATCGTTTGACAGATTAAGATTTTCTGAAGATGGGGTTTTTTTTAGTATTGGGATTTTTCCCTCAAATTTAATGGGATGATTCATGAATTGAAATGTAGGACTAAGATTTTTCATCAAATGTTCGTTTAATTTACGTAGAACCTCAGTATCGGCTGGTTTAGGAGTTGTTGCTGGAGATGATGGTACGGAGCTAGATGGAGAATCTAGAGAAGGAGATACTGATAGAATGATTGTTCTTGCAGAAGTTGCTGTTAGCATACTTCACGTACCATTGTTCTCCTTCTTTTTTCTAGTGGGCGTCTTTCGCGGTGTTTTTTGTTTGAAAGGTTTTTCTATTTTCTCCGTGGATAGACGTTCTTTTTTAATTTTTACTGTACTTTCGGCTGGAGATTCTTTTCCTTTAGGACTTCGTCCTTTACCACGAGAAGTTGAACGGCGTTTACTTTCGTACCAATCGTCGTCGTATTCAGCATCAGACTTTCTTTTTTGCTTACGTTTCTTAAATGCATCCTCTTCGTCGTCAAATTCTAAAACGAAAAAAGAAAATAAAAATAGGTCAATAAATACAAACGAAAAAATTCAAATATTTTAAAGGCAACTGTTACATTTTTACAAGAGTATATTTTGGAGTAATTTGATTATATTAGCCATCAACAGACGGGACGGCAAAGTGTACCTTTATAGATTAAACATTGCCACCATTACCTCGAAAGCAAAAAAAAGTATTAGCAACCAGAAAGCAAACAATAAATAAATTATAATTGAAGTGGTCAGTAAGGTTATTTTAAAACAATCTTTTATTTTTATGTTATTATATGTATAAGGGTTGGATTTATATCTTTGCCGAACTTTATTACCAACGTCATAATTTACGCGAGAGCATCTTAATATTTTTGAAGAAACATATTTTTTTTTGTAATTGGAGATATTGCATAATACGATACGAAGATACAATTTTCTATTCAAATTATTTGGTTTGAGAATGCCCAAAAAAATAAGTAAATATTTAATGGAAATAACTGGCTGTGTATCGCCTCGAAAAGTTTCTTAAAACTCTAAATGATTGAATTATATTCTTAATGGCTTCTTCCTCAGTTCTGAATAAAAGTTATTTGCTCAATTTCAATGCTTCGATTTTTAAAAAATTATTTTAATTTTTGTCACTATGTATTTTTAGACTAAGGCTTCTTTGTAATAAAAAAATATCTTCAAATACTCCTATCACTTTACAAACTCAATTTTCTTCTAAGCTAAAGAAACAATTGAATAATAAAACCTAATCACCATCAGTTCCCTGAAAAACATCACTGTTCTCTTGTTACAGGTTTAATCTCATTAAACCTCACAAGAAATTATTTGCAACATCAGCTATATGTTTAAACAAATCTTGTGTTTTCAAACCAATATTTATTTGCTCAACCAAAGCAAATAGTTAGATATATGTATGTATTTAAAAAGTAGTAGTAATTCTGTTCATTTTAAAATTTGGTAATTAATACTAATTGTCCAATTTTAAGTACACAATATTCTTTTCCAAAACACTTGAGTGCTGTATTTAACCAAAACAAAATTAGTAAATAATTTGTATTCGTAAGGGTTAGTTGAACTACTAAGACAGACCGTAAGTAATGTTTAAGCCAAAGGAAACCCAAATCGATTAATGATGAATTATATTATGTTTGTTGTGTCTTAAATGAAATATAATCGGCCTTACCGGATCCATCGTCAATATAATCAAGTAATTCCTTTTTAGTCTTCAAAATAGCCGGACTTATGTTACTTAAACTAGCTGGCTCTATTATTGCAGGTACTTCCTCGTCCTCGTCTATATCCAACGTTAAAACACTTTCTTTTAAAACAGCCTTCACATCATCCGGTATATTTGGATTTGATTGAATTTCATCGAGATCAAGATCAGGGTTCCGTTCCTTAAACGATTTCTTCTTTGTTGGATTACAATGTTTCTTCATTCTTTGAAATAATCGTACAGGAACATCCCCATTTCTATGGGGTTTGTCGTATGTGTTATAAATAAGAGAAACAATTTTTTAGCTTAGGAACAAGGCAAATTTTTTGCATGACTTACTTCTTATTGCATAGGACATCCAATTGTGTTGGAGGGGGAGCGACCGTTAAAGCATTCGGTGGATCTTCAGGGTGCTGTCCAATATCAGTTCCTTCAAGCCATGTTTGGTAGCGATCCGGTTGGAAGCGTTTTACAAATGTGTCCATTGATATTTTAACCATATCATTGCTAGGCAAGATAAAAAGATAATGTTTTTTTATTGGCACAGGTGGGGTACGTGACGACTAGAATATTTACCTGCAGGTACACTGAACGGCACGTTTTCCGTATTCAATCCAACGTTCCATTGCAAAATTTGTCGATTCGGCACAATTAAATCCATGATTGAAACCGGCATGATAGCCGAATGGGAATGTTATCATTATTTCACCGGCTTCCTGTGTTATCTGGAAGAAATTGTCAACACTTATTGTCTGTTAGTTATAGCATTTCTTCGTACCTTACTAACTGGAACTTCATGTTGTTTAAGGATCTGCGGACTTATTAAAGTCATTTTATGTCGTAAGTATGCATTACAGTTTTGATAGCTCGCAGGAAAGTAACTATTGGCAACTTTTTCTAGTTTTCGGCCATGTTCAGGCGGAACAACGTACCACGTTTTGGGTGCACCAAAATGTAAATAATTTATAGAATACAAGTCCATATCTTCAGTGTGCCATGCAAACGTCGTCTTCCACATTCCAAAATACAGGTACGCTGTGTTCACACCATCAATTTGGATGCCATAATCTTCGTTTACAAAATCTAAGATTGTTCCCAAACGGTTAATATTCCAGCTCTAGTGTTTAAAAAATATTATAAATAACGTGAGCAATCATTCATTATTTAGTCTTTCTTACATTCATTTCTGGATCCGTAATGCTTCCACTTACATCTGCACCGTAAATTGGTGCCACATATGTTATATTTTTCCAATATTTTCTTTCAAGATCTTCAAAATCAAAGTGTTTCGGTGGTTGATAACGCTCAGTGTTGGCCAATTCGGCAAACTGTTTAACGGTGAGTGGTTTCTTTTGAATATTTATTTGTTGATATAGACCCTGTTTTCCGGTAACAACCTGACAAATAGGCGCAGGTATTGTTATATTGAGGGCGTCCAAATCATCATAGCCACTTTTTCTTGGTACCCACTCGGGAGGGGGTACAACCTAAAAAATAGATCATCAACAAGTCGTTCAAACTTTGTTCCTATTACCAAATTTTCTTCAAAAAAAAGTATATACTTTGGCAAGTCCTGCTTTGTGTGCACCCTGGGACTCCATGAAAGCTATATATTTGGGAAAATCTTTGAACTCCTCCCACGTTGGTCTAAAGACCATAATACGGGCTATTTTCGGATCTGGTCCACCGGTTAGCGCCATTTTTTTTTATGTTTTATTTTTTGTGTTGCTATGAACTATCCAGTTAATTTACAGTTCTATAAGCAGAAAGAAAAAAGAAAAGGAAATACGTTAAGAGAATAATATCGTGAATTTTATTCACTTTTTTGCCAAAAGGACTGTGTAATCGGTATACGATATCAAATCTGACGATCTATTGTTATGTATATTTGGGTTTTTTTTTAAGACTTACTTACGGCCTTTTTTATTACTTGAAAACGGTTTAAAATTTAAAAAATAAAAAACAACGATAAACAGAAAAAAATTTAAGATACAAACTTTAATATTGAAAAAATAGTTGTTAATAATTTCTTGAAAAAAAAATTCAACAGTTGTTCTCAAAGTGATTAAAAATTTGTGAGTACATAAAATTCGATCACAAATGTTAAAACTTCCATCAAAACATATAAAAAATAATATTTTAGGAAAGCTGTAATTTTTTTTAAAGAATTAATAATAATTTTTTTAATGTCCGCACTAAACAAAAAAAAAAAACAAATCTTTAGTTGTATAAATACGCCTTCCCGAATTCAATTGAACTAAAAATAGACAAGCAATTGAGTTTTTGTTTTATTTCTTAAGTCTAGTACGCAGATCGGGAAAAGAAAAATTTTATCTTTACAAATCTCTACAAAAACATTTTCAGTTAAATGTTATACGGGAACGTCACTAATAATATCGTTTATGCTCAATTCTTACTCATTCATTCTCGAAAATATAAAACAGAAGGACAGACCCCCGCTAGGGACTCAATTTTTTTGTATGTACAGATTGATGTCCAACATTTCAGGTGTGAAAAGAGCAGCAACCCACAAGGAAGTAGGCAAGTAAATCCTTTTAAGAAAAAACTGTTAATGCTTACCAAAACCGTTACTGCTTAGCTAAGCAGTAAACAACGGAATCAAATGAGAACCCCAAATTAAACTAAACAAAAATGTACACAAAATTCTTGTTTTTTTTTTATTTTGTGAAATGCAGCAGCAACATTAGGTTTGTCACCATGATGTCGCCTCAAAGCGTTTTTTGAAAACCCTGAACTCACCCTGAACTGACAATTGCATCGGTTTTTTTTAAGCCTGGGGTCGCCCTAAAATAGATCTATCTATGTAGGTTTTTTTTATAGAGCGAGTAGCAATCACACAATTGAGAATCCTAAAGTGTTTTTTGAGAATCGAGAAACCCAAGTTTTTTTTTTTAAGTCTTGGGGTTGTCAAGAAAACCTGTCTCAACCCTGGGTAAAGTTAAACGAACAAAGCTACACTCACAGGCACATTTAACCGCTAATCTCGTATTTCTGTAAATTTAAAAAAACCTTCAAGTTTAGACTACATTGGGTGTAAGTAATGTTGAAAGCAAAGTTTGAAAAATAAAAAATAAAACAAAAATTCTGAGAAAAAACCACATTTATTAAAGAATTAACGCAAAAAACAAACAAAAACACAAAATACTGAAAAAGATGTTATCTTTTGTTGTTAAAAAAGTGGTAAAATTACCAAACCATTATAGACCCTCCTTGGTAAACCACTGTTTCGGTTATCGTGCATGAAGCAAACCTTTCTTTTTTTCGCCTGTAGACACGCTGAAGTATATCTGGACCTCGTAGACCTATTCTGCTTTCGTCTGAGGTTGAGACGTCCCTTCCTTCCTCTGAAATCCAGTTAACACATTCTCGCGCAAAACGAAGTCTTGCTGTACGGTGCTGTGGGAGCAATTTGGGGCGCGCGCTGGTCGGAAAGCTCTGAAATTTAATTCTGCCAACCTTTTTCTGATGGCACGTTCACTCACACCAACATTCCTCACCTCAAAAAGACGTGTACGAGCTTCAGTAGCGATGCAAAACCGATTTCTTAGTATGTTTTTTAAGTAACTGAAACAATATTAAAATCGCTTAAATTGCAAAAAATGCTTTGATGACAATTTTATCGGGCGAAATAAGGGTTTTAGTAGTTTTTTGTTTCTTGCGAAAATATCCGGTAAACAAAAAACAAATCAGCAGATAAATTATAATGAACTTAAAGAGTTAGGGTGACGAAAAATGCAGGTGGGATGATTGTGCCGTGAGTGTATTATCATAAGCGACCGACGTTACAAAATAAGAAATTCATTTCATCTAATGGGAAACAACGGGACCTGGGGCCGATTCTGGAAAAGTGAAAAAGTTTCAAATTCGCTGACAACCGTTGCTTTCACTTTTTCGATTAATTCGGTTCAATTGAGAAGTCAGCGCAATCTCTTATTTTTTCCTAAGCCTTAGTTTATAGAACGAAAACGAAGTAAAATTCCCATACAAAAAATAGCTTTTTTCTCAGGCGTGAAAAGTACAATAAAATTAAATGCAATTATTTAAGCGACAAGGAGGAAGAAATATTTGTTTCGAAGTAAATATAATTTAACGGACTTATCTTAACTATACATAAAACAATTAGAATATGGTTACCATATGAACTATAATATACATGTAAATATTTGTGAGTTTAGATGTGAAATTTTATCATTAAATGACTTTCGTTATTTAATCAATTATAAGGGGGGTCATTCCGTAATTTTCAAAACGATAATCATCAAAACGATTATCGTTGACGTGATCGTCAATAATTTGGTTCACGTAATTCAAATACTATCTTCTCTTCTATCGTTTTTTCAGAGATTGTCAAACCATCACTGAAATGTCATAATAACAATTTACGTTATTAGAAGAAAGTTCTTTAGTGCACGGTATAGTGGAGTCAAGGTAATTGCATATGCGGATGACATAGCATTACTAGCGACAGGTAAATTTCCCTCCACAGTTAGTGAACTTTTAGAAAATGCTCTATCAATTGTGAACACCTGGACTAAGAAATGCGGACTTTCGGTTAACCCGAACTTGCCCTCTTCACAAACAAAAGGAAAATGCCTACTTTTAGAATCCCCTCTATTGAAGGGACCCAGCTTATAATCTCCGATCACGCAAAATACCTTGGTGTGATTTTAGATAAGAAGCTTAACTGGAGTCTCAACATTAAAGAAACATCCTGTAATAGGATTTTTGGTAAAACCTGGGGACTAAGTCCAAAAATCATCAATTGGATGTACACGGCCATTGTAAGACCTGTACTGACATATGGTAATGTAGTCTGGTGGAATGCATTAGAAAAGGCTTCCAACCTTAAAATCATGACCAAGGTTTAAAGAATGGCATGTGTTGGAATCACTGGGGCTATGAGGTCCACCCCAACAGCGGGCTTGGAAGCATTACTCAACCTGAAACCCCTCGATCTATACGTGCAAGAATCGGCTGCCAAAAGCGCACTTCAGCTTACCCAAACAGGTAGTTGGAAACAAAATGTTTTTGGTCATGCGCAGATTCTACAGAAATTCATGGGAAATAGGATAAGCACTGACTACTTATTACCCCGTTTAGACTTTCATATGCCGTTCACAACCGTCTTTCCAAGCAGAGAGGACTGGCAAATTAGCGTTCCATCAACCTGCGCATCGGTGGTTTCAATATACACCGATGGCTCCAAGATGGATGCTGGGGTTGGTGCAGGCTTCTTTTCAGAAACTCTTGGACTAGCCAGCTCATTCAGACTGCCTAACTACAGCAGTGTCTTCCAAGCTGAGGTTTTGGCAGTGGCGGAGGCTCAATGATGGCAACACCACGGGCTGATATAACCTTCTTCATTGATAGCCAAGCAGCAATAAAAGCTATCTCTGCCATTGAAATCAAATCGAAGCTTGTAAATTGCTGTCGCGAAGAGCTCAGGGTTCTTGGCACACAGCACAACGTAAGGCTCTGTTGGGTTCCTGGCCACAGTGGTGTTCCAGGCAACGAGAGTGCTGATGAACTGGCAAGAACTGGTTCAACATTTGAGCTAGCTCAGACAGATTCAATAGTCCAGACCCCACTATGTATTCTCAAACAAGAAATCGAGGGTAAAGTTCTTTCTACAACAAATAAAAGATGGAGCTCACTCGATACCTGCGTCATAACTATGAAGTTATGGCCAGAATTTAATAAACAAAGAACTAAAGAGATCATAAAATTGAACAAAAAGTCACTCTCTCTTCTTGTGAGTATTACCACAGGTCACAACCTATTGGGCTACCACAAGAAAAAGATGCAACATAGCTCGGATGACTTATGCAGAGGCTATGGTGACGAGGAAGTTCAGGAAGACACCCTTCATTACCTCTGTCACTGCCCTGCGCTATGTCATCTGAGAAGCAGACTCCTGGGGAAACACTTCTTCGACGATTTAGTGGAACTCTCTGAAATTCCTAGTAAGAATCTTTTAAAGTTCATTAACGCTACTAAATGGCTCGAAAGTCCCTAAGATCACATCTACAAACCGACCCACAAATACTGAACAAACACAATGATGACTGTAAGACGCACGTATTCCTACGGGAGTGGCAATAAAGGAGTTAGGGCACCTAGCCTTACACCAGTCTTGCCACTCCTGCGGTTAATGCGAGCGTCATTTGAAACTGTGATGGCCGTCGCTCCATAAGGTTGATACAATACTCTTGTGGTAGGGGGCGACCCTCTCGATTCACTCCAGCCTGACATAACAAAGTGCTCCTCCGGGCATGGTGGGGGGAATGATCCACTCAGTGGGGGTAAAGGAGAGGAACACGCCCTCAAAGGACAGCGGTGACGAAACCTCCCCTCAACCCGGTGTCAATGCTTCTGACGACAGCTACTGTAACCCCCGATAGCCTAAATCAGCTGCTTGCTGAAATCTATCCCCTTTAACGGGATATGTCATGTCTTGTTTTTTAGCATAGGTTTCTTCTTTTAACAGGGTATCACAATGGATCTACATTGATCTAAGTGAGACGGTAACAAGATCAACTGTCAGCCCACTAACCTAACCTATCCTAACCTAACCTAGTGCACGGTTTGTTCGTAAATCTAAAAAAATCGGCGGAATTTCACAATAGATGGTGGCAATAGAATAGGTATTTGCTTCTTAATAGGAAGGTTCAGCATTCGAACCCTGCTGGCAAACACTTTTTTTTTTTTATATAATTTGTATTTTTTTCTCGAACTTTTGTTGTCACTTTGCAAAAATAAGTAAAATATTAACAAATTCGAAACGATACCTAAAAGCCAAAAGCCATCGTTTTGACGATAGCGTTTTGATGAGTATCGACTTACGTGAAGCAAATATTTGATCGTCCAGACGAGTCGTTTTTTTTTGTTACTTAAAGCAGGACTATCGTTGAATCGTTATCGTCCGTCGGGTGATAATCGTCTTACGTAATGAGTCCCCAGGTTTATTTCTAGGATTTCCACATAAAATTGGGGAGGTAAATTTCATTTCAATTTAAAAAAAAATTACAACATCGCGACGTGTATAACATACTTATAGTTGAGTGAGAGAAATCTACTTTTAACAAATTGGAGCGCTTTTTTCGTTCTGTTTACTTTATGGTATGTGTTATATTTTGTTTACTTTTAATAGTTGTAGTATCGAGCTGTCACTGACACATTCTAACTAATTCTATCTTAACAAATAAACATCACACGTCACGATATCCCAACTCAAACGAATTCACTCGAGACAGATGTTTTTTATCCATCACACTATTTTAACCTACACAAAACAATTGCCGATCAAATGATTTGCTTAGAAAAAAAAATGTTGTGACAGATTTCGCGAATTGTTATGCGATTGTTCGCATTTTTTAGTAACTTCAAATAAAGGAATTAAAACCATTGGTCAGTTTATATTTCCGAGGGCTCAGTAATTTTCCTTCGTCAGGACGCAGGAGCATGAAATATAAACAAGATTCATCAAAAACACTTTCTATTCCTTTTTTTCTTATTTGATTTATTGTGACAGAAAATAATTGAGCAACGAATCAAAAAAAAAAAAAACTGTTGTTAGGAATTGTGTTTATATTTCTGAGAATACGGCCCTGAGAACTCTGAAATATAAACTGGCCAAATCTCGGTTAAAGCTTGTGAGTATAAATAAAATAAATGAATGTACATATGTATGAATAAATAAAATAAATAAATAAAATGTCAGTCGAATTTCTATGGTAATTCTCGGTACGGAAAAGGAAGAAGACTACTTTAAAATACATATGTCTCCTCGATAAACTGAAGAAAAATTAGATATTAATAAAAAATAATTTGGGCAGAAGAAAAAGGAATAATGATTAGAAAATAAAAAAAGCGCCAAGTCATTACAGATTACAGCAATTAACCTAGAACAAAATCGCAATTGAAGTTGGCCTGCTCCTTGAAAAATTTTATAGCCTAGCCCAACACCCTCCACTTTTGCTCCTAAAAAATAATCGTTTCCTGTCCAGTCAAATATATTTTATTTTTTGGAAACCTGAATATCATATTTCGTATGACATTTCAAGACATAAAGGGTATTTTTTTGCCTGAAACAATAAACCAAAAAATATTTTTGGTATTCACCTCAATAATGTTAACATGCGAAATTTATAACATAGACATTTTCTCGCACGGGAACTGTAAACTAGGCTTAACTCAAATTAGTTTTAAAAATAACTTCTAACGTGTCCATCTTCTATTACTATTTATTTGTATTCAATGGGTCATCCCACACTGGGTTAATTTTGAACCAGACTAACCCCTAGGTTGCTTTTGCTTCAATCGCACACGGAATAAAGAAAGCTAGCGCAAAATTTTGTGTATATGAAACGGCTTTAATTGTATAGAAGTATTTTTAGAACGAAGTTCTTTAGCCCAGGGTTGGGGGGTAAGTCCAAAAAACGACAGATCTTTTTCGACCCATGGTGGAGCAATGGGATAGTTGATTGCTTCTTAACCGAAAGGTTCGGCGTGCAAATCCTGCTGGTGACAATCTTTTTTTTAATATATTTTTTTTTATTCCGTCACATAATGTGCATTGAAAACATATTAAAATTTTCATTTCGTCAAATGTATCATAATCCAATTGAGAATCCTATAGGATTTTGAACAGGGGGAGATGCAAATAAAAAAATTTAATTCTGTAAATCTGAGATTCAAACCCGCGACTTTCTGGTTAATAGTCGCCTGTACTGCCGCTAGGCTAAATCGAGATATAGAATTTGTGTCTCGAATATTAATAACTTTTATATTGAGCGTTTTAAAGCTACAAAATGAGTGAGATGAATCTTAATATCATTGCACTAATGTAAAGTGTTCCTCCAAAGGACGATGGCTAAAGTAGTCGACATAAATAGTAAAAAAAAAAAAAACAGTCATATGCTGAGACAGGATTCGTTTGTTAACGGTTGACTTCATTCCGTCAGTGTTTCTCGGCAAGTGCATTAAAAAATTTAAGAATATATAAAGAATTTAGTCTTATTGTGAGTGTTTCACCCGAACAATATTTCACCTTAAAATTTTTTTCGCCTGGAATTTTAAAAGCTTTTTTAAGTTTCGACCTTATGAAACATACGTTTCCCGCCTTATTGCTCTCTCGTTCGCCTACTAAATATGGGTGAAAATTTATGCCGTCATTGGCGTTATATTCATCCCGAAAAGAATGTTAAAAATTTTTTCTTCGACAAAAATCACAAATAAACTATGATATATCTCCATTCAAATAGATCGAAAGATATAATTAAAAAAAAAATTACTATTAAAAACTTTGATTGTCCAAACACCGTTTTATGAGAGGTCTAAATGAGTGCTATTTATTCTTGAATGAACATAAGTCTGTATCTCGTGCCAGGAATCACCGATTCTTTGTTTCTTTATGGAATTCCCAGAAAAGTGACTGAACATTTGAATTATCAACGACGATTTATGTACATTAGGGTATCTGTTAGTTCCAAAACATTTTTTTTTTATCAGACACCACCGATAAATTAAAAAGTGTATCTATACCCTACAAAAAATTGGTTGAGCAAACAAAATTCTGTCGAGGTCATTAACCCTTGCCTCTAAAGCCATACTCTTGACTCTTCCCATAAAAATGTATGGAATTTTTGTGCTTTTAAATATTTGTTTTCTTTTTTTTTTCGTACTGCAGCAGATATTCTCAACTTTTTTGTTGATTTATATTCACCCCTTATATCCCCTTACGTATATATGCAAAAATTCAATATAAAATATATGAATTTTCAAATTTTTTTCTTTTTTACACACACATTTTTATAATTTTTTTGAATGTAATCTTTTAGATTTAGATTAGAGGAATGATTTTAAAAAAAATCTACAAAATTTACAATATATTTGCTGTAATTTGAAAAAATAAAACGTTACAAGTTCAAAAATCCCATTCAAATTTGTATTGGAAAAGTATGGCCTAAGAGGCATGGGATAATGACCTCGGACAAATTTGTTTTGGTCAATACATTTTAACTTTAGGTAAATCGCTTATCTCCTAGGGTAGATATGTAATTTGTTGTGTTTAACCTTGAAATTTGTAGCGAATCAGTGTTAATATTAATAAAATAAACTACATATTTGCAAGTTCGCCAAACATTACATAAGGTAAGATAAGAAGTATGCGTGTAACAGACTTAAAACTCCTTGCAAAAATTCCACGGTTGCCCTTTATTTATGTTGCACAAAAACATGAATGTAAAAGTTTTACATACCCTGAATCTGCTTTCCCAGCTAACAAGCTTAATCGTTTTACTCAAATGAACAACGTTATAGAAAGTAATTTTTTTTGTATTTCACTTGAAATGTAAATAAAATTTATAATTTATCTAAAAAATGCAAAACAAATTGAATGCGTTTTATGAAAACAGAATTGTATACATATATGTATATGTATTAACACAATGAGGGGCTCACATATTTTACATTTCACAATAGTTAATTGTTTTTCTACAATATCGTTACATGAAAAAAAAACGAATTGGTCCTCTTATTTAAACCGAACTTATTTCTTTTTTTTTTTTTGTTCAATTATTGCACAGTAAATTTGTATTATGGTTTTGCTTACTAAAAAAAAACACAATATCACAGTGGAGTATCACAATATTTTCACACGTCCATTTCAAAAGAACAATTCGAAGTAGCACGTATATTTAATACAAAAACAAATCAAAACTCAAAAATAATTAACGGATTCCCCGAGGTGTGTATCCTGCGATTAAATTACTTATAATAAATTCAACCAAACTGGTAGTCTGAAAGGAACCCTATCATTTCATCCCTTACGACAGATGTAGTAGAAATATTTATATGTATACAAAAAATCCTCAACTGTCAGCAAAATCACACACATACAAACGTATATACAAGAAAAGCGTAATTATGTATCACATATGGAAATCGGAATGAAAGGTGGTTTCACGGTTTAGTTCCCCTATTATTGCTTCATGAACGTCGAGCTCAATGGCAGGCAATAATGTCCTTTATTTAGGTGTTCCTGCATATACTTCAATGAAGCAACCAAATTTTAGTCTTTACTAAAGCGTGTTTTTTTTAGAGATATGGTACGGACTTGTGCAAGCGGCGTTGAGTTTGTTCATGGGCTTACTTCCGTTGAATTGAGTCTGGTTTTCGACCCTCCTGTTTTCAGTTTAGTTACGAACACAATTTATCGACCTTATTCCAGTAATATTTTTCTTTTTTTAAGTGGCATACGGCACGAACTATTGCAGCCGGTTTTTTCCTGTGCTACTTATTTCTCCAGGTACTGAATATAGAGGGGTAGGAATATGCAAGCATGGGTCGTTTTCTATTTAGTGTCTAGTCAAGACGGGTTCTTTAGTTGTTTCCTCTCTAACAAGGCAGAAGCACATAAACCCATTGGTATATATTTTTTTGGTTTGGGATCAGATATGTCCTAGAACGAATTGTTTGTACTACATACATACATAACATATAAATGATCGCAGATGGCCGATTTTAGTATCGACCGACTCATTGTTGTTGCTTTAATCAATAGATTCTATGGATCGGTTTAAAGGTGGGCAAAACTAGCATCAATATACATACCTGAATAATGTAAGGCAATGGAGAAAACATTTTACATTTCATTTAGTTCTATATGATAGAAAATAGATGCCTGAATGCCCTAACTTGGGACAGTGACCTTTGCAGCGTTTCTTGTAATATTTTTTTAAGAACTAGTCACATTCACATCAAACACCTGGAAGTAAGTTCTAAAATCTGTTTAAATAAGTACGGTTTGATGTTGTTTTAATGAAAATAAAAAGTTTGCGAAAAAATAAACTGACGTTTACTAAAAGTCTTTGAAGAAAATCTACTACAAAGTAAGAAATCTCTCACCCTTATTGCGATTGTCAATTATTAATCAATTGGCATGTTCAGGAAAATGAGATCTCAGAGTCCTCAGCAATCAAAAGGCACGGTAGTGCACAGACAAGTTTGCGGCACTACCCCTTTTTTATAGGAACAAACTTAAGCGATTTTCGGACTAAAAAATGTCAGAAGCTTCAATAGCATTTTTAAAAAAATGCACGACTAGACTGCACGAACTTGCTCTTGTAAAAGTTCTTTTTTTGAGTTTTAAAGACATATAATTAACAATAATAATAATTATATATGTATTTAATCATATAATAAATTGAAAAAAATATAGAAAAAAGTATGCACTACTGGATCATACTAAGTTGCTCTTATGTACGATCAAATTGTGGTTTTAAAGCCTGAATACATAAACCTATCTATCTGATTTTAAAAGAAATAATTTTTTATGAAAGCTTAAAGTTGAAGGTAGTATTTTGTGAGTATCCAAAAAAAAAATGGCACACCATTTTTTCGTATTTATTATTGTAGAATTAAAAATTAAATTTCAAAAAAATTTATCTACCCGTTTTTGAAAAAAATTCAATCAAAATCGTAGGAGTCGTTTTCTAGAAAATTTAGGTTTTCTGTAATGGTTTTTTAACATTTATAAGAATGGTACCGTTATTTTTGACTATAAGAAAAATTGTTATTCAAAATATTCTAGATAATGTTAAAAAAAAATGCTTAGTGCTGCGACGTTTCGTAAAAATCAACCAAGTAATTTTCAAAATAGATTCCTGTGTATTTGGTTTTCAAAGAAAAAATTGAATTTTTTTTTTAAAACTCAAAAAAAAGAGGAAAGTTTTGATTTATACAATAGGCGTGATTTTATTTTTTCTAATTTATATCGGCTTGGACAAAAATTTAATTCACAAAATAAAACACAGTAATTGAGCTTTAAAATAATTGTTAATCTTGATATCTATCAAGGCTCATATCATTGAGTTGAATACAAATTGATATTTGTCAGGGTTAATGCTCTTAACTTGAATACATTTTCAATCCAGACTAAGGAAATTTAAAGAAAATAAGTCTGGATAAACATTCAGTCTTAACGATAAACTGTATAGTTTAGTTGCTATGGATTTTATAACTTATTTTGCTTCAAATTCAATAGAAAAAATTATTATTGAACTATTCGTTAAGAGATTTTTTTCACCAAAAGGTGAAACTTGCCATACGTATAGTAAAAAAAATAGAAAAAAATAAATAATTAAAAATAGAATGAAATAGAAAAAAATAATTAAAAACAACAACACTTACAATGTCATGGTACACTTTTTTTAAAGCTAGGAATACGTTCTTTTATTTTGTTTTTAATTCACTACAAACCGGGGGCCTAAAGGGCCCCCATAATTAATAGGAGCACCGAATATTAAAAACAAAAATGTTGTATATAAATGTTAAATTTTGAACACAATTTTTTTCAAAATTTTGAAATTGAAAATTAATTTTTCAAAAACTATTATCTGAAATAATTTGAATTCAAAACAAATTGAAAGCCTTCTGGCTTTGAAATAAAAGCATGGGATTGTAAGTGTTGCCGTTGTTTTTAAATTATTTGTTTTCTATTTCATTTCGGTATTTTAAAAAATTACCTCTGCCGCCTAAACGGGTGGAAATAGACCCCTCTCCCATAAGATTTTTGGTTGTCTCGAATCAACCTACACGCTCTAGCTTTTTGTCTAATCGTATGCGAATCACCGGCTTGTATAACAAAAACAAGAAATATAAAAGATAACCCTCATACAATTATGTGAAAAATTTAAGTGTTAAGTTATTCATTTTCAGCATTGTAGCCCAGTGGTTATCTTATCGGACTGGGACTGGATGGAATCTCAGGTTAATAAACTTTTTTTTATTAATTTGCTTTTGTCTGGAGGCAATAGTACATAACTGGCGAGAGCCTAACTAATTGCGATAGTCATCCTTGCTCAAGAGAAAAAACAAACAATACTTAAACAAAAAGTTGGTTTATTTGTGATTCAATTCTGGGACTTTCTGTTTACCAATTTCAAAGTCCGATAAGCTAACCGCAATGCCTATTTACAAAACAGAAGTACAATGTTAAAAATGAATAACTTTAATATTTCGTAACATTGCATGTTGGTTTTAGTTTTTTTTTTATATATAAAGTGCGTATCTCTGATGAAATAGCAAAGGCATTACCGAGTATTTGACAAATTTTCCTCTTCTAAAAACTTCTTCTACAGAAAACTTTCCAGGGCTCTGACCAAACTTGGCAAAACCTTGCAATTTATCCAGGCAGATAATCATTTTCAACATAAAATTTTTGTGTTCCGAATCAGCCCAGGTTAGCTCATCGTACTGGGGCTGGTACGGAATTTCCAAGGATCTAATCTTAAATAAACTCGATTTCGGCGGATTAATTGAGGATTAGCGATGGTTCAGGCATGTACTATAGCTATTAAAACATACTTCAATCTTGGGCCATCGTTGAACCTCAGGTAACCCGCAGAAATCGGCGAATTAAATTTCCTGAACGACGGGGAAAATATTGGCCTTAGAGGACTAGATTTTTTAATCAGCCAAAAATGATGTGGTATTTTTTGTTACTTCTGCATCAAAAAAAAAAACCTATATCGTCAAAAAGTGGAGTTAGCAGGTTCTTGCATTGGATACTCCAATTCCATTTAGTCTAGACTACACCATATATGGGCTACTTTGAAGTATTTGGAAAACGTTTCAAAACAGGGTGAGTATTTTAATGACAACAACTACCTGTTCAGTGTTCAACACGATGTATCGTTTTAATGTGGTGGATGGTTGTGTTTTGTTTTTTTCCAACCCTAAAAGATGTAAACACAAATATTTTCCTGATTTGAAAATGTGTTTATTTTATTTACACTAACCTACCATAATGTTAAAATTTATATAGGCTGAGAATTTGTGGAGGTTTTCAGGGCAATGCACTTACTGATATCCAACCAAAAGTTATCATACGTTACGAGGTGGTGACCACCAATTTAAAAAGAAAACCTGTTCGGATTTTGTTTTTGAAATTCAGTTTTTGATTTTTCTTTGAGACGACCGGATGACGACTTTTGATTTCTATTTGTCATGGTATGTACATATCCATATGTGTATTAGACTGATTCAAAAAAATTTCAGTTAGTGTCTAGTGAAGTAATAAGCCTGGTAATTTTTCAGCCGTTTAGATTGATAGACGCCCACAGCAATTTTGGGTGTGAAGTAAAGCAAAAATTCAATGATGCACTATGATAGGGCTTTACTTTCTACTCGCAAATATGTAAGTCTTGCGTGGTTGGGTCGTTGCTGCAATAAAAATGCATTTCTTTCGCAATAAAAATGCATTTCTTTCTCAGCTCAGATAAAATGTATACCATTAAAAAAGTTATATTTTATAAAAGAACTACATACCATAGACATGAATATGGATGGGGGTCCAAGACCTCTTAGGTAAGCCTTCTTTATGCAAGACGCACTATAAAAATAAATTTTTAAGTGCGTCTTGCATACAGAAGGCCCCACCTAAGAAGTCTATGACCCTCATATTTATATCAATGGTATTCGATTCTTTTATTAAATATAATTTTTTAAGTGCTATATCTTTTATTGGGCTTTCAGAAAAAAATGCATTTTCAATGCATTATTTGCAAACGGCCCAATTATGGCTTGCAAGACTTGCATATTTGCAAATAAAAAGTAAAGACCTATCTTATTGCATCATTGAATTTTTGCTATACTTCACACCCAAAAATTGCTGTGGGCTCTCGGTCTATAATATTTAGAGGTCGCTCATCGCCAATTTCTTTTTTCCATACAAATTGTACGGGAACTTTTCTTTTGTTTGCTTCTGCATTTTATTCCAGCTTTTGGGATTCTCTGTTAAAAATATCAGCTATTTCTTTCTTTTGAAGAAGTTGAAGTCTCTTGATCATTTCTTGATAGCATAAAAACAGAATTGATGGATCGTATTCCAAATGTGATTTAATTATGGCATTAAAAATGTTTATTTAACTAATATTTGTGATTTTTTTTGAGAATTCTTTTTAGTAGATTTTCGATATCTATATTACATTTTTTTAAACCCCTACAGATACCAATCTATTTGGATTCGGAACGATAATCAGAACAGGGGTAAAAATAAAAGTTAAAAAAATGAAAGTTCTCAATGTCAAATTTATAAACTTCAAACAATCAACAGTAAAACAACGGAAAAACACCGCATAGGATCACAAAATTAAATAAAAAACGAAAACGAAGAAAACAAGAAATCATAAGCATACATTTCGTGACTTACACGCAATACCATTGTTTATTTAAAGTACTTATAAAATTCACTGTCAGCATGAATGACTGTAATTAAAATAATCGAAATCAAGCGATCGGTTTTTTATATAGTTATCAAGATGAGAAGAACTCATTATTCTCAATCGAAGATTTTCTGTTAACTGTTCAAATGCATGTCATGCATTGCAGAAAATTCAAAACATTTTAATTTTGGTTTAAGCATACTTACAGTACACGTGTGTTTTTTCACTAATAAATATACTCTCACATACACGACATGCATCTGAACAAAGTTAAAAAAAAAAAAATAAAAAATATAAAATACAAAATACAAAAAAATATAAATCCAAACAAAATAAAAAAAAACATAAATGCTTGCTGTGGCTGTTCTTCAGTTTTAAGTAGTTTAAGGTAGCTTTACGTAGTTTTAAGTAATCCTAATTACATTGCATGTCCGTCAGTAAACATTACCCACCACTTCAAAATTTTGAAAAATCAATAAATGGGATTGATTGTCGTAAAAGAAAAAAATTGTCGCACCTGTTTTTTAAAAATGTCCCCCCTTTGTATGCTCAAAATTTTTTGTCGTAGGATTATAAACTCTTCAAATATGTTTTCTTTGTCTTGGATATTTTTAGGAGATGCATACAAGAAATTGCTTACAAAATCATCGCTTGTTATGGTTTCTAAAAACAAAAACAGACAATGACCCAGACAAAAAGGAAAACATTGTATGGAAGTACCTACATACATACATAATAATAGTTTTGTTCAGTGAAGAAATAGTTAGAACAGAACAGAACAGAACAACAACTGATTTTGACATTTCCCACAAATCCTGTTCTAAGTTATTCTACCTCAAAAGCAAGTACAGAAAATCCTGCTCTAAACTGTTCCAAACAGACTCACTGAACAGCAAGTCAGAACAGTTTACAACAGAAAATTTCTCACTGAACAGCAAAAACCTGTTCTTTTCTGTTCTAAACTGTTCCAAACTGTTCGGAACAGCCTCACTGAACACTCCTAATGTGAGTGATTGAATAACTTAATATAAATTAAAAATAAATTTGATGGCACAACAGCTCATGAAGAACTAGGGCCTAGTGACTTACAACTCTCAACCATTCCTGTGTGCGTGTCTGCAGGAATGGAGGGGACCTACAGTTTATTGCCGAATCCGAACGGCTAACGAGCGGCACTTTTCTGTGACAGGAGATACTCTTGGAGGATTTGTCAATTCCTCGCAAGAGGCAGTAGCCGTTTTTTTCTTTTTAAATAAATAGGTGGCGAGGCTGGGGATCGAACCTTAGACCTCCGGCATGACAGTCCATCGCACTAACCATGACGCCACGGCTACTACTGAATTACTTAATAGGTATCCTTTAAAGAATTTACCATTCCCAACCATTCCTACGAAGTACCAAGAGTTCGTATCTTATTTCAAATACGGGCAGTTACTGGATGAATACAATAAAATGTAGCTTAAGCGGTGGAAATATTCTCAGCTACCATACACTTCTTTCTGCATCTTCACATTGTATATGCATATGTAGTAGGTACCTACTATTACTTAATAGGTATCCTTTAAAGAATTTACCATTCCTACGAAGTAACAAGAGTTCGTATCTTATTTCAAATACGGGCAGTTACTGGATGAATACAATAAAATGTAGCTTAAGCGGTGGAAATATTCTCAGCTACCATACACTTCTTTCTGCATCTTCACATTGTATATGCATATGTAGTAGGTACCTACTATTTAGCCACTTTTCGACAATTCTAGGAGCCAGTTTTCCTGACTGAACTGAACTAAATGGCTTACGACGGTGTTTAGATTGGGAATATTACGTCCGTTATTACGGCAGTTTCAACAGGAGCGCAGGGAATCTTCACTATGCAATTCTCTAGCCCCAAACTGCTATCATACCCAACTTAATATTACCAATCTATGTATGTATGTATGTATATATTTATTTAGTAAAATTTTACTATTACAATTCAATAAATAAATGAAGTAACAAAAAAAAATTATTCTTATATATAATATGTATACAGTTAGAAAACTACAATCTAAACACCGCTCTACGCCAGTTAATACTATGCGTTGATGTAAAAAAAAAAAATGCAAGTAGACGATCTCATGGAAACATAAATTTTCTCGCAAATCTAATTATCCGTTCATCACCTTACTCCCTCATTCAGCTATTTTCCTTTACTTTTTTTTCCAATTAATCGTCGTCGCGCAATTTAAGCTTTTTATTGTGAACTATTCCTAAATGCAATTCCGTTTACTAACACATACGTACATTGCAGCACTGGCGCATAAGCTAAGCAATCTATATAATAAAGAGCTATGAGAAAAGAACCGTAAATAACATGAAAAAAGGACATTAAACAATTAAATTAAGTACTGAAGTACTATAAAAAGGAGCAGATGCCATAGCCATCCATAATGCTCTGAATTATTGAAATTTATTTCCTTAACTAACGACATGACATAAAGTGCCCAGTGCGAAAAAACAAGCTGATTGTTGATTGGATTGTGATTTGGATGTGAGTCGGCGTGTAAGAACATAAAGATTAGGGGAAAGACGAAAACTCATCTATCGTTTGTTCTCACTTTTCGCCGTGGATTTACTTGCTGCTAATTTCCCCTTAATAAATTTTAAATTTGAGTTAAATTTTTAGGCTGATGACATTAAATAAAAGTATAATTTCTTTACGTGCTTTATTTGTTAAAAGTTGAAATGCATATAATTTCTTATATCAACAAACTTACCATAAACTAGAAAATTGTTGCAACTTATTTTCCTGGTTAAAAAGGTGTACGTGACAAACAGCGACAGCAAACACTAATATGCTCAATTCACAATAGATACATTTTTTTTCCTTTACAATACGAGGTACACAAATATTACACAAGGAAAATGAAAATAAAATCAACACTTGATCTTGCTCATAACTTCATTTTAATTTTTGTACAAACGTTTAAAATATTCTTTTCATTGCCGCACTTAAAATATAAAATAGCTAACTTAATGGTTAGCTTTATTTATCTACACCAAACAAAAAATAGTGCAATCTGCATTTAGTCTAGTCTACCTCTACATATAAGAAAAATTATTTAGGGTGAGAAATTGAAAACAAAATGGTGGAACAGTAGTCCAAACCGACTTTACAACTTTTGCAATTTTCTTGCAGATAATCACTGCACTTAAATATTTGTTATTTCTTGTTGAATTGGTCTTTGGTAAGCAGGTTATCTATAATTTTTAAATGTGTAGTATAATTATTAGTAAAGTGATGGTTATTTTACACAAGGGACGACTCGCAAGTCGCAAGTTCGCACGCCACTTCGATCAATTTCCACTCGAACTATGAGTTGAGAGAACTTCTAGTTCATGTAACGAGTCGTGGTGAATTCAATGTTCTAAAAACTATATTTAGCGACATCTAGCTTTGAACCTACACCCCGACTCCATAGGAGATTTTTCTCTCCAACTAAATATCTGATATCCATGTCAAGCAAGACATTTCGCTGTCATAATATTTCATTTCGTACCTCGATTGCATGTGAGTTTGATGGTTGATTTTTTGCGGATATGTGAAACTCTTCAGTTGTTGTATTCTAGCCCAGGAAAATTAGACTTTCACTTCGAAAAAATTCCGACAAAGCTGAATTTTGGTAGAGAGCTTTAATAATTATGTCTTAATCATTTTCCAAAAAGTACCCATTTGGACCAGGGCTAAAATTTATAAGGGGGGTGAAAGCGATTGAAGTTCAATTTTTAGATTCCTCTTAGCCTAGTATAGAGTTCTTTTGAATAATGTCGAATTCCTTTTACCAAAAATATTCGATTTTTTTTCTAAACAGAATCGAATTTTTTCTTTTAATACAAGGGATTTGTCCAGAAAAGTCGATTTTTTCTTCTAAACAAATCGATTTTTTTCTTAAAAGGAATTCGACATAAAAAAAACTATTATCTGTGGTGAAACAAATTGGCCGCGTTCGGGGGGTACACAGATAGGCTATCTGAGATACTTAAGTATCGGATATGTTTTCGAACGAACCGGATAGGTTACCTATCAAAAATCAAAACAGCTGAAAAAAGTTCAAGTAAGTACCAAAAATTATTTTTTCCCAGATCTCTGCTGTGTCTTCAAAATCGTATGTTGTATCCTTCCAATTGACAGATATCTTCTTTTTGTTTATTTTTGCAACAATTTGTATATGTATTTTTATGTTTAAAAGCCAAAAACAAACAACAAAAAATAAAAACAAACAACTACTCAAGCGTCACCCGAAAACCAAAAGTCAGCTGTAATCAGCTGTTCCTCAAATTGCGCATAGGATAGTTTAGTATCCCGAAAATTTTAGGATAGCTTTAGATTTGTTTTTGACAACAGCTGTTTGGTTCATCAGCTGAATTTTCCTATGGGATTACAACAACACAAACCTATCCGGATAGGTTTGGCTTGCCCCCCGAACGCGGCCATTGATTTTTGGTCAACTATTACACGGTGCCTCAAGAGTCATGACTCTCCGATGTTTTGTCTCTTTCATGCTCAGGTTCATAAAAAGTCATTACTTTGAGGCACCGTGTAGGCACAAATATGTCAGTGACATTGTTTTGTGGAAAAAAGAATCGTGGTGAGTAAAATTTTCTTTTTCTGAGTAAAAAAAATAATAATTTCTGTGAAATTTTCACGAACATCAAAAAAAAAATAAAACTCAAAAAACCAGTTTGGTTACTGAAACTTCGTACGACGTCGCACAACTTTTTACAAATTCCTGTTTGTTTTAAAAAAGCTGAAGAAATTAGCAAGGAGAGAGCACAACGAGAGAGTAAGAAATTTCCCCTCCTTGCAACTTTTTGCTACAGCAATTTCTTGTTGCAAGGAGTTTAACAACTCTCAAAATCCGTAACTGCCCTTTTCTGTTCGTTTATTTTCATTTCGCTGTTTTTTTTTATTTAAAAATGCAATATGGCGGACAAAGTTTTTAATTGTCAATATATGAATATTATCTAAAATTATATTTATAATATATATTTGTTGTTTTAGGCCGTGTGTGAATTGGATTAAATTTGATCCCAAAATTAAATTTTGACACTATTGAGGTGAATATGAGACGTCAAAATTTAACATGGTCCGGGGTCACGTTAAATTTCTGCTGCTAGATTAAATTTTGACGTTTCCCACTTTTGGGCGCCTTTTTTGTTTTTTTTTTTTTTTCACGGAAAATTTCAATGGATTCAATGGAGAAATCATTAAAGAGAGGAAGAAATGTGGATAAACCATACATAAAATGTAAGTACAAAATGTTTTTAAAAACATGTTATATATGTTTTATATTTTAGGGTCTCATTCCGAAAAAATGAAGCTGATTGAGGCGAGAATCAGCTGCGACGAGATGTTTACATCTAAAAACGCCAATATTAACCAAGGATGGAAGTATGTTTTATAATTTGTATTTCATTTTCTTTGTTTATTTTATATTATCCTATTAATATTATAATCCTTCCTATTAATATTATAAATGTGAAAGTTTTTTGTCTGTCCGTTTGTTCCTCTAAATCTCCGAAAATACCTAATTGATTGTAATGAGAATTGGTAAAGCGAGAGCTTGAAACATTAGGATGGACCTATGCTACTTTTGTTTTCAAAATCAACAATTGCTTACAAAAAAGTAGTTAAAATATAAGAAATAAGTAATGAATTGTTTGAAATTTCCGATCTTCAAATATAAAAATATCAAAAAACAAATACAAAAGTATTTTACAATCATGAAGTTATTTAAACATGCGAAGCAAGGCGAGCACGGGCCTGCTAGTATAATATATTATATAACTTTCTCTTATTTGTCGAAACATAAAAAATAATAGTATCGAGTATCATGCACTGATCCCGGGAAACCTACAAACACATCCTTAAACAAAAAATTGCTGTCCACTACTGCCTGACACTGGATGGAATAAAATCCTTTGTAGTTCATGTACTCGTCATGTTTAGTGACGGGACAAGTTATTCGCACATGAGTGCCATCAATAGCTCCAATGGCATATTGAAATATATTTGAACCGGAACGCCTGCAGAACTTCGCACTTATTTCTTCAAAATCGTTTGGTTGACTATGTTTAATAATGTGTCGCATGTTTTCACAAAAGAAATTCAACAATTTGTGAACTATCGTTTTTACTGTGAATCTACTCATTCCAATAAATCCACCAGCAACTCTATAGCTGCAACCAGATGCCATCCAGTAAAGGAATACGATAAGCTCATACTTGTTTGTCCACCCACTTCGTTTTTCTGGCATAAGTTGCACAAGCCTTTCAAGAGATTCGATCTCCAGCCGTAAATGTTCCCGACACTTAACTCGATCTCTGTTTAAAATTGCAGTTAAATCTTCAGAAAAAACTCGGAGTCGACAGTACTCAACGGGCTATAGAAAAATCTTTTGATAAATTATTCATGAATTTGTAATTTTTTTGCTGAATATACTTCTCGAATTTCTCTTTCTCTTTGTAAAGAATTTCTCCTAATATATTTCATATATTTCAAAATTATTAAAATTAATAATTGAATAAAAATCATAATTTTCCTATTCATTGTGACTTAAATATTGAATTTAAATTTTCTTGTCAACCATTATTTTTTTTATTTGTTTGTTTACTTTTCCAAAATCAGTGTTGACATACCTTTTGCGAGAAAACTCACATCTATGTTGAAATTTTGTATTAGGAGAAAAATTAACAACCTTTCCAAAATTGATATTAATGATATTATTATTTCCAAATATTGATATTAAGAATATTTTAAAAAGATTATGAATTAATTATATATTTACTATATAATACAATACAATATTTATTATTATAACTTCTCAAATTCACTTTTATTACAATAACTTTGAATATTAGATAGTTTTGAAATCTTCAGAGGCATTTCTGATTATATTTCTAATTATTGTAAAGAATGTCATAAGTAGCATAAGTAGGTACTGAAAATAGATTTTCCAATTATTTTTGCGATTAAAAACAAATTTTTATATCAATATAATAATTTGATATAAAATTAAACGAAATCATACGAGTCGCTTACAAGATAAACGAGGATAACATAAAAATAAAGAACTTTTCTCAAAAAACTCAAAATTTCCGATATGTGATTCTGATTCTTGCTCAGTGCAGTGCTAAAATTAGTGGTTATTATTTGATAATTACGGTGCTAAGGACCAATACTAATTTTTTGGAATTTCATTAAGACTTCGATGTTTGTTGTTTTATTATACGATTCAAGCGAGCGCAAATTAAAATAGACGAAGTTTTATTGAAAAATGGTTATTGACATCTTTTTACATTTTATCAATCAAATTCATAAAATTTTCAACTTACGATTAGAAATTGAATGGATACCTATATCAATAAAAAATTATTCGTCAACATTAAAAAATTAAAATCAGAAATTATATTCATCACGTGCGGCCTAACCTTAATTATGTCAAGTTAACACAGGGCCTTAAATGACAAATAAAAAAAATCCCATTTAATTCAATTCACACAGCAAAAAGATGAAATTGTATTCACCACTGAAGAAACGTCAAAATTTAATGTGGGATCAAATTTAATCGCAATTTTAAACGAATTCGCACACGGCCTATTAAAAGAAATTTTATTAAATGCTGAGTTCTAAAAAATACTCTTCATTTTGAGTGTGTTTCTTTATTTATTCCGGTATGTCCAGAATATTCGGAATACCAGTTTTGCGTTTCTTTATTCCACAGAACATTCCGGATAAACTATTTTGTTGTTTCTTTATTCATTCCGGAACGTTTGGAATACATTCTTTTTATTCCATGTGAATTGTGGAATAAAAAGAATAGAAAAAGAATACTGGGCGCGTTCAGTATAATTGACGTTCTTAAGCCTAACTACATAAGCCAAAAAAAGGGCCCTACCAATAATCAAATTTAGTTACGAATTTAATAATTCAGTAAAATGGACCATAATGGAATGGGCTCTAAATGATAAACCGTGCAGGGTATTACCCAAATATTTGGGTGGACTATTAATAATATACCATATATCGAATTTACTCCAAAAAATTGAGAATATAATGTATGGTCAATTATTTAGGACCCACAACATTTTGGTTAATTTCACTGCAATATTTAAGTCATAACTAAATTTGATTATTGGTAAGGCCCAAAAAGTACAAAAGTGAAAATTTTCAAACTCATTTTGAGATAGTTTTTCTCGCAGGAAAACTTATAGAAATGATGCAGAAAGCTTAAATTTTGGTTTAAAAATAAAATGTGTATATTGGTGGCTTTACATAAGCCTTAACTTTTACTTTTGTAAAACTTAAAAAAGAAGATAGAAATGAGTTCTGCGTTGGAAAAAGACAATGGGTTTAGTTCACTTTTGTACAAAAGTACGTTGAATGTAGTTAAGCCTAGAGCGCTTTAACTTTTACTTTTGTAAAATTTGAGAAAGAAGATAAAAATGAGTTGTGCGTTGGAAAAAGACAAAGGGCTTTACTAATAATCAATCACTAATGTCGACTATTAGTCAGATGTAAGGTTAAAAAAAAATGTAGAGCTTTAATAGAATCCTACCAATAAACAATTTAACCTTCTGGTTAAAAAAATCCCCACACTTTCCTTGAATCTACTACAATTTTCATCAAAATTTTCCCTCCCACAATTCTCTTAAGATGTGAGATGAACATCGCTAGCATGGACGTATATTATATGGACTGCTAGTCTAATGTCAGTTCCATACAAAAATTGTCTAAAAAAATGTCGCCAAAATAAGAGATAGCTATACTAGCTCCAAACCCTACACTTCAGGAAAAAAAATTAACTTGAAAATATTTACATAGAAGCTTGCGACATCTGTTTTTAAAAATTCAAAAAAATAGTATTTAACAATAAGCGACGCCCAACGCGGCATTGGAAATCAGCCTATGAATAAATTGATTTTCCCACTTGGCTAAATTAAGTCCTGTTAAATAGTCCATTTAAGCTATAAACACTTTTAAAAATTTTTCACTTTTTTTACTTTTGGTAGAAATTTTAACGGTACTTTTAAAAAAAAACAGTAAACAGCCTTAGAACTAGTTTATTTTTGCATCATTTTAGATATTTTTGAAGTTTTGAAAGTTTACCGTTATATTTTTTTCTTTTTTTTTTGTACAAAAACCATTTTTTATATAATGTTTCTTGAATATATTCAAAAAAAAAAAGTTCTGAACGGTGAGCAGAAGAAACTCATATTTTATTTTTAACAATGCAGGATTTAATTATAAACAACAAATTCTTAATTTTGTTTGTATTAAGTTCCGTAACTTTTAAGTTTTAACGGTGAAATTTATAAAAAAAACAACGAAACAAAATTCACTTTTTCAGCGTTTACTGTAAAAATAAAGGCTTAGAAGATATTTTATTAAATAAAATGAATAAAGTCTTATGCTTAATTAAATTTCACATTATTTGATGTATTTTTTAATTTTTTTTTATGTGCTATCATATTTTTTTTAGTAAAAACTGCGAAATTTCAGTTTTTATTTTCACTTCTTCAACGGTTACTAATAATTTTAACAATTTCAGTGCATAATATACTTGTATGCAATACTCTGCCTTAGTAAATTTTGTATCAGTTGAGATAATTTGTAAGTTGTTAACATATGTATATTTTTTTATTTTTGAACTTAATTTTTTTTAATTCCCTTATGGATTAAATTAAAATTGTTCCAAAACTGTTAGCATAAAAACTTCAAAAATATCTCCAACGATGCAGAATTAAATACGGAAACAGTTGGTGTGTTTTGTTTTTGTAATATTTTTCTCATTATGCCATTGTAATAGTAAATAGTGCAAAACAAAATTTTAGTTTACACTTTTGAATACAAATAGACCAAGTTAACGGTATTATATAACAAAAAATGTCTACGAATTTGTAATAAATTCAACTCTACGTCGTTTAAGATATTTTTCAATTTTATGAAATGCACCGTTAGATTTTTCTTCCATATACGTAAATTTTTTTTTAAAACGATTTTGCTTTAAATAAAATATTTTTTTTTTACAGAAAGGTAAGGAGAAGAAGCTTAAAAAATATACTTAATGACGCAGAATTTGATAGTGAACAAGACTGTATTTTTTGTTTTTACTAAAAATAGTTACCTATTGTATTTTTATGGAAAAACCGAAAACAAATTGTTTAAAAAGTAACATTTTCAAATTTCAATACAAAATTTTCCAACTTAAGGGTACTATAGAAAAAAAAAAGTTCAAAATCTTGTAGAAAATTAAATTTCCAATAATTTGAGATGCTTCGGAACTTAAATGTACCGTAATATTGTTTTTATTTTTTTTTGTTTAACCTAATTTTATTTTTTCAAACACTGATTACAGGAATTCCTCAACAGATAGAAGCGGGGGATAATTCCTTAAATACTCCTTTAAACTAGCTCTACAACCCTACTAAATTTCAAACCTATTACCAAAATTTAGAAGTTTTACACAAAATTCCTGGGCTACATTGAATTGTTTGGGTGATATGTCTAAAAATTAATACTTACTTTTGATAATAACAGTCAGTAGGGTGCCAAGAAAGTTAAGGGTATTGTTTTCTGAATTCATGTTTTCCAATTATTTTATATTTTCCAGTAGTACATTCAAAACATACTTATTTTGTATCAATAAAACAGAGAAACCAGCAACTAAAAATGAAATGCCGGTTTTAAATTTATAATTTTTTGATTTATTTTAATATCAATCAAACTGTAACAGAAATAATTTTTAATGAAATACCCAAAAAAATTAATTCGTAAGCAATTGGTGGTAGCGCCTTTAAGTTGTTGTTGTTCACAAATTCAATGAAATTGACGAAATAAAAAATGGTCAAGTCTAATAAACTGACATTCTAGTATGAATTACAATAATAATAATAATAATAGAAATAATTTTTAATGTTAACTCTTTTTTCATTAAAATTGATACATTCATTTTAAAATAAACATGAACTAATAAAATGTTTTCAAATACATGTAAACGAAAGTGGTCAAAAAAATGGTCTCAGATTTGCATGAAATTATGAGGAATTACCCTCAATACTTGACTATGAATAACCCCATTAATGGTTTTTGAAAAAGTTCACGCAAATTTTTGTTATCCATCTCTTTCTGGACGTGTATGAAAAAACTGAATTATGAAGACTAATTTGCCTCTTTTTCAAACTGTCGTTTTTAATTCTATAAATATAAGTAAGTTGTAAGAACACTTTTTTCTCATCTACTGGTATATTAATTATTGAAAACGGTCAAAATCAGTAATACTTATTAAATGGTTGTGTAAAATTTTTATAATTTTACAGAAACAAATTTTTTACTGCTATATTTTTTTGTAAAAAGCCCGCCAAAAACCTGCAATCTCTCGCAACCTCAAATTTCTGCCTCTATTAAGTTTGTCAATTTCTATATTACCATTATCAAAAAAGTTTGTTGAAAAATCTTGACAGGATCAAAAGATATTCGACTTTTTATGAAAACAAAAGTTAACCGCAAACATGACAACGCAATCACAAAGGTGATTCAAGAATGCAGTTGGATATGATTTTTCTGAACAAAAGTTTGTCTAGTGCCTAATTTACTCTAGTTTGGTTATTATTTTGCTATGGGTACTTAACATTTTTATAAAAAATAACGGATTCACACATAAATAGTTTTTGTTTTCTTATTTTTTTTTTCAAAAATTGGAAAAAAATATGAAAAAGTTCAAAATTGATTTCAAAGTTACAATTAATAATTATATGTACGTATTTTATGCCTAAAGGCTGATTTGATGGCGCGTTCGCGTTAGAGACGCTTACGTATACGTTTACAAGCTTTAGGCCCAATTCACATAGAACTGGCTTATGGTTTTGGTATGGTTCTGGCGTGGTGCATACATATGTCACTTTGTGGAATTTGCATGTTCTCTTATGGGACAATACACACACAGATGACGAGGCGAGGGTATGGTGCGACATGTCATCGCCACGCCATATTGAAAACTCCAGTGGCCTAGGTGAACCGGCACGCCATATTGAAATCACTTGAAGATTGAACTGAGACTACAACTTTATTTGTTTTGAAGTACTTTTATCACTATATTTGTGTTAAAAAAATCTAAAAAAAAATAAAAACGGTTAGGAAAATTTTCCAAATACTAAAAAAAAGCATTCCTTTGCATCAATTCTCATTAATTCACTTTGCGTTTTCAATTCATTTTGACAAATGTCGGTTCATTGTCACTTCTGTGTAAATTGATTACATCATACCCACTCCACTCCCGAAGCTTGCCAATGACACACCAGAACCATGAGCCACTTCTGTGTGAATCGGGCCTTACGAATGCGTCGACATGACAGACGACTTGCAAAGAACCTGAAAATCAAAATGAACCTACATAACTGTAATTTCGAATTCCTTTCAACAAACTATTCCATTATTTTTTAAACAAAATCGATTTTTTTCTTTCAATAAAAGGAATTTGTCCAGAAAACCCGATTTTTTCTTCTAAATAAATCGATTTTTTTGTTAAAAGGAATTCGAACATTAGTTTAACTGTCAAAACGCACGCTAAAGTTGATTTTTTTCAACTTTAACGTCGAGGTAGCTTATGTTAGGTTGGTTTGTGTACATGCTAATAGGTGCCAAATCGTAAGATAATACCCAACGCGTCATTGTTAACAATTTGCTTAAATTGACCGCCGTATAGTTAGCAGCACTAAGTGAGGAATTTCATTTTTTTTGATTCCTATAATTTGGAAAACATTTGGAAAAATTTGGAAAACCATTTTTAGAATTTGGAAAACCTTAGTTAATTAGTTATTAACAATTAAAGGTTAGGCGTATAGTTAGCAGCACATAGAAACAAAGCAAGGGTTTTTTGGTATCAATCGATCGGGAATAGTTTTGCGAAATTTGGAAAACCATTTTTAGAATTTGGAAAAGCATAGTTTAGTAGATAATTAACAAAATGTAAACAAAATGACAGTTCTATAAACAATTACAATTAACGTAAAACGTAATGTAACGGAGCGTAACGTAATTAAAGCTGCCATACAAGAACACAAAACCAACACATATACAAAAATTCTGTCCCAATATCTGTCAAACTATTTTTCTGTCAAAAGTCAGCTGTTAAATTTTTTACCTTTTCAGATAAATATAAAATACAGTTAAGAATAAAACAATAGCCAATGCTAAACAGGCAATGGCCGCGTTCAACAGCACATTTGACAGTTCTGAACTGTCATTTTTAGAGCTTCTGATTGGCCAGCAGTCATAAAAATTCAGTTGACGTCGATTGACATTTAGTTACGTTTCTTACGTTTTTTTCTGAATTTTCAGATGAAAAATTCTATCTGAAAATTCAGATGACAGCTAAAAGCAACAAAAAAACAGTTCTTGATCCAGTTTTTTTTTTGGTGTGTGGTCTGATCGTCTGGGTCTCTTATCGCTTTTCGGATTTTGATTTTAAAGTGCAAAAAATAATAAAAACAGAATAAATAATTTCAGACTTTTATGTGCGTTCAGTGTTACGTTTTTCAGAACTGAATTTTTAGATCTGTCAAAAACGTGGTGATGAACGTGGCCAATTCAATTCTATACTCTTCTATAATTTTGTTGTTGGAACAGAATTTTGTTTATATGTGTTGGTTTTGTGTTCTTGTATGGCAGTTTTAATTACTTTACGCTCCGTTACATTACGTTTAGCGTTAGTTGTAATTGTTTATAGAACTGTCATTCTGTTTACATTTTGTTAATTATCTACTAAACTATGCTTTTCCAAATTCTAAAAATGGTTTTCCAAATTTCACAAAACTATTCCCGATCGATTGATACCAAAAAACCCTAGCTTTGTTTCTTTGTGCTGCTAACTATACGCCTAACCTTTAATTGTTAATAACTAATTAACTAAGGTTTTCCAAATTCTGAAAATGGTTTTCCAAATTTTTCCAAATGTTTTCCAAATTATAGGAATCAAAAAAATTGAAATTCCTCACTTAGTGCTGCTAACTATACGGCGGTCTTAAATTGCTATGTGTGAGCTTTCGCGTTGAAAGAAAAATCTGTCAAAGCGACGCCCAACGCGGCATTGGAAATCAGCCTTAACAGTTAAAATACAAGCAACTTAGTTTAAGAAACATGACTCATAAGTTGGAACCATATACTTAATGTTTATAAAAGCATCTTCACCACCGTGCATTTCCAGAACTTGAAGAGTTTCGTCAATCAAATCACCTAGATTCATGTTGTTCTTTTGGCTGTAGTCAATTTCATCCCCACAGTTAACTAAAAATAAATTAGACAGGTAAATAAATTTCTAAAAAAAATCAAATTCAAATATTAAAATCAGTAGTACGGTTTTTCACTTTGAAGGAGTTAAAAGCCGGTAGTAATTGTCGATAAAATGGTACTAAAGCTGGTCCAACTAAATCTGATGAAACAACAAGCTGTTGCAGGATTTTCAATGTTGTACACATAACCTCCAAGTTATTAGTGTTAAAAGCATCTATAAGGCAAAGGATTATTCATATACAAAGTGATAAGTAGATTTGAGAAAAACTCACTTTTAATCGGTAAAATAAGTTGTGGTATTACTGGGTGAATTTTATCCCCACCATGAGCCAAGAGATCCAATACTCCTTGACGGGCATATGTCTTATATGGATGTTTTATTTCAGAGAGACCATCGAAGAATAGAGGCAAGTAAAGGCTATAATCCAGTTTTTCAATGTCGACCTTAAATTATATACTATATTATTGGTAGGGTCCAATTTGCTTATTGTGCTTGAGGAAAAATTAAAACGCTAAGGGCCATTTGTACAAACGTGGTTCAAAATTTAATTCATGGTTCAGCAATTTTAACTCGTCGATTTCGGCGAATTAACTGAGGTTCAAGGTTCAAATATGCGTTACATGCCTAACCCACCGTTGAACCACAGTTAACCCGCGAAATTGGTGAGTTAAAATTCCTGAACCACAGATCAAATTTTTGTACAACTGGCCCTGAATAACTCTAGGTTACCCATCCTTGAAATTAATTTAATTTCTTTTTGTCATCAAGTTATTGTAAGCTTTATTTCCTTTTACGTATGTACTAGAACTTTTGAAGATAATTAGCCTATTCGGTGACATCTTTTATTCTGCTATGTATTTTCAAGCAAAAGTTTGATATGTCAAAAAATCTTTTATGAATTATAATTTTGGTATTGGCATGCCGAAATCTGTTATGAAATCTGTTATCTATGAATCATACAAAATTAAAATACTTTTATCATAAAGGATTAGCAAGAGTGAATTAAAAATCTTTTACTTCGTGAAAGAAATGCTGTGAGACAAAAACAAAACTATTTTTTTTTATATTTTTTCTCTGGAGCCAAATTGGTTCATAAATAGCGACGGCCTAGAAACAGACTATTTATTATATGAAGGCTGTTTCAAGATCAACAGAAACAAGGTTATTGACGTCACAATCATCTGGAGCAAAAAGATAATTCCATTTCATTGGATTGTTTTTATTTGTTGTTTTATTTTCACAGTCCATATCATTTAAAAATAATGGCGCAAAATTTTAGACGATTTAGTATGATGTTAAAGCATTTTTAGTACGATGCTAGTTAAAAACAGGCTTTTCCAAATTTTAAACGAGTTAGCATCGTATTATCTTTTTAACATTTTAATAAAGTTATAATCGCCAAATGCCTATTTTATCATTTTGATATCATACTAAATCCAAGTGTCACTTTGGCAGCTACAATTGCAAAAATGGGTTGAACTGTCACTGTTTTAGGCGTGTTCAGCTAGAAAAATAATTTTAGTATGATACTAGTTAGAAAATGTTTAAAACTAAGAATATTTTAGTAAAGAGTTTTAAGGTTAGAAAATTGTTAAGTAGTATCGTGCTAATACCTTAACATCAGGCTGTTTATACTTTATAATTTTGCGCCAGGCTGTTTAAAATTTTGGGCCAATTTTAATGTATGGTCTTCATTTCAAAAAAAAATAATACTAAAAGATGATTGTGACGTCATAAAAATGCCAAGATGGCGATTTGGGTATATGTAATGAGCATACCTTGTATCTGTTTATCGTGGGCTGTTTCACGATGCTACGAGAAAACGAGACGTCATCATGACGAGATATCTTAGCAGTTGTTCTCTCTTAAAAAGGAATAATACATAATTAAGCATTTTTCGGCGTCACGTCACGTCAAAGTTCAAAAAATTGAAAAAAAGACGCAACGGCGGACGGCAACGAGAAATACTTTGTTGTGTATTATTTTCATTGCTTGAAACTCCTTTAAAGGAGAGAACAACTGCGAAGAGATCTCGTAATTCTGAAGTCTCTTTTTCTCATCGCATTATGAAACAGTGGAATCTCCTCAAATCAAGATTAAAAATAAATCTTATCTTAATCTTCATAGGACCAATAGTTTTACAAACCGAACAGATCTATTCCCCTATTCAGTGCAATACAATATTCGAGATTCGAGAGAACAAGCTGCGAGAACCGATTTTTTTTTCATCTTTTAACACAAAACAAACTTGCGATCTCACTTCCACTTCATAAGAAAAATGACCCACCACCTGCATCTTGAAGGATTCTGTCAAAATTAATCTGCTTTTTAATCTTTTTTTCTGGTGAAAACACTATCTAGGATTTATTAAATCTAAACGAGATTAACTTGCGGTGAAAACGTAGTACATTACGACCAAAACCGGATAGGTTTGCTGTCAAAATAGCTTCTTATCTCTACAATCGTTTGCTAAGAGCACAAATGTCAAAATGTATCTGTGAAAGAATGCGTTGAGCATTATTTCGCGCGCTAAATCAAGTGGAGACTTTTTGAATTTAGCGCGTGAACTGAGTACTGCCTAGCTAAATATCCTCGGTAAAATTTATCTTTGGAGGAAATTTGTATGGAAGATAAATTTTAGCGCGATCTGCGTACTAGGCTTAAGCGAGTAATATTTTCCTACCGGCAAAATTATTTTTTTGTGATTTTAAAGTTCATTTATTGAATTTAATCGAAGATGATGAAGATGAAATTATGGTTACTTTACCAAATTAGTTTTTACGTTGTGTATTAATTTTATATACATTTATTTTTGATAAAAATATGCAGAATTGAACTGTTCTTGGTAAACGACCTGCTTGCGAGTTCCCTCGTCCCAAATGTCTTTCCTAAACTCGTTACAGAAGAAACAGCAACTCGGCGTCAAAACTACTGATTCCTAGCTACACGTTGGAAGATTTCCTAAACAAATTTCGCATGAGTCGAAATAGTTTCGGGTAGGTTTGTTTCGATTCTAAGCCCAAATAAACATGTAACTTTTACATTTTAGGATCTAATGGAAATGTTGGGAAACAGCAAAGCGATTTGTGGCATCGAACGCAAGCTTTTATTCACTTTGTAGACATTAACCAAGCAGGAGAGTTTTCTGTCTGCGGGAGACAGATTCAATGTAGCGAAGAGTTCGGGACACAGTGACTTCTGTGAGGTTCTGAATGGAATTTGCTCGCTGATGACGGATTACATTAAATGGCCATCAGCTAGCGAGTACAATTCTTTATCACAAGTAATAAACCTGCTGTTCATTAAAAAATACAAACTTAAGTAAATAAGTATAAACATGACTTGGCCTTTCGCGAAAAGTCGGGAGGTTACATCCCGTGGATCATCAGTGCCATAGATGGCTGTCATATCCAGATAGAGAAGCCACTGAACAACCCCATCGATTATTATAATCGCAAAATAACTCAATCGGTTATTCTGCAAGGCAAGTCTGCATTTATGTTATTTAACTCTTCTAATCAGATTTTATCTGATTGTGACCATCGCACCGTTTTTACGGATATTTATGTAGGGTCCCCGCGAAGGTTACGTGATGCTAGGGTGTATCTCAACAGCCCACTAAAAATAAATAAATTTGGTTACACAACGGCTCATGAAGAACCAGGGCCTAGTAACTTACAACTCTCAACCATTTATGTGTGCGTGTCTGCAGAAATGGAGGGGACCTACAGTTTACTGCCGAATCCGAACGGCTAAGGTGAGCAGCACTTTTCTATGAAAAGAGATACTCTTGGAGGATTTGTCACTTCCTCGCAAGAGGCAGTAGCTTGGAAAAAAACTTAAGGTGGAAGCTGCTGGTATTGAACCCAGACCTCTTGGCATGACAGTCCATCGCACTAACCATTACGCCACGGGCTACTACAACAGCCCACTGCTTATCGAAATAAACAGGCTTGTGACTAGGTTTACCAGCTCTAAATTTAGCGAAGCCTGACAGTAAAGAAAGAAAAGCCTGATTTTTGAGAAAAAAAGCCTGACAATTAAAAAAAAACTGTTGTTTTCCTTTTTGAAACTTCATTTTTATTAAACAACTGACTTACTGACTTTTATGTGACTTACTGACTGACTTTTAAGTGACTTAAAGACTGCAACCAGTCAAAAAGTAATGCAGTCAATTAACTGTAAGTCACTAACTAATTGACTTCTAAGTCAGAATATTGTACATGACTGCTAACCCTAGTTTCAAAGTCACAGTCAAAAATCAAAGTTTTGACTTATATTTAAGTCAATTAACTCTGACAAGAAATATTCTAAAAATTTTCTTTAATCACAATGATAGCTTTAATGGAATTCAAACTTAATTTATTCCTCTCTTTCGTCCATTGTGCGTTTATCAAGGAAAATACAAAATGAATGAATGTGTTCACTACGATTTAAAAGCATTTTGATTTGAACGCATTCTGTAAAGGTTTTTCTTATATATAAAAAAGCCTGACAAAGGACGAAACCTGGCCAAATTCAGGCGATATCCTGACGGATGGTAGAGCTACTTGTGACGGGAGAATATCACATCGTTGGTGATACGGCGTATCCCTTGTGATTCCATTTCGCGACAATAGGGCTTTTTAACAAACAGCAATATATCTCTGTCTCGTTCATATTTAAATGTCAAACTAAAATTCTTGGCACAATGACATTTGAGTGGCAGCCATTTGTTTGGTTTATTTTGGAGGCAAATAAATATTTCCAATTGTTTTTTCCTTTTTTTTTATAGAAAACATGCAAGCAAAAATGTTTTTATACTTTATATAAGATATTTTAATCTTTTTATTGCACAAAATAGCTAGATTTTTCTAATTAAAATTAGCCCTCCTTATTTTTTTCTTTCCAATTTCATCTGTCATTGTGCCAAGTTTTTGCTGTCATTTGAAACTGACAATTTGGTAGAGATCTCTATGGACATTTGCTTGAAAAGCAGATAAATTTTAATACTCGTCTTAGCAGCGCAAGGGAAACAATAGAAAGATCGTTTGGGCTATTGACGCAGGAATGGTTGAGAGTTGTAAGTCACTAGGCCCTATAGTTCTTCATGAGCTGTTATGCCATCAAATTTATATATTTTTTTAAATGCTCCGGGCAGTGTTGCCGTTGAGAAATTTGAAATATTTGCAAAACAAAGGGTCACGAAGAAAAAAAAGTCGCATGCACGATATTGTAACAATTGTTTTTATTATAAATACGAGTCTTTATTTCACGTTACAATTTAATTGATATTTTATTACACACGCTTCTTAACAACTGCCTTTCACTCAAGTGGTTTAAAAACAAATGACAGCCAGTGCTGCCATTTTATACAAAACATATAACATTTTTTTTTTTTAATGAATTAAGTTTTAAGAATACAAAAAATTTAATGGAACATGCACCCTTAAATTACTGTTACAACAATTATCAGTCATATCTTCGCGGTGGTTTAACAATACGACCACTTAGCGTTCTATAGTTTTTCTGAATAATAGGACTTGGATCAACTTCATAATCACTCCTTGAGTTTGCTTCTGAATCATCGCTACCAGGCAGCGGTTTCATATTCTGAAGAATAAACATTTTCTTCTTTCACTGGGGAGCTCTGGTTCATCTACAATAATGTTCTAAAGTTGGCTAAACAATTTGTATTTCCGGTAAATTATCAAGAAAACCCGATTTAATATTTTCTTTTTTTTAAATTTTTTTCTGAATATCTTCCCAATATATTATTTCGGAGAAGTAATTGTTTCGATATTGGCAATTTTTTTTAACCAAACTTCCAAAAAATCGTTCCGATGGCGCTAATTTCATACTTGCTATTGGTGTAGTATTGTATTGTATAATTCTGTACTGAAACCTGTCCACCTCATTCACTTCATAACATCGTTTGAGAATATTCTTAGCAACCGCCACCTCTTTTTCTGCCAACCCATTGCTCTTTGGGTACCTTGGACTCGAGTATTTAAACAGAACATTAAATTGTTGCGAACATTTTTCGATCTCTGCTAATTTAAATGGACTATTATCACATTTAAATACTGTTTGATTAAAAATACTACTAATAACGTCAATAATGTGCTTGGACGTTTTGTTGTTTATGCATCAATGATTGCAATAAAATCACGACTAGCATATTCAAATAAATCCATGGAAACGATTTGAAATGGTTAATTCGGATTTTGCTCCTGAACCAATGTAATGGTTCTTTTTCATTATTACGTCTGAATTTTTCACAAATGATACAAGATGCAACAATTTCTTTAATTTTATTGCTCATCCCAGGCCAAAAATATAACAATCTTGCTCTGGCAAGAGTCTTTTCAATGCCAGGTGTGGCTCATGAAGACACATTGAAATATTTCCCTGTAATTTGGTTAGAATAATTAATCTGTAATTCAAAAAAAGCAACCCATTTTCAAAATGCAATTCCAAATTTGATTTATGAAATTTTGAGCAATCCCATTTAAATGATGATACCCAGGCCAGCCACTCCTAACCAAATTACAAACACAATTATAATCTTCATATAACTCTAATATTTCTTTTTAATAATTGAAATTCTCCTCAGACAGACAGACCGATTTCGTAACTGTGTGAATATCTCCCGATAACCCTATTAGTTCAGAAACTTCTTTTAATTGTTCACGAGATGAAATCAGCAATTAACATACTCTTCCTTGGCTTATGATTTCAATTTGCAGATAATTTAACAATGTCATTAACATTCTCTGCAATCTAGGTGTCACCTCATAAATATCAAGCTTAACTAATGTTTCAAACGGTTTGTGATCACTTTCCACAGTGAATTCACGACCGTAGACAAAATGATGAAAACGCTGACAAGCAAAAACAATTGCTTAAAGCTTTTTCTCAATTTGTGCTCATTTTTGTTAACTTTTACGATCTAGACATAAAGGCGACTGGATGACCATCCTGAATAGAAACTGAACTAAGCCCATCTTTCGATGCATCTGTCTGAATAATAACTGACTTTTTAGGATCATATGCCCTTAATATAGGATCTGAAGTAATTATTTTAAACAACATTTCCAATTCCTGTTCATGTTTATCATTTCATTCAAATTTAATATCTTTCCCAGTTAATGAGCGCAATTCTGCCATTATCTTAGATAGATTTGGAACGTACCTGGCCAAATATTTTTAAAAATTCCCATTATCCACATAACAACTTGTTAATCTGTTGGCCTTTACATCTCCAAAATTGCAGCTTTATATTTCTCCGTTGGTTTTATTGTTCCGCTTGAAAGAATATGGCCCATGAATTTGACTTCCGATCTTCAAATATTGAATTTTCTCTGAATTGCATCTAACGTCATTTTAACGCGGGTGAGCTCAAGAACAATCGACAATAGTTTATCGGTTTGCAAATCATCCGACGCAGCAATTGCAATATCATCAAAATAGACTAATGCCGCATTTACACGAGTGACAAATTTGCCATTATTTCTGCCATAAAAGACAAAATAATAAATAAAATTAATGCCTTAATGACACTCATTTACACGAAGTCCAATAATGGCGCTCTGATTACCTGGCATTATAATGACAAGAAATGAGCAAGTTCATTCTCTATTGTGCATTTTCTCTATTGTGCATTGCCATTGTTTTCAAAATGATGTCAGCATTCATTTACACGATGTCAGTATAATGGTAAAATTAAACGTCATCTGCACATGGTCATTATTTTTATGACAAAAATAATGACAGGTTTATGGACTATTTACACGATCTGGTCATTAATGACAACATAATGAACAAAATTATGACAATTTGTCACTCGTGTAAATGCGGCATAACGCACACCTGGTATGTATGTCACCAAAGATTCTTACCATAATCCTCTGAAAAATTTTAGGTGCACAATTCAACCAAATGGAAGTCTTTTGCACAAAGATACAGAATTATAAAGATATGAATCCTCTGCTGTCATTCCGGTTTGCCTCAAAGTATGTGTGTGAAAAACCACGTAAAACGCACACATATAAGCAGCTCCCCAGTTCAACTCCCCGTTAAATTTTTGTTGCAATTCTCATCTATTCATCGACGCGCACCGAAATTACAAAAACAACAATGTAAACAAATGGGTTTTGGAGGGTGAAACGTACGAAGGATTCATATCTTTATATTCAGTATTTTTGCTTTTGCACTTAAATCGACCAAAAGGGGTCATAAATGTTGTAAGTTCTGAAATCTTGTCATCCAATTCTGATTGCCAAAACACATTCAAGCAATCCAACACCGTGAAATTTTTTATGACATAATAATAATATTGCTTCGAAATTGTTAATTGTGAGAATCAAAAAATGTTCCCGTTTTATACACGCGTTCAGTGGTTTTGGATCTAGTCAAATTCGTAAATAACCACTTGGCGTCAGTTGGACTAGAAACCGTTGAAATTATCCCATCCCGAACCATATCTTTTAATTTTTGCCTGAATTCTTATATTATAGTAATAGGAAAACGTTTTTTGTAATGAGCTAGTTGCTTTTTCTTTTAAATGAATTGTTACTTTTTCTGGAAATTTTCCAAGCCCGCTAAAAACAACATTTTTTTATTTAAAAATTCATTTTTAAGTTCCGATAATTTAATTAAATCAACATTTAAACGTTTAACTAAACCAAAGTCAATGCACGTTGTACGTCCAAGTATTGGCTCAAACACATCATCCACAGCTAGGGTTACCAGCTCTAAAATCAGCAAAGCCGGACAAAGCCTTATTTTTGAGAAAAAAGCCTGACAAGTAAAAAATATTTTATTTTCCGTTGTGAAACTCCATTTTTATTAAGACAACAAAAAAAAAATTTAAAAAAAAACATTTATAGATAACATTAGCTGTAATTTATTTTCCCCTGGATCTGATCCGGATTTGATTTGAAAACATAAATACTATGTACTTACATATCGTCGGTTGATACAAACCTTGTAAATCCACTTAAAAAAAAATTGAGATTTTAATGCAAATATCAATTTGAACTTTCGTCTTTTAAAATCACAAAAAAAAGACAAAAAAGAAAACCTTTTATGTTCAATAAGTAGACTTTGAAAGTAATAAATCACTCTCCTGTAAAATTTTCAAAAATGGAGTTAGGGGGTTTGAATCCTTAGCCTACGATATGTACATAATTATATAGGTATATGATAGGCAATATCACTTGTATTTGTCATTATTAGATATTTTTCTTATAACTTCAGGTTTTGTTTTTATGCAACTATATGTGCGTTTTATTGCCAATTGTATAGCTAACCCAGTAAAATTTCCCTTGGTAAACAATAACAAAACCAAAATTACCGATAAATAAGCCAGTAAATTAGTGAATATAAAAGTATACAAAGAGTGTTGACTTGAAACTTGAATGCCGGTAACGTAATTTGTTTTTCACTCACAAAAGTATATGAACACAGCCAAATAAAAAGAGTGGATATAGCGTTTTATTTAACTTGTATTGCTGCACTATTTTTGAATTAGCAATAAAACGCACCTTATAAAACTGTTTACAAGAAATATTCTTAATATTTTCTTTAATCACAATGATAGCTTTAATTTAATTTTAACTTAATTTATTCAGCTCTTTCGTCTTTTGGGCGTTTATCAAGGAAAATAGAAAAAAAACGAATGTGTTCACTGCGATTTACAAGCATTTCGATTTAAACGCATTCAGTAAACGATTTTCTTTTAACGATTATATTTTGTGCGATAGTTATAAAAAATCCTGACATATGGTAAAACCTGGCCAAAGCCTGACTGGACGTTAAAAGCCTGACGCGTCAGGCGAAATCTTGACGGATGGTAGGCCTATCCACAACTAAATAATTAGCCGATCTTTTTGTCTTCTATTTAAAATCTAAAAGTTTAAACTCAACAAAATCAAAGTTTTTAATTTAATTATTACTATAATCCAATACAGAAAAGTCACTTCTATTATTGCTTATAGTGGTTTTTGATAATTTCAATTGGAATGTAATTGACATCCTCTCCTGTATCTATCAATCTTAAACTTAACTAGCCTAAATCCTACTTGATATACATTAGTACACCAATCATATTATTATGTTCTACAGAATTTATTCTATAAATACAATTATTATTTAATTCAAGTTCATATCCTATTTTATCATTTATTGTTAGATTACCTGAAATATCACTTAATTTTATCCACCTTTTGCTTTCCGGTTACATTTGATTCCGATGTACCTGTCTCTAACTTCTTTGTGTTCTTCCGATACATTCGCCGAAAATTACCTTTTTTCCACATTTGAACAAAAATTCCCAAGCTGGACATTGTCTTTTGTGATCTGGTTTCCAATCACCACCACAATGCAATTCAACGAAGACGATTCCAGTGGATCATTGTCCTTGATCAATGCCGATAAAATTTCTGCTACTGTGGTATTCTTCGATTCCAGGATTCCTTTGTAAAGGTTGGCGGATTCAAATGTTTTGCAAATATCAACGACACGCTCCACTATTTCTTCACGTCCATCAAGCAATCTTAGTTAAAGTTTTTTTTTTTTTTTATCAAAAACACCTGTGTGATATATGTGAACAACTGCTTTTGTACTTCGCGTTTATTCTTAATAATATTATAATTAAATACTAATCATATGGTGCTTAATAATAAATAATGAATTTATAGCGAACTAGAAGCTGGACTGTCTATGACCAAAGTTGAAGTGCCAATGGAGGAAGTTCGTCCAAAAAAGGCCGCGTGTGGCTTTGACATTTCTCTTGAATAAAATCTGTGTATCTACTCTATTACTAGTCTATGTGTTTTTACCAGTGATTTAAATAGGCTATAATTTCGATATTAGAAAATAAAGATGTGTGCTTGTCGCTTTGAATTCACTTGATTCGAAAATAATTCATAGTTTTTTTTGTTAACATCTAGTCAATTGATTTGTACAATTTGTTTCAAATATTTGCCTTCTGCAGGCTCTTACTAATGCCGGATTTACACGAGTGACAAAATGTCAATAAATTGGTCATTTTATACCAATTAACTGTCATAAACCGGGATAATGACAATTTATTGGTATAAAATGACAAATTTAATGACATTTTGTCACTCGTGTAAATCCAGCATAACATTACGTAAATTGAGCTTTTTAAAAGGGGTTTGATTACATTTAAGTTCTTGATAACTCTGAGGAGTACGCTCCATTTCAGATCCGTTTTCGTTCTCAAATTCTGCATTTTGCTTGTTATCTAACTAATTTTTTTCTTCAACAGTAATTTATTGCGCTTGCGCAGAGGCAAGATCATCTGGTGAATAAGATCGGATATTTGAAATGAAACGTATTCCTCGTAGACTCTGTTAGAATTTATAACGCCTCTTTTAAGCGATTGATTTATGTGTCATTTCCATACCAGATTTGGTTTTTCACATGGTTTTACTATGTAATATTGTTTACCTAATACTTTTAGTACAACGGCTTTCTGCCAAGATACCTTTCACCCCACCGCGTAATCGTTTGCCAAGACTTTATCAATATATTTAAACGTTCTTTTTGCTTTTCCTTTGAAATACCGCTTTTGATTGCGTTGATTGTTAGATACATTCGATTTAATTTTACTTATCGAAATTTTAGATTTTTGTTTAAATGGATTCAAAACATCTAATCTTGTTTTCAAGTCTCTTTTTAAATTAATTGCGCCGGGGAGGCACCTGTTGTTCACTGGGGACACCTGTTGTACAATGGATGGAGTTCCGATAGTCGAGTAGATATTTTGCGGGGCAGATGCTTAAGTTTGTGTTCTTTTTATCGATTAGGGCTCTTTTTAAAGCAAGCTTTACACACTATTTTCTGCTCGTCCATTGGTAGCCGGATTCCCAACTGGAGATGTTTTGTGCATTACTGTGTTGCTTTTCAAAAAATTTTCAAATTCTTGTGACACGAATGAAGTGCCATTATCGCTCACTAATTTGGCTAGTAAACCAAAACGAGCAAATACCATCGCTAGCTCGCCAATTGTTCGACTGTTGGATATATTATTTCCTATGTCGAGACATTCTACCCATTTACTGTGCGAGTCCACTATAATAAAAATTATCTATTGAAAATTGGCCCCATAAAATCGACCAAGGCTCGACTGGCCAATCCCAGCTAACGAGATTCGATTTTTGTGGACTGGATTTGAACGGAAGGCATTGTTCGCAACATCTGGTTATCTCTTCAATGTCATCATTAAGAGAAGGCCACCAGCAGTAGGAACGTGCTAAGTTTTTCTTTTTTACTACACCTAGATGCGAACTATGTATTTCTTTAAGAACCACGTCTTGTAAGGAACGTGGGGATTACGATTCTATATCCCAAAAATAATACGCAGTCAGACTCTACAGTCAACTCGTGTTTTTTTTTACGAAATAGGGACGGAGTTTCTCTGGGCATTTCACTGGCCACCCATCCAAAATATAGAGCTATTGAAGTCGAGAGGAAAATCATTTATTTGACACAATAGTTAAAATGTATGTCATTGGCTTGATCTGAATCTGATTCTTCCCAAAAATTAACTGTCTTACGTGAACGTGATAGGTAATCGGCAACGTTAGAGTTGGTGTTGACGTATTCAATGTCAAAGCTATAACCTATTCTCAGGTTATAGCTTTGACATTGAATACATAGTGCATACCTTTGCAATCGGCTGGCCGTCATTGTTGGAATGCCCTTCTTTGGTCCAAAAATGGATACAAGAGGCTTGTTTTCAGTTAACAGAATAAATTTGCGACCGAATATATAGTGGTGAAATTTTTTAATTGCAAAAATAATTCCAAATGCTTCCCGTTCTATTTGAGAATATTTTTTCTCGCTATGGGTGAGCATTTGAGAAACAAAACAAATTGGTGGTTTTGTGCCGTTTCCTTAACGTTACTTGTATCTTTTGATTGCTTCTATTTTTTATGGACATGTGTGAGGACCTTCACGATCGATTGTGTCTCCGAGATAATTTACCGATTTCGCGAAAAATTCGCATTTTGATTTTACAAGTTTCAAACCAGCGTCTTTTAAAATTCATCTTCGCTTAAGATAAAGTTCCTTTGTCCTAACTGTTGTGAGTATATCATCTATAAATTTAATGACACCGTTCATTCCTAAAAAAGATTTTCAATGGCTTTTTGAAATTCGGCCGCCGCGCCGAAGAGGCGATTCCATAGGTAGGTAGGTAGAGATGGCGGCCCCGAGCAGCCTAAGCTCGGTGACCCAATTAGCGCTGAGGAGCGCCGTTTTGATACCATGACTCGTGTGACCTATATAAAAAAGAATCGGTGTTATAAGAGGGATTTACGGATCAAAATGCCAGGCTAGGCAGATTGTTGGTTTCAGAAGTCCATTTACCACCTACTTGTAGTCTATGGATTCTGACGGGGGAAATGGTGTAGTAGTAGCAGCTACTTAAAGAATCATCTTAGAGCCATTTCGACCCGTTGAGAAAGGAGATCAAGTCTTTGATCTTCAGTTCGGAGAGTTCATTGAGATCGTTAAAAAAGGCTTTTCCCAATGATTGTGTTCTGATTCTGGCCAGAGCGGGACATTTACACAGGAAATGGTAAACAGTTTCCCTTTCCTGCTGGTCCCCACAGCTACGACAGTGAGTATTGTGAGGGATGCCCAGCTTCACCGCATGTTCTCCGATGGGCCAGTGCCCAGAAAGGGTCGCAACGACCCTGGCTATGTCTCGCCTGGGTCTGCATAAAAGGTCAGTTGTTCGGTTTTTGCTATAGGTGGGCCACGTCTTTCTGGATATGACGCAGTTAGCTAAACTGCTCCACCTACGGTTGGATTCATTTAGAAAAATTGAGAATATATTGCCCTTCATAACCCCAAGAGGAATGTTAACTCTTTCCGCAAGAGAGTCATGAAGGGCTGATCCTTGCCTGGCCAGTTCGTCTGCCCGCTCGTTACCCTCAATGCCACGATGACCCGGAACCCAGATAAGAGAGATTTTGAGGTTCCCGTCTAGGCTTGCGAGCTCATCACGACATTGTCGAACCAATTTGGAAGACGAAAGTGGCGAAGCAATAACTTTAACGGCTGCCTGACTGTCTGTCAGGATGGCAGTATTACGGTTCTTGTTAGGGTCTTGTTTAAGTATCCTGCATGCTTCCCTGATTGCCAGCAATTCCGCCTGGAAAACACTAGCGAAGTTAGGAAGCCGATAAGATTTGGAAATGTTCAGAGATTCGGAAAAAACACCCGAACCAACTCCACACTCCATCTTTGAACCATCAGTGAAGATAGTTGTGTCGAAGCCTCTCGTCACGAGGTCATCTTTCCATTCCTCCCTGGTAGGAAAAATAACTTTAAAATCCGAACTGAGGTCCAGAGTAGGAGTGCAGTAGTCAGTGGATGTTGAGAACATGTCCATAGGGATCAGTTTTGTAATATTACTATGACCATAAGGTCTGGCAACCCAACAATTCGACTCTTTTAGTCTTATCGCGCTGCAGGATACTAGATATTTTATATGTAAGTCGGGTGGTAGTAGGTGCAGAAAAACGCTTAAGGCATCTGTTGGGCATGTTCGTAAGGCCCCTGTTGTGCCAACGCTAGCTGTTCTTTGTACTTTTTTTAGCTTGTCTATGTTGTAGGCTTTATTAAGCGCGGGCCACCATACAATTGAACCGTACGTGAGGATTGGTCGTACCACGGCTGTGTACGTCCACAGTATCATTTTCGACTGGAGGCCCCACTTTTTACCAAATGTTTTGCTGCAGGCGTAGAAGGCTATGCAGGCTTTCTTTACCCGTTCTTCAATATTTATTTTCCAGTTTAATTTAGGGTCGAGAACTACGCCCAAGTATTTCGCACTGGAGGACAATGAGAGAGTTTGACCGTTAAGTCGGGGTAGAGTGAAGGGTGGTATTTTAGTTCTGGTAGTAAAGAGCATCAGTTCAGTTTTACTTTGGTTAACTCCTAGTCCACAACTCGTAGCCCAGTTACTAACCTTGTTCAATGCCATCTCTGTGATCTCACTGATCACGGGCGGGAACTTTCCTGACACCAATAGTACCAAATCATCCGCATACGCAACTGCCTTCACCCCACAATTTTCCAACTTAGCGAGAATTTTGTTCATGACTAAAAGCCATAGGAGAGGGGATAGAACACCACCCTGGGGTGTTCCTCTCCTAATATATTTGGTCGATTTTAAGTTACCTAACGAAGCTTGAATCCTTCTATCGTTGAGCATGGATATAATCCACTCCCTGATGTAGTCTTCCACACCAAAAACAACGAGTGATTCCCAGATGGATTCGGTTAGGACATTGTTGAAAGCACCTTCAACGTCTAGGAAGGTAGCAAGGGTATATTCTTTAAAATGTATTGTTTTCTCAATTGAGCGCACTACTTCGTGGAGGGCCGTCTCCGTAGACTTACCCTTGAGGTATGCGTGTTGAGAGTTTACAAGAGGGCATTCAACTAGGATGTCCCTGATATGGTTGTCGAGGATTCTCTCCAAGGTTTTAAGCACAAAAGAGGTAAGACTAATCGGACGATAATCCTTCGCAGATTCATGCCCTCTCCTACCAACTTTTGGTATAAAGACCACTCTTACATGTCTCCATGACTCGGGTACATGATTAAGTTGGAGACATCCCCTGAAGATTGTCTCCAGCCACGGGACTGCCACAGTTTCTAGCTTTTGTAGCATAATTGGCAAGATGCCGTCTGGGCCCGGAGACTTGAATGGTGAGAAAGTATTAATTGCCCAGGCAATATTTTCTCTGGTTATAACGGTATTGATACGCTCTACACGAGCTAACGATATGTCACGAGTTCTAAGCGGTTCGAAGCTGCTGTCTTCGCAGCCCGGAAAATGAGTCGTCATCAGTAGTTCAAGGGACTCAGCTGGAGAAGCCGTCCAAGATCCATCCGGTCTTTTTAAGAAGGAAGGATTAGTATGCTCCTTCGATAGCACTTTACTAAGCCTTGCCGAATCTTTAATGTTTTCGATGGACTGACAGTATTCTCTCCAGCCTTGTTGCTTGGCTGATGCGAGCGCTCGCTTGTAGACTCTGAGACAATCTTTATAAGGCTGGTAAAACTTATGTTTGTGGCAGATATTGAAAATTGTTCTAGTCAACTTCCTGAGGTTCGACAGATCCTCGTTCCACCATGGGGGTAGGGTTTTGCGGCTATATTTCACTGGACAAGAGACCTTAAAGGCTAAGCTCAATGATGTTTCAAAGGTTTTCACCTTTGATTCTAGGTCTACAACCGAGTCAGTACTCAGATTCGGTATATTGCGCAGTTTAGAATTAACAATTTGACTGAATTTCTCCCAGTCAATTCTTTTAGGATTTCTGTACGGGGGAGGTGTTTCGGTCTCGAAATTTATATTGAAGAGAATCCATCTGTGATCCGAAAAGGAATTCACCAGGGACACTCTCCAATTTTCCACCGATGGTTTACAATTGTTGTTAGTAATGGTAACATCCAACACATCTTCCCATCCCTCATAGTTTTCCGAACTTGGAAATACGAAGGTAGGGGTAGTGCCTCTGTTACAAATGGTTAGGTTGTTTTCAATAATAAAATCAAAAAGTGACTCACCTCGTTCATTGATTTCTGTGCTGCTCCAGAGGGTATGCCGTGCGTTGGCGTCGCACCCAATTACGAGGTTTAGACCCTTGGATTTTGCTTCTTCAGTTACTTTGCGTACTTCTTCAGGTGGTGACGGCCTGTCATGCGCTGAGTACGCAGAAGCCAGTAGCAAGCTGCCTGCATTTTTATCTTCCAGCCTAACGACTGTCAGATCGGGAGTGCTAAAATTTGGACACAAAAAAGCTTTTAAGTGTTTTTTAGCTAAAATGCAAGTTCTTGGCTTACCCTGGTCTTGGTTCACGGTTGTGTAGAAAAGGTCGTATCGGGTGTCTTGGAGGCCTCGGACTCTGAAGCCATTAACCCACGGTTCTTGAACAACGCCGACGTCAATGTTCTCCTCCCTCAGGAAAACTTTCAGATTATCTGAAGCACACCTTGAGTGCTTCAGATTAATCTGAATGACCTTCAGCGCGTTTTTATCAGTTCGTCGATTCTGCAGAGTCAGGGCCTGGCGACTTGCTAGGAACCTCAACGCCGCCGATAACCTCGTCGATCTCGACATTGTCATCAGCTTTGTCGGGGTCTGCTCCCTGACTCTGCAGAATCTTTACCTTGACATTCCTGATGCCAAAACGCAGTTTGTATTCGGCTTGTTCGAGAGCCCCTAAGCTTTCCTCGCTGATCTTCAGAAGATAAGGCGCGCTGTTCTTCTGTGGTTCTTCAACCTTTATGACTGCCCAGTCATGCATTGGAACCAGCGGATTTAGCCTCTGAAAACCGCGGATCAGCTCCTGTCCGCTTGGCTTAATGCCCATGAGGGGCAACCAGATGCGGGCCTTCGGTTGCCTAGGGATGTCCTTAGCTGGGATAAGCTTGAGCTTCAAGCCCTCCCAGTCATTGCTGACCTTAGCGATGCTTGTACTAAGGAAATCCCTAGAGAACCTGTCCGCACACCTGATTACCCTGAATCCCCTGAGCATCTCGCCAGAGTCGAAACTGGGGTAAGGGCCCTCATTCGCGGTTATGGTGTAAGAGAACACCATCTCAGAGAGCTTGCCCTCGATTGAGTTCCACACATTCAACAGACCTTTGTTGTTTGTGGAGAGCTCATCCACAATCGCTACCTGGAGGTCGTCCCTGACAACCTCACTAACAGTACGCGGTTGCGCTGCTCTAGGAGATGGCATTCCCTCAGTTTTAGTCTGACTGCCAAGCTTGGTTTTTTTACCAGGTCGGTTGGCCTCTTCACGAGACCTATTTCGCTTGACAGCCTTTTCTTGAGCTACCAGAAGATTGTTGTACTCATCAACAATCTTCTGGTATTTTATTTTATCGGAGGCGTCATTCTCATGAATCGTTCCAGCTTCCTCATTCCTGGCAATCTTGTCAAGAATAAAGGAAGCCCTCTTGAACTGAATCTTGAGAAGGGCGCCCGCCGATCGTCTGTTTTTGTTCCTCTGAGTAGCACTGCTATGGCTGGCATTGCTACACGAGGGTTCGAGGTTGGGTTTGGTCGGATCGGTAGACATGGGGGTACTATGGCTGGTACCGCTCATGTCACCTGTTTTTTCGGATTGCCCAATGACACCGGATCTTCCAGTGGTCATTGGGCTCTCCTTTAGGGTTTCCTGACTGGAGGCCAGGAGTTCATCCTCTAAGTCAGCGGATGGTAAGTCGTCTGTTATGTCAATTTCGTCCATTTTGTGTAACTTTTAAATTTGGTTCCCACGAGTAGGTCGGAAAGGAAAGGTCAGCCCCGGCAGAGCCGATATACCGGGGTAAGGCAAGAAGTAAGACGGACCCTGCCAAGGCGTCCGAAACCAATCTCATATATTTGAAGAGATCTTGTTCTGTTGAAATTGTTGTTGATAAATCTAGCTTCGTGAACTCCTGAACACCCTCTAGTTTTGCGACACTTCTCGTCTAACAACAGCTGCTGGTAGGCCATAGATAAATCTAGCTTCGTGAACTCCTGAACACCCTCTAGTTTCGCGAGTACTATTGGTGTAGCCCACTTGATATATATAACACTTATTTCAAGACAAACTAATTGCTTGTAATGTTTTGCTAAAAGGAATAGGCAATTTTGCTATTGATGCTACTTCAAAATTTAAAGGAAATACCAAAATATCAAATATTGAAACGGATATAACATACGTTATTGTTCCAGACGGATGCCTTGATTATGATGTTTTTATCGGGCGAAATTTATTTGAAGATCATAGTTTAGCTACTATAACAGATCATGAAGGATCTTTAGTTATTCGCCGCCAACTTCCTGGAATAAACAGAATTTCCGAAAACCTAAGTTTTAATATATCTGAAGTATTAGTTCCTTTTCAATTTCGTAATGAGTTGCAAGATATTTTGAGAAATTTTTCTGTAATGGTAACAGAAGGTAACAAAATAGGTGCAGTTAATAACATAAGCCTTAAGATAAGACTGGAAAAAGATATCATTGTGAATCGTTCCCCCCTTACCCATTAGCTATTGAAGAAAGAAAAGCTGTTCGGGAAATTATATCTGATCTTACGAAAAATAAAATAATTCGACCCAGTGAATCTCCATTTGCAAGTCCCGTTATTCTGGTTAAAAAGAAAAATGGTTCATATAGGATGTGCGTCGATTTTAGAGATCTTAACCGTAACACAATTAAAGACCGATATCCACTTCCATTGATTGATGATCAACTCGACAGGATTTCATCAAATACCCATCCATGAAGAGTCCATTCAAAAAGACTGCTTTTGTTACTCAGACGGTCATTTTGAATATTTGAGGATGCCTTTTGGGTTAGCTAATGCTCCTGCAGTTTTCCAAAGATCTATTAATATGGACTTAGGACCGTTGAAGGACACGATTGCACTTGTTTATTTGGATGACATTTTAATTCCCAGTCTTACATATGAAGAAGGGCTCGATTATTATCTTCATCAAGTGTTGATTGCATTGAAATTTGCAGGATTTTCTTTAAACATTGCAAAGTGTCGTTTTCTTCAAACTAGCTTGGAATATCTTGGAAGAGAAGTTTCTGGTGAAGGAATAAGACGCGGGAAAGCAAAAATTCAGGCTTTGGTCGAATCGCCTGTTCCAAAAAATGTTAAACAAGTACGACAATTGATGGGATTGGCAGGTTATTTTAGAAAATATGTTCCTGAGTTTGCCTCTTGAACAGCACTCATAACAAAATTAACAAAACAAAATGTTTTATTTGAATGAAAGGAAGAACAAGAAAAAGCTAGGCAATATTTGATTGAACATTTAACTACAAGGCCACTTCTTGCTATATTTAATCCAGATTTAGCGACAGAACTTCACACCGATGCAAGCAGCATAGGTTATAAAAGCCGTCTTAATTCAAAGGGATAATTTGAAGACAAAAGTGATAGCTTATTTTACCAAAAAAACTAACAAACATGAAGAGAAATATCACTCATATGAACTTGAAACGCTAGCTATAATACAGGCTGTAAAACATTTTCGTGTATACTTGCTTGGTGTTAGATTTACGCTAATAACAGATTGTAATGCAGTCAAAGCTTCAGCCACTAAAAAGGATCTAATTCTTAAGATTGCACGGTGGTGGATTTACCTACAAGATTTTAACTTTGAAATAGTGTATCGAAAAGGAAGTAGTTTAGCACATGTTGATTACCTTAGCCGAAATCCAGTTGAAGTTGTTCGTAGAGTCAGACACAATGATTGGGCATATATTGAGCAAAAAGAAAATGAGGAGGTGCAGCATATGTTGGAAGAATTAAGAGCAAGCACACTTGATGCAACAGATTGTGGAAAAAAATGAAATGCTATATCGTAAACAAATAAATCAAGATGGCACTGTAAACTTGCAATGGTTTGTTCCAAAACAAAGTCGTTTAGGTTTGTTACGAATTTTTCATGATGAGCAGTGTCATATTGGTGTTGGCAAGACTTATGCTTCAATTGCTAAACTCTTTTGGTTTCCTCGGATGGGAAATTTTGTCAAGAGTTATATCAAACATTGTGTAATCTGTGCAGTGAAGAAAACCAGAACTGGACCATTGCATGGTTTTATAAATCCAGTTGAAAAGCCTAAGCTACCCTTTCGAACGGTCCACTGCCAATATCAACTAACGGGTTTAAACATATTTTAGTCATAATTGATGCTTTCACTAAATATTGCATTTTAATTCCTATGAAATCAGTCAAAACATTAGAAACTCGAGAAAAAATACAGCATATTATTTCCCTTTTTGGTACACCTAGACAAATAATTATGGATTTTAGTACATCTTTTAAAAATACAAGTTTCCCAAAATATTTAATAGATTGGCACATTGATCATCATTTCACTACGTCGGATATACACAGAGCCAATGGTCAAGTGGAAAGATATATGAGAACTATAAGAAACCTATTAAGCGTGTAGCCTTGAAATTGTTCCCTGAACCAGGTTGTATAAGAGAGATGAATAAGAAAAGAAGAGATTATATTAAATACACAGTGGGCAATTGTTTTGTTCTGATGCATCGTGATTCGAATATGCATGATAGTAAAAGTAACTACGAATTTTTGGGACTTTATGAAATATTAAAGTGCTTAGAACATGGGCGCTATGAAATTAAAAAATTTGGTACTAATATCATAACCAAAGCGTCAAAAGAACAACTAAGGGCATGGCCTTAGTTAGTGGTCCCTAACTTGTGACATGAAAGAAATATTGGAGTTTTTGGAAACTGAAGCTAATGTTCAAAAAATGAATACAGGTTTGATTTATCATTTTTATTTTATTTCACTTGGTGTTGGCTGCGGTCTCACTAGTTTTGTTTATGGTCTCTATACCGTAAGAGTTGGAGCCAGGTGTTGGCTGCGGTCTCACCAGTTTTGTTTATGGTCTCTATACCGTGAGAGTTAGAGCCAGGTGTTGGCTGCGGTCTCACCAGTTTTGTTTATGGTCTCTATACCGTGGGAGTTGGAGTCGGGTGTTGGCTGCGGTCTCACCATTTTTGTTTATGGTCTCTCTATACCGTGAGAGTTGGAGAAAGGTGTTGGCTGCGGTCTCACCAGTTTTGTTTATGGTCTCTATACCGTGAGAGCTGGAGCCAGGTGTTGGCTTCGGCCTCACCAGTGGTCTCTATACCGTGAGAGTTAGAGCCGGGTGTTGGCTGCGGTCACACTAAATTTTTTTTTTGATTTAAAAATGTTATTAATGATGAACATATTTTTAGTTTTGAAGACACAATCTGAGATGCCGAGAACGTCATCAGCGTCAGGTAGGCCGTATTAGATACATTCAATTTATAGTTTAATTAAAACCACAAGCGGTTCACTTGTTTTTATATAAATGAGAAGTTTTCATTTAAGTTTTATGTTTTGTCAAAAAGAAAAATATTGAGAATAAAAAAATTATTATTGTTTGAGAAGTGAACAGGAGATATTGCTTTTATTGAAAAAATATTTTTAAAAAATAATAATAAACGGATTCGTGAAAAGTACACTGAATCTAACAGTACTTGCAAAACTTTGGAACTGCACCTGGCTTTAAGGTTAGCGAAACGACTGCCTTATTGAAAGTTGTCGCGATCTGTCATTTAGAAATTTAATTTCTTGCAAACCTATATTGAATGCGCTCATCCAATCTCTACCTAGCAATGGAGGGCCTCCGTTTTCTATGACGTATATATCCACCAGTCAACACTTTTTATTATAAACTACATTTCAGTGGTGACATGTGGCTGCCGTTGTAATTTTTTATGAGAAGCCTCGTTTCCTTCAATGGACAGTCAGAAAAATGTTTCTTGTAATACTCCAATGACACTGCTGATATGGAAGCTCCACTATCAATCTCCATGCTCACTGGACTGCGGTTTAAGGTGACCTTGGCAAAAATTAGTTTGGAACAGCTATTTGAATTTGGTTCACTTCTGAAATGGAAAAGAGACATAACGGTTTCGCACATATATTTAATACTATTGTTAAAATAATTTATATTTCCTGAATATGACGATCGTTGCTCTTGTTTACTGCACATCTTCAAATGATCACGTTGTTTGCACAGGCACAGGGATATGGTTGGTATATCCACAGACGGAGCATTTTCGGCCGGCATTTCCGCTGTTGTCGATTACGAGCTGCCATACGATATAAACCTGGGCCACTTGCCTCTGACTGTTCCTGCTTTACAGCCACTGCTTCTCCTGCATACTGTTGTTTAATGCAAACAATGGTACGTGTTATCTCGATTGCTTTTTCCAGCGTTAGTTTCGAGACCTCTTCTTGAAACAACTTGTCTTTTTCTAGGCTTTTCTCCAGACCCATTATGAATCGGTCACGGAGCATTTCGTCTAAATTGGTTCCAAACTCGCAATTTGCACTGATTCATGTTTTAACTTGACGGCTCCGAAAAACTTGTGTCTTTCTGCAAACCCTGATGTGGTTTTCTTGGAATGCTTGTCCAGAGCTGAGGTCATCGTAGACCGTGTTATCGGGACTTTTAGGATAAACCAGGATTTTAAGCAACTTACACGAAGCTTCGTTTAGCGCTGTGATAAGTAATGCGCGTTAAATCTCAAAATCTTTTCCCCTAGCTAGACCATTGGCTATTAAGAATTGTTCCAATCTGGCTTTAAACACTTCCCAATCATTTTGCGCAAAATGAAGGAAAAAGGAAGGAATTGTTCCTACTGACATTTTATTTTTTTATTCGCAGTACGATATGTTCGATATGTTACGATATGTGCTTAGCGAACATTAAGCACACGTGGTATAGTTAATTTTTCAATCCTCGCCGCCACTGTGAACAACTGCTTTTGTACTTCGCGTTTATTCTTAATAATATTATAATTAAATACTAACTATATGGTGCTTAATAATAAATAATGAATTTATAGCGAACCAGAAGCTGGACTGTCGATGACCAAAGTTGAAGTGCTGATGGGGAAAGGAAGTTCGTCCAACGAAGGCCACTTGTGACTTTGACATTTCTCTTGAATAAATTGTGTGTATCTAATCTATTACTAGTCTATGTTTTTTGACCAGTGATTTAAATAAGCTATAATTTCGATATTAGAAAATAAAGATGTGTGCTTGTCATATATATGTAACAATCTGTAATGATACGGTCAGGCAGCATTCGGTTCTCATATGATACCCCACATGAACAGTTGAACTCACAACGAGTTCGGTTAAAAAGTCACTGAATGGTTGACGTTCTTCTTCTGTGTCATATTATTGAATTTATGCGATTTCATAGTCACGTTCTTTTATGGCAGACAATGATTATCAAATGCCGTTAAGACTTCATTCAATGATCTTTGTTCTTGTAATTCATTCACCGTATGCTCAGCGACATCCTTCATTGCCGGTACCGTTCGTTGCACAGTTACTGTACCAAACAGTGAGTTTTGTTACCCATCATTCAAAAAAATGGCCGTTTTTTATTATCGCTCATGATCCCTATAGATCATCCCGTGAAAATAAAGCAATACAGATCACAGTGACAGTAGCTTTATATATACATCCCATTTTTTCTTGTATTTCTTTATTTTTTATTTTAATGCTGTCTCTTTTCCTTACACTACTGATTACTGAATGCACCCGCGAAACCAAATAGCCATCTACCTGTAAGAATTCAATTTTCAGATCTTGAAACGTGATTCCTATGGAGAGCAAGATCGCGTGTTGTTGTTGTATTGCATGTCTTTCGATGATCCATACGGATCAATTCTGATAATAAAAAATGGCGAATGTATTATTAATGTTGACACCTTTTGTACCAATTGCGATTTTTGTTAACTCCTGGTCAGCATTTTTATTGTTCGCAATCATGTATACAACAAAATCACGTTTCTAATTTTTCCAATCCGATGACAACTCCAAATGTATGCAGTCCAATTCTCTGAGTTCTCTGAGCATATCAGCCATTTTGAATGCGATGCCGCCAGAACACCGCTTTAATCCGATGATTTTCTTTTTTTTAATCTATTTTATTAAAGAACGATTTCTTTTCAATGAAATACTTTAACACCATGTAACCATGTGATTGTTATTATTATAAATAAAAGTCTTTATTTCACGTTACAATTGGATTGATATTTAATTACACACGCTTCTTAACAATTTTCTCTCACTCAAGTGGTTAAAAAACAAATGACAGCCAGTGCTGCCATTTTATACAAAACATATAAGATTACAGATATATGCATATTTTTGTTTTAAAATTAATTTTATTTCCGAAACAAAAAATCGACACAAACAACAAACTTCAACAGATTTTAAAGACAGCTGTTCTCGACATTGGTCATCGGATAGATAAAGCTAAGTACAGACGATTGTCAGATCTTACAATATTGTCAGATCTGTCAATGGTCTGACAATAGCGGACAGTTAGCTGACAATTGACAAATTTCTTACAATGTAAAATTGTCCGTTCACACGATTGGTAGATTTTGTGCCAAAGTCTAATACTACGTTTTCACCGACCACTAAACCGAGATTTAGGTAGATTTACCACAAATCTCTTCACAAATCCCGTGATTTACCATACAAATTTTAATCTCCTCAAATCAAGATTTAAAATAAATCTCATTTAAATCTTCATATACAAAATTCGAACAGACCTATTCCCCTATTCAGCGCAATACAAGCTGCTAAAGCAAACTTGCTATTTCACTTCCACTTTATAAGAAAAATGACCCACCATCTGCATTTTGAAAGGTTCTGTCAAAATTAATCTATTTTTTAATCTTTTTTTCTGGTGAAAACACTATTTAACAATTTGATTGTCAGCTCTTGTCAATTTTCGAACAATTATATATCTGACAATATTGTCAGCTTAAAAATTTTCTGTTCACACGGTTGGCAGATCAATAAGAATTCAAGTCTCAATTAAAATTCAATACAATTGAGGATTTCAAGATCAAAAATCTCTTATAGAATTTCACTTTTTAAAAATGTGAATCCGTATGTAGCCACTATCAAGAAGAGGATACTTTCAAAGTGTCATCGTGGTAATGCCAAAACAATTAAACGAGCATTTGAAACAATTTAACTACAACTGGACATTGAAGGCGACGGACAACTTTACACACTACGAAGGAGAAATATGCCAGAGGTCGTCAAGACGCGCTACGAAGAACAAAAGTCCATATTCCCTATCGATTTATTAAAAAAAAATTAAATCATTTATTTTTCAAAAGACTTGCAAGAATGAGAAGATCTTGCAATAATTGAAATATTGCTTAGAACAAAAAATAAATTTGCGTGCAAAAAATTCAGCAGGCTTACTCCAGAGAGCTCGGCTGATAGAAAGTAACCTTGAGACTATATGTTAGATCTGAGCGAGTTTGGGGCAGGCTGCCTTTTGCTACCAATTGCTTGAGCTGATCTGTGCCCACGCCCCAACGGAAGACAAAGATGACTCAACCAATGAAAAATTCTACGATCTCCTCGAGAATACGTATGATAGGTGCGCAAAGAACGACGATTTCAACGCAAACATCGGAAAGGAGGGCATCTTTGGTTTTGATAGTCAGAGGACACAGCCTGCACGACAACACTTCAAAATGTCATCATAGCAAGCACTCGGTTCCCACACCTCAATATACACAAAGGGACCTGGCGGTCTCCGGATCAACGAACAGTCAACTAGATTGATCATGTTGCGATAGATGCCAGACATGCTTCCAGTATCCTGGATGTCCGAAGTTTCCGAGGTGCCAACATAGACTCGGATCACTACTTGATGCCGTAGCTCAAGTACGTATGTGGATATCGATGACGCCACAACGACGAACCGGACTTTTGCAGACAACATCTCTCTTTAACTCTCAGTAAGCCCGTCACAAGCATCATCTGTAGAGCACCAGTGGAAACACTGCCAAAATGCCAACAGAAGTGCCGCTACTGATATGCTGGGTTTTACTAGGCCACCACAACGAAGCCCCTGGTTCAATGAAGTATGCAGCAAAGACTGATGCCTACAAAGCAATGCCGCAGACTAGAACCAGAAGTTCTACGGGCAAAGAAGAAGGGAGGAACGCCGACTTCTCAGGAGGGAAAAGAGAGCATGCGAAGCGGGCGGTCAAGTCTATTGAGGACTGTAGCGGCACGGCGGATGTTTGAAAGTTCTACACAAGGGTGAGGCAAACTACCCAGGGTTACAAGGCCAGAACGGAAGCCGAGATGAGAGCGGGAATATTGTGGTTAACACATAGTCGGTGCTGATGCTCTGGAAACAGCACTTTTCTATACTGCTAAACGGCCAAAATTCCGCTCTTAAGCCAGGTACGCAGTTCAAGCTAAACTAAATTTTATCCCTACAATTCTTATCTCTACAATCGTTTGCTAAGAGCACAAATGTCAAAATTTATCTGTGAAAGAATGCGTTAAGCATTATTTCGCGTGCTAAATCAAGTGGAGACTTCTTGAATTTAGCGCGTACTGCCTAGCTAAATATCCTCGGTAAAATTTATCTTTGGAGGAAATTTGTATGGAAGATAAATTTTAGCGCGATCTGCGTACTAGGCTTTAGACATAACACTTCATTCAACCTTGACTATGATGGTAAAATATTTCCGTCCATCCCACCTAAATTAAGTGCGTTTAGCGATAGCCAAGCTTAAAGCGTACAAAGCTGCGTACAAAGCTGCTGGTGCAGATGGCTTGCCAGCCGATCTATTCACAGCAGGGGGAGATGACTTGGTAGGGAGTATACACCAACTTTTTCCAAAATTTGGTCAGAGGAAAGTATGTCCGATGAATGGAAGCTCGGTTTAGTGTGTCTCATTCACAAGAACAGAGATGCTCTGACCTGTGTCAACTACAGAGTTATAAGTCTCCTCAACGTCGTATACAAATCTGTACTGTGTGATCGCTTAAAACCGTTTGTCAACGATCTGATCGGCCCCTATCAGTGTGGTTTTAGGCCCGGCAAATCAACCGTCGATTAAATGTTCACACTTCGGCAGATTTTGGAAAAAAACCAGAAGTTTCAAATCGATACATACCACCTCTTCATCGATTTCAAAATTACATATGATAGCGTAGACAGAGACGAGCTATACAGACCCATGTCGCATCTCGGCATCCCTGCCAAACTCGTCTGCTGGTGCAGGATGACGTTGGAAAAATCTCGCCGCTCCGTCAAAATCGGCAAGAACACCACTGAACCCTTTGATGTCGAGAAAGGTTTGAGACAAGGCGACGCGTTATCGTGTAACCTATTTCACATCGCTCTTGAAGTAAATGTACGCAACTCGCAAGTTAACAAACAGAGGTGCAATTTTTCAAAAGTCTGTTTAACTACTTGCTATGAAGATGATATTGACAAGGTGGGGAAGACCCCACCTTAGGTGGCGCACACAAGTGGAGAACGACCTCAACCAACTTTAAGTGCGTAACTGGAGGCAGCTAGCTAGAGACCGAGCTGGCTGGAGGGGCTTGTTGGTTGAGGCCGTAGTCCATCCTGGGCTGTGAGCGCCATCTAAAGTAAGTAAGTGAGTAAGTAAGTAAGTAAGGAATATTACATGCCGGACATTTTCTTACCTCGTGATTCTGCATGCAATAAGAGCACGATATAATTTTACTATGACGCTTTTCATTTTGTGTTCTTTATATCTTCTTAATTTACTTGTAACATGTGATGAGTCATCATTATTTTTTCTGAAATTTAAATACTTCTTATGAATATTTTTATTAACATAATTTGTATGTGCTTCATTGTTAGCTAGAAGTTTCTGCTGCTCGTGTCATCTCTTTTGTTTTTGCCATTTTAATAAACCGTTTCTGGAGTGCTTTGTCTGCTGTCCCCAACACGATTAGGTCTCGTTACATTCTAGGCTCATCCCAAAAACCGCAATTCCGAACCATTTTCTTTATGTCCATTTAGAAATTATCAAACGGTTCTCCAATCTCCTGGTTTCGATTTTAAAAATTAAAGCTTTTAAATTTAAAAATTAAATTTAAAGTTTTTGCTTTGCGCGTTATCCAAATTAAATGAATTAAATAGATATTTCTACTGCCTCAGGCCCGATTGCGTTAAGAAAAATAGCGGCTTTTACTGCATCGCTTTTTTATCAATTTCGGCAGCAATGGTAAATATTTTAGTTTTGCCAAAACTTGCGCTTATTTTCTGCCGAACTATATTATATTTTCTGCTCAATTTGTCACTTTTTGTATATAATCCATTCCTTTTCGTATTATTGTTCGGTATCTATTCTTGGCAGCCCTTCCAACAGGTTTTTTCACTTAAAAATTTTTAATTTTTGGCTTTGCCATTTCACGTGGTAGATAATTAAAAAATCATCGTTATGCTTTGATGTCTTAAAACTTCGAAGCAGTACTTTTCATTTTGTATGCACCGGCTACCGACTGCGCCATGTATTATACCCAAGGTATATAAGCTTAGTTATGAAAAACCTTTAGTACTTTAATGTATATATTTATTCAATGAACGTAGAAGTGCAACTGAGGAGCTGCTGCCCAGCCCATATACCATTCCTTGTCTTATCTTTATTATGTTGTAGAGAGAGCCTACAACATAGAATTTATGATAAGAAAGAAACTTAACGTGTTGTTGCCAACAACACTGAGCCAAAAAAAATTATAGAATTAAAGAAAACGTATTTTAATCAAAGTAAAATGGCAACAATTTGGGGCCAAAGAAAAAGGTACTTTAAATTAAATACGTTGCATATTAAATACACGCTTTTTTTCGAAATACGTTTCGTATTACTTTTAAATGCACTAATACTTTTAAATGAATCTAATAAACTTGATATTTAAGGTTACTTCGTTGTTACCGAATTTGTTTACTCTTTAAATTTGATTCAAAGACGTGTGGATTTGATTTTAATAAGAACGTGTTTGGCCCCAAATTATTGCCATTTTACTTTGATTTAAATTCGTTTGCTTTTTGATTGTATGTCTAGCCTACACCTTATGTTTGGGGTCAGAAATTTCCTCAAACTATTGGAAAATAATTAAAAATGAACATGGTAAAAGAAAGAAAAAGCAAATGAAAAAAGATTAATATTAAAAGCTGAAAAAAAGAAGAATTAAAATGCTGAAAAGACAAAAATAATAATTATTTATTGTGAAAAAAAAAAAAAAACAAACACGATCTTACCCCGACAAGCGAATGCCAACTTTTGAACGTTACTAGAATCTCAAACGCAACATTTTAGTTAAAAAGCGTTAGCTTAAATAAACTGTGATTTAAATGTACGTTTCTTTTTTAAAATAAACAAAAGCTTATTTGATTTAAAAACGTTTCTACTTTAATCTGAGTTAAGTTGTTTGAAAAAAAATTAAGGCACATAATTAAAAACGCTTCCTCTTTGATTTGAAGTACTTTTCTCGTTTGTTGAGTGAATTTTCTCTGAGAGGATTAATCAAACGCATTTCATATTTGAATTGTTTTGATTCAAATGCAATTTTTAAAAATGCTAGCATCTTAAAATGTATTACGTTGGTACTAAAATCTAAGTCGCAGTTTTTCCCTGAGTGTATACATATTATATGTATACTACAGTCACCAAAACTTCAACAGAACAGAGAAGGACCTTACACTGGTGTAAAGAAAAATAATTTTGTTCTCTACCGTATACAAAGAGTGCTTTGCTTAACAAATAAAAAAACTTTTTGGAGAATCAAAAAAATAAGGTTGAAGAACACGGCATACTCATCAACACAAAAAATCTGCATAAAACAGGTTTATCAAGCCATATGGATTATCCACTGTCAATGCAAAATCTTCTTTCACGAAGACTGACTCTTTGTGAATGACGTTCTTTTTAGATAGGTTGGAGTCTTAGCTTTAATTGAGAGAATTGGGCTTTTATTAAATTGTCCCGGTTTTAATTGAGCCTATAGAAGTAGTCATTGTTTTTGTTAAAAATCTTATTTGAAACATTTTTTTTAATACATTTTTTTACCTTCCCAATAAATTTTTTAAGACTAAAATGTATTTTAATATTTTTCTACGGATTTTTAGCTTTAATTTGGTGTATAATGCATGGCTCAAGTAAACAAAGAAAACTAAGCAATAACGTGTTACACTTTTTTGCCACGTTCATGCACCCATTTCAAGAGTGGCAACATCTTATTTCGTTTTTAATACTATATATCTTTAAATTGCTACTAGTTTTAACCATTATTTAGTCGATGAGCTAATTTGTGGCCCAAAAATGTAACGGAAATGGCACATTTTCATGACTTCCGGTACATTTTTTGGGCCACAACTTAGCTCATCGCACCTAAATTTTGCTAGGCAACTCATGTGCGTTGAGTTCCTTTTGGAAATATCTTTCGATGAAGTGGTATTACAGTAAAACCCGCGTAAGAGAAACTGCAAACTGTCACTGTCTTTCTTTCACTTAAGCGGGTTTTTCACTTAAACGAACTCCGCTTAAGTGAAAAAAATTTCACTTAAGCGGATCTAAGAATTCCATTAATCGGAGAATTAATGCTAGAAGCGAATGTATTTATCTTTTATTTATCTTTGAATTATGAAAATGTAATTTTCTTTTTAATAAATGTCAAAATACGTACACCTCTTGAGCCATTTGAAACGTTGTTTTGGATTTTCGTTTGAGAGGACAAAGCAATTTGTTCGTAAAATATAAATGTTAAAGTTTGTGAAATAATAAGAAATTCAAATGTCATTTTCGTGGTGACAATGGTGAAGGTGAAAAATAAAGAAGAAACGAAAGCATTTTCAGCAAATTTTTCGTCCTGTGCGACTCAATTTTTTTTCACTTAAGAGAGTTTTTTTTATCAATGAAAAATATAAAATTGAACTGAAAATATTTTTCACGCAGATGAAGATTATAGCGAAGACGAACATGTTGATCTTCATGGTGGTGCTCTTTCACGCATTCGGTTTTTTGATACCACTCTATCCCGCTCTACTTTTCTTGATGTTTGCAGATGAAGATACATGTAAATCCATCAATAATCTGCATTTATGAAGATGTCTGCATTTTGTTCTTCTCTCTCTCTATCCAACAAACATACATTTTATATTTTGTATCTCTTATATTTTGCAGAACTCAAATGAAGATACATGTAAATCCACCATTAAGCGGAGTGTTTTAAAGGTCGAAAAATACTCGGGGATGAAAAGTGTCTCAGATAAGCAGGTTTTTCTCTTAAGCGGGTTTTACTGTATAACCTTTTATCCGATGAGCTAAATTATCCGATGGTAGGCTCTCCGCCTATGACTCTAGCTTGTTTCTCGAAAGTATATCTATACAAAACTTTCTAGAGCCTTATTAAAAACTTGATAAACTGTTGTAGGTGGATAAATATTTAATAAAAATATTCTATGATATGACGCAAAACTTTACCGTCCATGCAATTTTATCTCCTCCAGTAAGGTACTCCATTTTAATTGGCAGATCTCCGCGATTATAATAGAATCGAAAAGACGTTGTTGGCGTTCTAGCACGATATGCTAAGAGACATAAAACATGATATAAAATTGTATTCATTATTTTTTTTTTTATCTTGTTTGTTGCTTGTATGGTAGGTATACTTACTCTGCTCTTTCCTTGCATCGAGCTTTCCTTCATCAACAACAATTGTATTCTTTTGAAGGGATTGTATTGAAAAAGGAGGCACCAGCCTTGGAGTTCGAAAACGATTCTGAGGCGCTGACGAAAATCTAAGTATGTTACAATTTATCCTAGCTGAAGGTTGTTTTACAGACTGCCGAGCAGATTGGGACATATTTTTTTTTATTTTTACTATGCACCAACTCCCGTTAGTGTTTCATATCAATTTGGCCGCTATTTTTTTGACAATTTAATAATTTTTTAAGATACGTAATTAAAATGAAAATATAGGAATTTTTTCAGAAACCAAAACAAATAATAGTTACCATGGATAATTACGCACTTGCGCAAATACGAACACAACTTTGTAATGAAAATGTAAGAGTAGATACATACATATATTAAAATCCAGTTATAATAACTCTGGATATTTATCAAGGCTTACGTCCTCAGCCTCAATAAAAACTGTGTTGCTAAACTAATTTATTTTAATTGTTATCGAAAAATCTATCCCAAAACTTGAAAAGGAGACGTAAGGCTATTTGTTATTTAAAACAATCGTCGCTCGTCAAGAAAACAAAAATTGCATATGAACATGGTCTAGAAGATAATTATGCAGTCGTATTTATTAGATTTTTGATTGTTTAAACTGTGTCGAAGTATTTCGAAACGGTCGGAAATATGCATTATTTATTGAAAAAAAAAATTGCATTTGTCAACGCTTAGACAATCGATTTCGTTGTCTTAGGTCAGATAAAAAGTTAAATCGCTTTAGCCACGATTAAAAAAGGTTTATTTATAACTTGGAAGGCTATCTAAAGTTAGACAACGTTTATAAATACGACCGATGGTGTTTTAAGGCATTACGGTAAGACAACCTTATTTTTTGTTGTCTTTTGAAGAAATGGTTCTAATATTTTTAATTCGTTCAGGATCCAAGGATCACAGCCAGTGCAATAGAGGGGAAAATTAAAACGCTTTTAGGCCGTGTGCGAATTCGTTTAAAATTTCGATTAAATTTTATCGGTGATTATATTTTGACATTTCTACATACAAGTTCACCTCACTAGTGTCAAAAATGAATCTTCAGATAAAATCTTACACGATTTTAAATCAATTCAAACACGGCATTAGTTTCATACAAAACCGCTATAGACAATATAAGTTGCACAGGTGCGCTTTCAAAAGTGGTTCAATATTATATGGAGGAAATAGAAAAAGTTTTTGGTGACAAACCAATTTTTTCCAACGCCCAATCTGATTCACCTTCAAGAAGGCCCGATTTCCCCTTATAAATAAATAAATTTGATGGCACAACAGCTCATGAAAAACTAGGGCCTAGTGACTTACAACTCTCAACCATTCCTGTGTGCGTGTCTGCAGGAATGGAGGGGACCTACAGTTTATTGCCGAATCCGAACGGCTAACGAGCGGCACTTTTCTGTGACAGGAGATACTCTTGGACGATTTGTCAATTCCTCGCAAGAGGCAGTAGCCGTTTTTTCTTTTAAATAAATAGGTGGCGAGGCTGGGGATCGAACCTTAGACCTCCGGCATGACAGTCCATCGCACTAACCATCACGCCACGGCTACTACGATTTCCCCTTATTTGATGAAAATAAACAGGAACAAACAAAAGAAAATAAAAAAAAAACTACGCTCACTCCCTCTTTCAAACATTCTACACCGAAAAATAAAGTTAGATTTGAAAGTAAATACCATAGAGTACCTATATTATCTAGAGAACCGACTTAAGGTGGTTGTTCTCTTTCACCCTACAAGCTCTACTGAAACGATTTGCCCATTAGGTTTTGTATGGGCTAGTTGTCCCGTGCATTTTAAATGGAACCGTAACCACAATTGTATACAGTTTGCCCTATATTTTGAGCATGTATTAGTGGTCCCGTGCATTTGAAATGTAAAATAAGAGAGTTTTCTCTTACTCGACTCAAATAAGATTTGCGGGTGTTTCAGGCAAGAGGGGTACGAGTCGGTTCTCTAGATAATTATATGTACTCTATGGTAAATACACTGAGTGTGAGTGAAAAGAAAACTATTATCAAGCAAACCAAAAAATTATTGAGAAAAAAGCCCAAAAAAAAAGCTGAATTCCTTGATGTCATCAAAAGAATTTGAAAAAAGCTGAAGCAAAAAAATACAGGAATATAATATTTTTTATGTGCATATTTCTCAAATAAAAACTTGAATGATATTTTTGTATTGTAAGTAAATAAAAGGATATCTCGACTCTAAAAATTAAACCCTTCTACCTCCGCTCTATAATGTTAATCCGAAATATTATCACTTAAATATTCCGAAGTGCTATCAACATACAAATCGTTGCGTCGCACAGTGGGGCAGAAAGCCCTAATATATGACATTAAATCAGCCGATAGAGCTAGGAAGCTGAAATATTGCAAATTACCTACATAGCCCAATCCGAAGATATTTTTCAACCTACCTCCCTGACATACCCACTAAAACGCCAACTTTTTTTTTTAAATTTTTCTAAAAAATTGAGTAAAATTGAAAACAAAAAAGTCATAACCAAAAAAACGAAGCATCTCATAGTGTGTTTCAAAAGAGTTCTCATTTGACATTATATAACATTCTTAAAATCATTTTATTTTTTTAATTCAAAAATTAAGACAAAATAAATTGGCGCAAAATTTTAGACGATTTAGTATGATGTTAAAGCATTTTTAGTATGATGCAAGGTCAAAAACCGGCTTTTCCAAATTTTAAACCCGTTAGGATCATATTATTATCTTTTTAATATTTTACTAATGTTAAAATCGCCAAATGCCAATTTTATCTTTTTAGTATCATACTAAATTCAAGTGTCACTTTGGCAGCTACAATTGCAAGAATGGGTGAACTGTCACTGTTTTAGGCGTGTTCAGTTAAAAAAATAGGTTAGGAATGATACTAGTTATAAAATGTTTAAAACTAAGAATATTTTAGTAAAGAGTTTAAAAGTTAGAAAATTGTTAAGTAGTTTGTTATTGTTAATTGTTTTTTGTTTGCTCATTAATTTGCAAATAAAGGAAGTTTAAGATTGCTTTGCGACCCCTCTGGAAGGTGGTTGTCCCTCCTAACAGAATTCAAAATCCCCCTTTTGTCATTTTCAGAAAAGGTTATTCTGTAGATACAACTATGCAAAAAGGAAATTTTTCAGGAGCACTCATTCTGATTACACTGTATTGGTGTCGTTATAGTTTCAATGTGACTAAGGGCGATATTCACCGAGCGCTCATAAACGGCTCTTAAGTTTATGAGCCTCATAACTTGAACATTATTTGTGCTATTCACCAACCACTCATAAGTATTTTTCGAATTTCGAAAATGAGAGCCACTCTCTCTCAACTAGGCATGTTCAAACTGTGAAATCAAACTGTTTTCGAACATGATTGACAGCCGTCAAGTGAAAAGTCAAACGCATGTCATGTAGAGTTGAGTGCCGTGGTTTAACTTTCCTTTGTCGAAAAGAATCGCAAAAGTTAACTTTTTTAAAAACCTCCAAAAAAGAATCTTATACAAAACTTATAATCATAAAGAAGCGTGTGATGCCCAAAAATTAAAACCAATCGAAATTAAAAATGGAAACGTGAGTTCTCTTCGATTACTTTCCATCGTTATAAATTAATTGAAATAATTATATAGGTTGATACCACAGTTATCTTCTGCAACCTGTTCACCATAAAGCGGCTTTCAAGGCAGGAATTGACTATAAAAAGACAAATGCAATATACAGAGAGCTCAAAAGTGCCCAGAAATCAATGATACTTTCCAACTGTTTCCACTTGTTATATCTTGTAGTGAGTTTTAATTCCAATGAAAACGGAGACGATTTTTCGCTGCTAATCCGTTAGTTCTTTTTAGAGAATAGACAAGATTAGTTGAAAGTACACAATGCTTATTAGTCCTTGGTACAACCGAAGCACATGCAGCTAAACTGGCCAAAACAATGTCAATTAAAGGTCCAATGGAACTACAACTCAGTCGACTATATAAATTGTTGATTTTGTCAGACGTTTTGAATGGGCACGTTCAGAGGACGTAGGTGACTTAAAAGCTAAGCAAGTTTCTAGTTTCTGATTGGTCAGCTGTCAAAAATATGCCTTCCAATCTAGGCAAATTTTATTGGAAAATGACTGGAAAGCTAGGTGAGAAATATCTCCCTACATTTCTAGTCAAGTGCATTTATGTCAGAATATCAGCTGATTATATTTTGTCATTAAATAGCAAGCTGAACTTTATTCTTTTGTGACTTGTTTTTTTCACGTTATCTTAATAGTTTGAAAAAAAATAAATAAAGATTCAATTTAAACAATGTATCATTATTAAGAAAAGTTTACAAATAATATTACAAAATTCCTAACTGATTTCTGTCTTGTGTGAAGTGATTCTCAGATAAAAATATTATTAAAAGTACTTTCTTCCTATCAACGGAAGGTAAAGGTTTGAAGTAAAGTTCGTAGTTTGGCATTAAAGAAATCTCTAGTCATCAACTAGGTTCCTAGGTCAAATTTGCGTTCAACCAACGTAGTTGACTACATATGAAGTTCTCTATGTCTTCTGAACGTACCCAATGTTATGCCATTGCATTTGGTTGCTACAAAATTCTCAGTTGAACGTGGTATGTTGCAAAAGCTATAGTTAATCAATTAATAGCTGCAGGGCAGCTAGTGCACTTGTTCGTCTTTGTGAACAAGTTGAAGAATTCTGGTGTTATAACGCATTAACCATTGTTTGGGAAGTGAAAAAATGGTCAGATGTGGAACATTAGAATTGGAACCATTGTTGGATCTCCAAGCTGTAAAAATTGTAAGATTGTTGATGTTTCATCCTTTTTTTCTTATTCAATTGGTTTATATTTTTTTTTTTTTTTTCAAAAAAAGTGTAATTCAAGAATATAGCGAAACTATTTTATACTGCTGGTTTTAAAACAATAGAAGACATTGCAAAATGTAAACCTATGGAACTATCTAAAAAAACATTTCAGCTATCTAAAAAAAACATTTCAGCAAAAGTAATAATTTCAGCTGCTAAGGTAATATATGAAATAATGTTCTGAAGGAAGTTATTTCCAAATTATTGTATATTACAGTTGCTATTAACCAATAAATTACACAGTTTACAAGAAGTAACCGATAAGCAAGACCAAATTGCGTCTTTAGGCTAGGCGCGCACATGCAACTAAACAGTTTGGTTTCGATTTTAAGCACAATTGGCTTATATGGTAGTGCGCGCCGGTTTATATGCGCGGACTCTCATATAATTCTATAGTACTCAAAATCGAAACCAAACTGTTTAGTTGCCTGTGCGCGCCTGGCCTTAAACCTCACCTAGATCGGAAAAATGTTTACAAAAAAAAAAAAAAAAACAAGATGAGTAAACTTTGTTTAACCGCTTCAAAGTATTTTTTTAAATATTTTTTCTAAATACAAAACAGGAATTTTTTAAAATGACAAAATGTTTTGTCTTATATAATGCGACATTATATATATCTATGTATGTACAGGTATATAATAATAAAATGATACATAATTACTCTGTTATGGTAAAGAGTGGACTGACTACTCTTAGAAAATTAACTTCGAATTCATGATTTTATTATGGCTTATGCAAAATAAAACTATTTCTGCAATAAAATTGAAGCATATTTGTATTCACTTAATCCATCCAGGAAATAATTAAAAACAAAACCTGTAACTAAAAAAAATTAACGATATTAATTCTAAACAGTTGCAAATTGTGAACATCATCATAAGTCGCCGCAAAATGAACTTTTAAACCGTCAGTTATATAGCTAAACAATTCGACGAAATCTTTTTTGTTTTCCACCAGTAAAATAATGCAGGTCACAGCACTTCGTTTTGCCTTCAAGAAGATATTCAAATTAAACTTTTGTAATATTGTTTTACAGTAAATTAAAGAAACATAGGCTGAGTTCCAAAATGTAGAAAATGTATTGATGCGGAAGTAATGCCTACATTTTTCATACGCATCAGCAACGCAAACTTGATGCTTTGTAGAAATATTACATCGCATAAGTCTGACGTTTCAGAATGCAAAAAAAAATATTTGAATCGATGCAGCAGAACAATTTTTGGATGCGCAGTTTGCGCAGTAAATGCGCATCTGATGAGTTTTGGAACTCAGCCATACTGCATTAGTTTTCTCCTTCATTCATCCAACAGGTAAAACGTTCCCTTTAAGAGACACCTCTACAGTCATTGCAATATTTTGCCAAACTGGTTGTTCAATTGCTAATGATATTAAAGCCGCAACTATTGGAATACCTGCGCTTGGTCCATATTTAGACGTTGTGCCCACAGGCACATGGAGATGTATGTGACTAATCCTGAGTATATTGTAAAGTTCGAAGTTAAAAGTATCCGGAAGTGAATTTGAGTTGCATACTATTGAGATTGATGATTAATAAAATATTTGAAGTGAAGTAAAGTGTGTTTAATTTAAAAAGGAAATAATTGACGGTTGACAGTTAAAAAGAAATAAGTTTTACATCGAACCGTGGTAAAACGTTACATTGGTGTCAGAATAAGGGATACAACTTATTTTATCTGTGCATTTAAGTAAATTAACTTAAAATAAAAAGTGCGTGTGTGTTTTTAAAGAAATAAACAGACAATGGGTAAAGTTTTGAATGATTTAAATTGTGTTGAACTTAAAGCAGAACTAAACAAACGAGGTCTTCCTACTACTGGATCAAAAAATGACCTCATTATTCGTCTGCAGGGACATTTAAGACAACAAGGTGAAAACCCAGACACGTTTATTTTCACGATTGAAATGGAGGAAGAGCAAGTAAGTACTAGTTCAGATATGACCGATATGATGGCTCTGCTGCTCGCCCAGTTCGAAGAACAAGGAAAAGAACAAAAGAGCCTTCTCGAAGAGCAAAGAAAAGAGCAAAAGAATCTTCTCAAACGTTTCAAAGAACAACGTACAGAACAAAAGAGTGAACAGAAGAATCTTCTAGAACGATTGTAAGAACAGAAAAACCTTATTGAAGGTAAGCTTGATGCATTTGAGAATAAGTTCGTTACTCTAGTTCGACGTATTGATGGCGTCGAAAAACAATTTTTAAATGTAGACACAAAGCCCGAGAATGTTCACGGAAAATTCGAAAAAGTGGAAGACAAAATTCGAAACATTACTGACGAATTAGATAAAATTCGAAAAATGAAGATTCGAGAAAGTTCTGGTGGCTTTGTAAAGCGAAAGGAAATGCATCCGCCAACCTTTGATTGACAATCTTCTTGGTCGATCTACAAGAAGCAGTCTGAGGCAGCCGCAGCAACAAATGGCTGGGATGACGAAGACAAATTTATAGCTCTGACGCTTGCCCTTAGAGGACCTGCTGCTGAATTATTGCAAACCATACCCGCAGACAAGAACGGCAACCTCACAGCTCTTGTACAGGCCATTGACAAACGTTTTGGAGATGGCCATATGCAAGAAGTCTTCCGCGTCCAACTCAATACCAGCGTCCAGAAAAGAGGAGAAAGCCTGCAACAACTTCAAGCAGATATCGAACGGCTGGCTCGCCTGACATATCCAACTGCAGGAGAGGAAATAATAAACCAGTTCGCAACAGAAGCATTTGTCCGAGCTGTATCCGACATCAACCTTCAGCGAGCGATTCGAACTGCCAGAAAACGCACGCTTCCTGAAGCATTGGTATTTGCTCTAACCATGGGAGCAGCAGAACAAGCATCTCGAGAAGTTCATCGGGTAAGAGAAATAGAAGTTGAAGAATGCTCCTGTCAGAGAATCGCATTCCAAAGAAATCAGCGAGACGGACCTGCTCGATGCTGGAAACTGGAATTGTAATAATACCGGGCACCTTCAGTGGCAGTGCAGATTGCCACCAAGAAAAGCTGCATGTCACCATTGTGGAAGCAGAGTTAACAACAGAGAACAACGTGGCAATTACACCAATGCTCCTCTTACTCGACATGTTCCACAACCAGAAAAACAGGTAAGAAGTATCGATGACCCCAGAACCACTGCCCAGGTCTCACAGACTAAACGAAACAACAAAAGTCTGACTGTGGAGGCAACATTAAACGGCAAGAAACACGTGACTACAATCGACACTGGTGCCACTGCCTCCATTGTAAGAAGGGACTTGGTTAAGATGATATGGCTGCATAACACCAATAGCTATCGTCTGAAAACTGCTACAGGCGAGGCAGCAAAAGTGTACGTCTTCCGATTCGTTTGGCAGAACTGCACTTTTCACATCTGTTTTTGGTAGCAGATATATGTGACGAGTGCATCATTGGAATCGACTTCATGAAAGAACACGGAATAATTCTGGATATCGGTAAGCAAGTTCTTAATTACCAAAATGTAGAGATTCCTATTGTTTATGGTGTCGAAAAATCATCAACTCTAAGAAGAGTCATCAAGGAAGACATATACTTGCCGTCTTCTTCTGAAGTGTTCGTTTGGACTAAAACAAAAGGCGATTTGGGTGGTCATCGATACCTCATGGTGGAACCAGATACTGACCAAGGCTCCCAAAACATCATCGTTGGGAAGACTCTTGTGGCACCAAAGAACAACATGGGCCTGTGCGGATTCTGAACATCAAACCGTACGAAATTAAATTGAGAAAAGGAGAAACAGTCGGAAAATGTGAACCTGTGTCAGCGATAACGAAGATCACAGAAGTAGACACGCAGAAGCCTGCGAAATCCTTGATTCAACCAATCTTAGTCAACATCAGCTGATCGAAAATTCTAAAAGCCCCTGGGCATCACCGGTGGTCCTTGTCAAAAAGAAAGACGGAAGCACTCGATTTTGTGTGGACTACCGGAGGCTGAATGATGTGACCAAGAAAGACAGCTACCCTCTGCCCAGAATCAGCGATACTTTAGATGCAATGGAAGGTGCTAAATGGTTTTCTACACTAGACCTAAAGAGCGGCTACTGGCTGGTAGAAATTCACCCAGAAGGTCGTGAAAAGACAGCTTTCTCCACAGGAAATGGTCTTTGGCAGTTCAAAGTGATGCAATTTGAAATATGTAACGCTCCGGCTACATTTGAGCGTTTGATGGAGTGCGCTTTACAAAGACTTACTTGGAAATCTTGCCTGGTCTATTTGGACGATGTCATCGTGTATGGAAAAACATTTGACGAACATTGTGACAACCTAAGAGCTGTATTTCAGAGGCTTTGAGAAGCACAAATGTGCGCTTTTCAAGACCGAAGTAAAATATTTGGGACACATCATCTCATCCCAAGGAGTAAAGACTGATCCTGAAAAAGTTGATACTGTGAAAAATTGGCCAACACCACAGGATAAACACCAACTCCAAAGCTTCCTTGGCCTAGCCACGTATTACCGGCGTTTTGTGAAGAATTTTGCTAAATCGCCAAAAGCTTGCATCAGCTTACGGAAAAGGGAAAGCCGTTCAAATGGTCAGGTGAGTGTGAGAAAAGCTTCCAGGAACTGAAGCTGCGTTTATGTAATGCTCCTGTGCTGACCTACCCGACTCCAGGAAAACCTTTCATTATCGACGCGGATTGTCACAAGTCCAAGACGGAGAAGAAAAAGTGGTCGCCTACTACAGCAATGTACTCTCGAAATCAGAACGAAATTATTGTGTGACCAGAAGGGAACTTTTAGCTCTGGTATTGTCAACAAAACACTTCCATAAATACATCTATGGACAGAAGTTCCTTCTCCGAACAGACCATGGAGCAGTCAATTGGCTTCTGAGCTTTAAAAATCCTGAAGGTCAAGTAACAAGGTGGATCGAGAGACTATACAGACATATGATTACCAAATTCAACACTGAAGAGGAAAAATGCATTCAAACGCAGACGCATTATCTCGACGACCTTGCAAACAGGACTGCAAGCATTGCACACGTCAAGAAGAAAAGGAGTTGGTTGCCGTCCAACGAATAAGAGTTGATCCCATTTACGGTTGGAGTAATGAAGAACTTAGGACTGCCCAACAAGAAGACCCGGATATAGAGCCCATTCTTGCGTGGAAAGAACACCAAGAAAAACCAGAGTGGTGTGACATCTCTGACAGAAGTCCGGCCCTGAAAGCATATTGGGCACAATGGGACTCACTTCATGTGGAAGAAGGTGTCCTAAGGCGTAAGTGGGAATCCGCCGACGGTAAGTCCTATGTGATTCAGCTGGTCGTACCTCGGTCCAAGGTTAATGACGTTCTTCGAGAGATGCATGACGGAGCTTCCGGAGGTCATTTGGGAGTCAATAAGACTTTGGAAAAGATACGACAACGGTTCTATTGGCTACATGCAAGAGAAGACGTCAAAAAGTGGTGCCGAAAATGTGATACCTGTGCTGCTAGCAAGGGCCCAGGAAGGAAGCTTCAAAGAAAAATGCAGCAATACAATGTGGGCACACCTTTTGAGAGGATTGCAGTAGACGTCGCAGGACCTTTTCCCGAGACCAATAGTAGAAACCGATACATTCTTGTAGTCATGGATTACTTCAGCAAGTGACCTGAGGCATTTGCCATCCCAAACCAAGAAACCAAAACAGTTGTGGAACAGATTGTCTTCAATTGGGTGAGCAGGTTCGGCGTACCTATGGAACTTCATTTTGACTAAGGAAGGAACTTCGAATCTAACATCTTCCATGAAGTTTGTTCGCTCCTTGGCATTAAAAAGACGAGGACAACGCCACTTCATCCACAATCTGATGGGATGGTCGAACGATTCAATCGGACGCTAAAGGAACATCTATCTAAGGTTGTCGGCAACTACCAACGAGACTGGGATAGACATATTCCATTATTCTTAATGGCATATAGGAGTGCAGTACATAGCTCGACAGGACATACACCATCGGAAATCTTGTTTGGAACGTCAATACGACTGCCTAGTGAGGTGAAATTTTGATGCCGGACCATTGAGAATATGTGGATAACATCAAAGAAAGGCTCATTGACATCCATCAACGAACCAGAGCATTCATAAAATCATCTAGTGATCGGATGAAAACACGTTATGATGCCCGAGCAACAACAACAGGATTTCAAGAGGGAGACCTCGTGTGGTTTTATAATTCCCATCGACAAAAGGGACTGTCACCAAAACTTCAACAAAACTGGGGAGGGCCTTATACTGTTGTGAAGAGAATCAATGATGTGGTCTACCGTATACAGAGAGGGGCAAGCACTGATCTCTATAATACACTGGATAGTGGATTCCCTACAAAATATAACAATTTTTCTACTTCCAATTAAAGATGACAAGTACGTAGGCAACTCAACACAGTTCAAGTTGCTCAGATCTCAAAAATTCTACTACAACCGAAGAGGGGCAAAAACCAAAGTGGAATTTCTAAGAAAAAAAAGCAAAAGAACCATCACTTGTTTGTAAATTTGATTTTTTGTAATTTAAAATAATTGTAAAAGTGAATTTAAAATAGTTTAGTTGCAATTTTGTAAAAAAATTTGTATTTCATTATTGTATACAGTTTGTATACAGTTATACCGTTATACTAAAAAATAGGCAACTCAACATTATAACAATTCTCAAATGGCATCAACTTTCTTGTATGAATGCGCTATCCAGTGTATTATAGAGATTAGTGGGGGCAAGAGGCAAACTAAAAGTATTTCATTGTGACCGTTTACATCGTTATAGTGGTGAAAGGAGTGACGGAATGGGACGATCAATCTTAAGAGGGGACAATGTAACGATGTAACCACTCCTTTACTTGAATTACCGCCTAATATGCTCTCATGTGACATCAGCGCCATCTTGTGTAATTTTGTGGAGTTTTTAAGAAAGAGCTTTTAAGAAATATAGAGCTTTTAAGCTGAATGGAAAGAACGAGATAGCGTTCTCGTTGGAAAGGAACCTTCTAGATGGCTTTTGTGCCAGTACTTTCGAGTAGAGTCTCGAACCTCTCAGCTTACTATATAAGGAGAAACTTTTTAAGCACAGACACAGTTTATTTTTGAAAGCGAAAGTGTAAAGTTCGAAGTCAAAAGTATCCGGAAGTGAATTTAAGTTGCATACTATTGAGATTGATGATTAATAAAATATTTGAAGTGAAGTAAAGCGTGTTTAATTTAAAAAGGAAATAATTAACGGTTAACAGCTAAAAAGAAATAAGTTTTATATCGAACCGTGGTAAAACGTTACAATATGGTATTTTATCGGATTCGTATATTTTTTTGTTTAATTGAATTTTTGTAATTGAACATTTTCATCCAGCCATTTCACTCTTTGAAAGTTTAATAGTGCTCCCGATTCCGAGAGTAAAAACATCAAATGAAATTTAGGAACAGTATTGACGGTGTTATGAAGCTTGCTAAACAAATCGGCAAGTGTTAACAACACAGCGGTATCAGCGTTAAGGGCATATACCTGGAAAATAAAAAACGACAATATTAATATTTGTAGTTTAACAAACTAATTTGTAAAAACAGCAAAGTACTTCACTCTAATTTAATTATAAGGTACATAATGTTTAAATTATAGTGTGATTTACTTACATTATATAGTCCAAATGTTTTTTAATTGCGATGTGATTATAATTAGTGGCAACTTTGTATTCACTTCTATTTCAGCGGATTTTATATTCTTCAAATTGGTACAAGTTCTCCTTGAATAATTGTAATTTTACTTTGTTTGTTTACTCCATGGCTGGTACCAGTTACAACAATTTGATAGCCATTGGCTGATATCATGGCACCGAATGAGAAATCGTTCTTTTCCACAACTGTTCATACCGACCGACCCCGAAACGAACTGATGAAATGGCGAATGGCTAAAATTTATTTATTTTATCCTGATGTTGATTGTGTCACTGATCTCTATAATACACTGGATAGTGGATTCCCTTCAAAGTATAACAGTTTTTCTGATTCCAATATGAAGATGACAAGTACGTATTGTTGTTGTTTTTCAATATGGATGAACGTCGCCTGTTGAAATGAGATCATGTGCGTAGTGATGAGGGAAGGGTTTGAAGGGGAAAAATCAATTATGGATTAAAATGAAATAATTTTTTAACATAGAAGTAAAGATATATTACGTATGTATGTAATTGCATTTTAGTATGTGAAATAGGAGAATAGGTATGTTCTATATGCGCGCCGGTTTATGCGCGCGGACTCTCATATAATTCTATAGTACTCAAAATCGAAACCAAACTGTTTAGTTGCATGTGCGCGCCTGGCCTTATATTCGGTTTATATTCTTCTTGATTAACAAACTAACATACATTGTTAATCTATTTCAATTATTATATGGATACCCGTTCATATAAAATTAATTAGTAAAATTAATGTTTTCCATACTATTTTTTCGTTTTCTCTTATGGCAAATACATTGAATGTCAAATCGAAAAAAATTTTATCCCCCTCTAGTAGTTCAGGCACTGACTGCTAGGTGCCGTGACTCCTGGTGCCAATAGCGAGGCAAAATTGTATGAAGAGCTACAATTGTGCCTCGCTCTCAGATGGCGTTACAATTAGTTTTTTGGGATTCAGCTTCTTGATAGCTTTATATTCTTTGCTCTTAATAATGTAAAATAAATTTTAATGATGAAAACAAAAGCATTTTTTTAGTTTTATTTGTCAATGTTATTTTGATTTTGAGTATTCGAGGATTCAAAGGAAGTTGTATTCGTGTCCAGTTTTAAGTGCCATTGATAAATCTTCAATGGCTAAAAGACGCAACAGCCCATCTAAAAGTACACAATTTTTTTTTAAACAATGTTTTTTTTGTAATACAACATTATATTTGAGATTATCTTACGGCTGTTGCCTATTTAATCCTTTGCTTTCAGTTTCGTATTCATTTCTTTTGATATTATGAGGAGAATAGCGATTGTATAGACCCCAAATTGAATTCATCAATTTGCTGTTATATTTAACAGGGCTGTATTCTAGTACTGAAAATAAGATTCAATTATTAACAAAAATGATCAGTGTGTTCCTGTACTGTACAAAACAACGAATTTCTACACAACTTTTGTTTATTTGAACTATTTTTATATGAACTAAAGTATTTTCAATGAAAATTCGTAGAAATTCGAAGTTTTGGACAGTACACGAACAGATCTTGTATCTACATCACCAACAAATTCATAGAAAAATAATATCATACAAGGTGCCCCACAGTCACCGGCGGCGGCGTAGGCGAAAACCATAGATTCCTGAGGTAATTTTCTTGTTATTGCTTTCTTTTCGACTTTCAAAGGTTTTTATGAATTTTGGTGTCGTTTCTTTACCTTCTTTTACTTTGCAACAGACCAACGCAACGTTGACAAATCGGAACGACAACAAAACTTTAGCCTGCCAAAATAATCTTCCATGAGAAATGGGGTTTTCTAAATTGTGTTATCGCATCATCGCGTTTGTGTGGATACTTTCATTTTGAGTGGTGAAAGTTTCCTTGTCGTTCTTAAAATCACATTTGTTCAGTTTATATTTCAGAGCGCTTAATTCAACAAGCGAATCAAAAATGGTTTTCCAGCAATAGTGAGAAAACTTTGTGAGTTCCAGTGGTTTAAATATTGATCCGTGGTTCCTGCCCTTCTCGCCCATGAACTAATTGTTGCCGGCAACTCCGTCTCCTCGTGTGAAAGGGGACATACTTACATTGAACCATTGTTGAACCTCAGTTAATCCACAGAAATCGGCGAGTTAAAATTGCTGAAACACGGGTTAAAGTCAAAAAAAAATAAACACATCATAAAAGTGCCACTAAATGGGTTTCATAGTAAATAGCGGGAAACCCGTTTTCCGTATAGAAACAAGTTGTGAGGCGGGTAAAAACTGCTGAATCTTGTGTAAATTGGTTGAGCTACTTAAAGACAAAATACACTTCTTCAGATTGAAGGTAATATCTTTCGAGTTTTCATTTTTGTTCAGTTCTGCGCATGAAGAGACAATTTACTTGTATTTTGTTTTTGTAAATTGTGGAAGAGGGTCATTGAGATTGGGAAACACTTATGTTTTGTTTTCGTAAATTCTGACAGGGAGGTCAGGTGTAGCCTATTCACACCGGAATGAAATCTGGATTTCGAGCAAAAAGCACCAAAATTCATCGAAATCAACAAGATTTCCCATACATTTTCAGATTTCGTAATCTAGTAGATTAGGTACGACAAAATCTCCTCAAAATCTACTTGGAACAGTATGAATGTGAAACAAACATACTTACGTCGTTTTCGATTGGAATTTGGGAGTGTTGCATTCCTATCGAATATATAGAAAATTTGAAATAAATGGAGTGAAAAAAATGTCCATATTCGATAGGAATAAAACACTCCCAAAATCCAAACGAAAACGACATTAATTACTCATTTTCTCTTCAGTATAACAGTTCAGGAACAAAAAATAACAATAAAAAGGGAGTTTTTTATGTGTAGTCTTCCATTTTGTGGGTTTTTTTTTAAATAGAAAAAGAGAGAGAAAAATTAAATGTGCGGAATTGTCCTGGGAATTTTTTCTTTTTATTTCATGTGAAGTGTGAAATAAAAAGAATATTGGGCGCGTTCAGTATAATTGACGTTCTTATTCTCTATTATGAGATTGAAAACAGCATAATAACGCGAATAAACGTACCAGAGTATAAATTTTATTAATTTAATGTAAAATTTAATAAACTTTTGACTTTAAAATACATAAATATCCGAAATAAAAACATTTTTTATATAATAGTTTAGACATTTCACCCAAAACTGGATTGCAATTCTAGTTTTGTTTCTTTATTCATTCCGTTCTGCATATTCTGGATAAACATTTCGTCTTTTCCACCCATTCTATTCCTTATCCGAAATGAATAAAGAAACACATTCAAATAAACGAGACCAAAAATCATAAAAACCATCATAAGGAAAGGAATCAAAAACGAGAAAATTACCCCTTCAGTTTCTCGACTTAAAATGACCAAGGGAACCTATCGCTTTCGTCTACGTGCGCCGCGCCGGTCACTGTGGAACAACCTTTATACAAAGTTGGCTTTTTGCAACAATTCTAAATGTAACCAAATGCTCAGTGAAACAGAACGATGACTGGCGGGCGGTGGAAGTTAACCGTTGTTTTCTGTGATGTCAAACATCAGAACAAAGAATTAAAGGAAGGGATGTGTATCACATATCCATATACAGTGTACGTGAGTGTAGCAATAAAGTGAGGAAGTACGAATTAAAACAAAAAACAAAAAATTTAGATACAACACAAAATTAAAGTACAGTTTTTTTACAAATCTTTGATTTATTTTTGGCAATAAACCAGTTATAGCACAGGTAAAATTTATGTCGGGATTTTATTTTAAACTAATTCACAGTGGTCCTGCATTAAACAAAGGATTTTAAAAAGGGTGGTGGTTGTTTTAGTTCAGCTTTTGAAAATTTTGCCTTCAATTGCGAAAATTCTGGTAGGTATTCTAATTTGTTTCTTTTCATTCAATTCGGTTTTACAAATTTTTCAAAACTACGCCTTTCAAAATAATTTAAATATTTAAAAATAAATAAATAAATTTGGTGGCACAACAGCTCATGAAGAACTAGCGCTTAGTGACTTACAACTCTCAACCATTCCTGTGTGCGTGTCTGCAGGAATGGAGGGGATCAACAGTTTATTGCCAAATCCTAAAGCGGCACTTTTAAATGACAGAAGATACTCTTGGAAGATTTCTCACTTCCCCCAAGAGGCAGTAGCCCTGAAAAACATTTGTGTTAGGTGGCAGAGGCTGGGAATCGAACCCAGACTTCTGGCGTGAGAGTCCAACGCACTACCCACTACGCCACGGGCAGAATTGTAAAGATTGCATTCAATTAAAGACTGCAGTCAGTTAAGTCAGAGTTAATTGACTTAAATATTTGAACATAAGTCAAAACTTTGATTTTTGACTGTGACTTTGAAAGAAGAGTTAGCAGTCATGTACAATATTCTGACTTATAAGTCAATTTGGGCAGTCAATGGACTTACAGTTAATTGACTGCATTACTTTTTGACTGGTTGCAGTCTTTAAGTCACTGAAAAGTCAGTAAGTCATTTGACTGCAGTCTTTTAACTTAAGTCAACTGGCCCGTAATGAAATAATTGTAACTACTACACTACACAAAAATATTTAAATAGTTTTTTTTTCAAAACGCTTTAGGCGGTAAAAAGAATAAAAAGAAATAAATTGACTTAAGTTAAAAGATTGCAGTCAAATGACTTACTGACTTTTATGTGACTTACTAACTTTTAGGTGACTTAAAGACTGCAACCAGTCAAAAAGTATAATGCAGTCAATTAACTGTAAGTCAATTGACTACCCTAATTGAACTTATAAGTCAGAATATTGTACATGAATACTGACTCTAAAGGCCTGATCACACAGAACGCGGTCCAACGGGCCGGTCAATACTTCACCATGGAAGGAAAGACCGCGACGGGCAAATTTTGTTTATAATTTTTTACAAAGACCGGCGGACCGCGCTCTGTGTGACCCGGCCTTAAATTAAAAGTTAAAGTCATTTTGAAAGTCAAAAGAAGACTTTATAAAATAAGTCTTTTAAGTCGATTTACTCAAGTCATCAATTGACTTAAGTTTTTACATCTCTGGCCACGGGCTACTACAAAATATTTAGTAAAATAAAATTTTGCCCATTTTACTTTTCTAAGTTAACATTTTCTAACAATATTTATGCAAACTTAAACATTTCACGTTTTTCAACAAATGTTCATATACTTTTGCGCCATCAAAATAAATATGCAAGAGCGCGGTCTAACATTAAAAATAAATTTTGTGTGTTTTGATTGTAATAATTCCTTTTTTAAGCCTAGTATACAGTCTGTTCTTTTGAATAAAAAAAACTATTGTGGTGAAAAAAAAAATCAGGAAACAAATATCTGAGGTGAAACAATTTTTTTTTTTCACCACAATAGTTTTTTTTATTCAAAAGAACAGACTGTATACTAGGCTTAAAAAAGGAATTATTACAATTTTGAACAACGTACTACGAATTGTAGTCTATCAAATAAGGTACGGAGAAAAATGGAGGCGGAACAAGACAGCATACTTAAAGGGGGTTATAAAAATGCTGATGCTCCAAATGCATTTGATAAACAAACAGCACATCTCGACCTGTGACGTCAGTGGTCAACAGTAGCATAGTGTGTAGAGCACACAGCTTCGAAGACTGAGGAAATCTGATGCGCGGGTTCAAATACCGCATGATGTGTAGAAAGTTTTTCAAATAAAATTGGATTAAAGCTCAGCACCACTATAAAGGAGACTGATGATAGGGCAATTGGTGGTAGCACCTTTAAGTTGTTGTTGTTGTTCAAAATTCAATAAAATTTTTATTATTTATAATTATTGTACTATTCATATTAGAATGTCAGTTTATAAGACTTGACCATTCTTTATTCCGTCAATTTCATTCAATTTAATTCGTAAACAATTGGTGGTAGCGCCTTTAAGTAGATTTTAATGGCCTTTAGTCCGATGTTAAAAGGGTAGATACGTGGATTCAAGAGGACACAAGCATCCACAAGCTTTTTTCAAAGCGCACCTATGTCTTTCAACTCCTGGGTTCTCACCTCCAAGTGGTGAACATCGGGTGCCTAGTACCTTTAACCAAAGACAATATAATACCAAGACATTGCATCTAGTTTAAAATTTTGCGATCAAATCGCTAGTAGTGTGTTAACCCATGTGGTGACCTAGCCGATGTCTACGATTGCAAGAATGTCTACCTGCTCAAAAATCAATAAGGGACAAAAAAACAAGTGAAAATGCTTCCCTTCCCCCGACCGACCGCATCTTAATCTGATTTTTGGTGGTTGGTTGAAATGCAATATCTTGGTATTACATTGCTTTAACTGAAGATGGGGTTCCAATCCCTGTGGACGGTTTTAGGCGGCAGCAAACGATAGAGGTGGGAGGAGTATTCCCACTAAGACACTTCTTTTTTATACAGGCGGCAGCGGAAGAATTCCTCAGGTGGAATTAACGGTGGCGTCTACAGTTTCAGTCAGGCTGAACTACTTAGTGAACACATTATATGGGCTACTACGACATATTTGTAGGTCAAGCCTATAAGAAGCGGTGTATCCGGCTCCCCAAACTTGGAGTTATACTAAGGGTCTGGTTCACCAGGTCGGGGGTTGTGAGTTAGGTTTTTAGGTTGCGCTTGTGAGTTTTTAAAAAAAAAACAAAACTAAAGTAACGATTCAAAAGCAAGTTTTATTTTACGTCCGTCGACGACAAGATACCAAATACAACTCAACATTCAAGAGACTTTTCAAGTAGCACTTTATTATTGTGTCAGCAAAGTACTGACTAACCTTTTCCATGATGCTCATGTTACTTGTTTGCTCCGTGAAGGAATGTGCAAACTTAAACGTTTTATGTGGGAACAGAAGAATTCCCATATAATGAATTAAAAGTATCCGCTAACCGGATATCTAATGCAGACGGGAAAGAATGTGTCTTATACATAACTTCTCCCCCCTTTAGTTTAAAATTCTCCTGAATTTTATAGTTAATTTTTTCTTTTATTTTATTTTTAATTATTATACTAAAAATAATTAAAATTATTAAAAAGATTATTAACGTTAAGTTAATGCCATAAGAAATGTTTTTTTGAATATTATTTGAATATTTTTTATAATTTTTTGAATATTATTTTCATTTTTCAGGATAACATCGTCTAAGGTTATCTTGTCGCTAAAATTCTTAAAATTTGCATTCATTGGATAGTAAAATCTCTCTTGAAAAATCTCTTTTACATTTGAAAAATAATGATCTAAAATTTTTAATTCACAATTATTAAAATGGATCAATACATTTCCAGTTAAATTTAAATTTCTTTCATCACAATTTTGTTTTATGTTTAATTGATTTGCATTTTTGATAATGATTGTTTCGTCATCTAATACAAGTATTTCAGTTTTATTGTTTTTTATAAGTTTACAGTTTTGTTGAAAAATACAATGTTTACTTAAATTTAATTCATTCAAAGATTTAAGTTCTTTATATTGATACGTTAAATTATTATTTAAAAATACGATTTCATTTGAATGGTCTATTTCTTTGTGATCTTTATTTGGTATTGGAACAATAATTCTTAGTTGTATTTTTACAATTTCTTTTGGAATCTTAATAGCAAATATTAATTCATTTTCTTTGAATTTAGTTATACCTAATTTTATATATTTCATTTTATTTAAATCTATATCATACATTTGTATTTCTCCATCTGTAAGTAAATTGGGATGTAAAATACCATTTCTGGCTGATGCTAAATTTTCTTGTATGTGTTCAATTTTTTCCTTTATTATTTGTACTTTAAAAAGTTGATCATAATATAAATTTTGATTTATTGTCTTACTCGCTACATTATTTAACTGTGCTAATATTACTGTTCTATCTTTTTCTATTATATCCTTTATTTGTTTAAATGATTTGCTAAAATTATCGTTAATTGAAATTTGTTGGTTCAAGTTTGAGATTGCATTATGATTATTTATTTCTACGTTTTTTAAATGTTCTTCAATATTAACTCTGTCCTCCTCATCCATAGTACCAAACAGCCATTTTGATGCACTACCTACTACATTTAGTAGTCCTCTTTTTTGTCTGCTTTCTCGGGGTATTATGGTTTTCACTTTATTTTTTAAGTGGTTCAGTTCTATTTTGAGTAGTCCTTTATGGTCTGCGTCTAGTTTGTCCACGTTTTTTGAAATGTCAATCAAAATGTCTATAATCTCTTGTGGTTTAATCACATGGATTATAATGTCCTGTTTTTTAATTAAGTCGCCTTCGTTCATGTTTATTATTGTATAACCTGTTTGTCCTTTTATTTCTTCTAGTATTAGTCGTCCGTTAATTGGTAATACCAGAAGTGTCAACAATGTTATCATGTAAAGGGTATTAACTTTAAGAGTATAGATTCCTCTGTATATGTCGCTGGGTTCCGCATCTGGTCTGAAGTATATTTTCAACTGTCGTTTTATTTCTTCCCAGTTCTCCGGGTCCGGAACATTTATGAGAATCTCCTTGGCTCTTCCTTGTATTTTTTCATTATATATTGTTCTTATCATGAATTTTCTTAACGCTTGGTTTGTTACATCTCCAAGGTAATACTCGATGTTTCTTATAAAGCTATTGATAGTTACGTCCCCTGTCCCTGTAAATGCGCTGATGTATTTAATTTCCCGAAGCACTCTCTCTTTGTCCAATCGGGCTTGTTCTCTGGTCTGTAGATTTTGGAATGCGGCGTTGAGCTGTTCCAACTGTTGCTCCCTCACCCTTAGCTGTTCCTGGAGTTGTTCCATTTCGAATTTATCTAAATTCCTGCTTTCGTCGAACTGTTTTAACTTAGCTTGGCTCCTCGTCCTCATCAATTAGTACACTTTTCGTGTTTATTAATTGTTGTTGTTTTTTTTTTTTTTTTTTTTTTCACTTTTGCACGTTAAACCACAATTTTAATCTTTGTCGATTTTATTATTGGGTTTCACTTTCTCGTTATCTTTTCGATTTTATCGAGATAGTTTTTTATTGTAACCGATCACTCTTTAATCTTCGCGATTTTTCGAGATAGTTCGTATCACTAGATCCTTTAATTATTTTAAAAAGGATCCTACCGACTGCGCCAGTTAGGTTTTTAGGTTGCGCTTGTGAGTTTTTAAAAAAAAAACAAAACTAAAGTAACGATTCAAAAGCAAGTTTTATTTCACGTCCGTCGACGACAAGATACCAAATACAACTCAACATTCAAGAGACTTTTCAAGTAGCACTTTATTATTGTGTCAGCAAAGTACTGACTAACCTTTTCCATGATGCTCATGTTACTTGTTTGCTCCGTGAAGGAATGTGCAAACTTAAACGTTTTATGTGGGAACAGAAGAATTCCCATATAATGAATTAAAAGTAACCGCTAACCGGATATCTAATGCAGACGGGAAAGAATGTGTCTTATACATAACTTGTGCGTCAGGGTAACTTCCCTACCATTAAAAACAATAACGGTTCTGAAACACTACAAGCCTAGGATATGGATGGTTTTAATAGAGAATAGAGAGGGCATCTGAAGGATAAAATGTAAAAATCAAGGGAAGAAAAAGATGACTCAACCAAAGAGGAATTCTACGACCTCCTCGAGTATACTTATGATAGGTACCCCAAGTACGATGTCAAGGTTATTCTAAGCGACTTCAACGCCAAGATTGGAAAGGAGAGCATCTTTGGTTCGATAGTCGGAGGACACAGCCTGCACGACATTACTTCCAGTAACGGACTCAGGCTAATTGATTTCGTGGCGGGGCAAAATGTCATCATAGCAAGCACTCAATTCCCACACCTCAATATACACAAAGGGACCTGGCGGTCTCCGGATCAACGAACGAACAAACAGATTGATCATGTTGCGATAGACGCCAGACATGCTTCCAGTATCCTGGATGTCCGAACGTTCCGAGGTGCCAACATAGACTCGGATCACTACTTGGTGGTAGCTCAAGTACGTATGCGGATATCCATGACGCCACAACGACGAGCGGATGCTGAAAAACGGTTTACTGCTTGAACACAATGGGATGTAGCTGCAGCAAAATGAATCGCTGTAGCACAAGCTGTCACGAAAATATATCATTTATGTAGCAAAGAACGTCTACAATAGGGTAGCGCGACTACAACATGACTAGCTTGAGTCAGAAAGAGAGAGCGTTGAACGATCCCATATATGCCATCTCAAGTACAGCTTGTAGCGAGTAGAAAATGAAAGTTGAGTCAACTTTTTCTGCAGCGACTTCTCTTGCTACAGCTGCAGCTTCACATTGTAGCGCTGTATACTATTTTCGTATCTTTCAACTTTGACAGTGCTACATGCTGCAGCTGCAGCTTCACCATTGTGTTCAGCCAGTTAACGTCGCGAAGCTAAAATCACAAGAGAAAGCAGACCACGTCTCTCTTAAACTCTCAGTAAGTCCGCCACAAGTATCTGTAGAGGACCAGTGGCCAAAATGCCAAAATTGTCGCTACTGATGTGCTGGGTTTTACTAGGCCACCACAACGAAACCCCTGGTTCGATGAAGAATGCAGGCTGGCGCATGTGGCAAAGAATGAGACTTACCAAGCAATGTTGCAGACTAGAACCAGAGCTGCTGAGAGGGCAGCCCGGGAGCTCTACGGGCAAAAACGAAGAACGAAGAACGCCAACTTCTCAGGAGGAAAAAGAGAGAGCATTTGAAGCGGGTGGTCGAGCAAATCAACTGTCCATCAAATGATCACACTCCGAAAGATTTTGGAAAAAACCCAGGAGTTTCAAATCGATACACACCATCTCTTTATCGATTTTAAGGTCGCATATGATAGCGTAGACCGAGACGAGCTATACAGAGCCATATCGGATCTCGGCATTCCTGCCAAACTCATCCGCTGGTGCAAAATGACGATGGAGAAATCTCGCTGCTCCGTTAAAGTCGGCACGAACACCACCGAACCCTTTGATGTCGAGAAAGGTTTGAGGCAAGGCGACGCGTTCTCATACAACCTGTTTAACATCGTTATGAAGCAATTGTACGCAACTCGCAAAGTCAACAACAGAGGTACAATTTTTAAAAAGTCTGTTAAACTACTTGCTTATGCAGATGGTATTGGCATCATTGGGAGAACGAAGCGAGCTGTTACCGGCGCGTTTGCAAGTATCGAATCGGAGGCGGTGAAAATGGGTTTGGCTGTTAATGAGGATAAAATGAAGTATATGCTATCATCGAGAAAGGAATATCAACATCGTCGACTCGGGCAAAACTTCACGATGGATAGATACAACTTCGAAGTCGTCAAGGACTTTGTCTACCTGCGCTCCACTATAACCTCGCAAAATGACATCAGTGCAGAGATCAAACGAAGATTTACTCTCGCCAATCGTATGGACACCATACGATCGTAGGCACCAGTCCGACGAGTCTTGGAATCTATCCCTGACGGAAGTGCCCACCTTAGGTAGCGCACACAAGTGCAGAACGACCTCAACCACTTTGGAGTGCGTAGCTGCCTCGCTAGCTAGGGACCGAGCTGGCTGGAGGGGCTTGTTGGTTGAGGCCGTAGTCCCTCCTGGGCTAAAGTAAATTAAGTAAAAGGCCATTAGTCTAATTAACGTTTCGTAATCGGGACTTGGCGATGTCACTAATTAGTTGACTAGTGACTGGCTAAAAGCCAGGAGGGGGGCGAACCATAGCCATCGACTGAAAACCACAAGAAAGCACTGGTTTTCGTTTGAAGTTTGGCTGAGTTCTAAAATGTAGAAAATGTTTTGATGCGGAAGTAATACCTACATTTTTCGAACGCATCAGCAACGCAAACTTGATGCTTTGTAGAAATATCAAATTGCATGAGTCTGACGTTTCGGAGTGCAAAAAAAATTTAAATCGAAACTGCTAAAAATTTTTTGGGTGCGCAGTAAATGCGCATTTGATGAATTTTGGAACTCAGCCTTTCTAGTACAAAAATTAAAAAATACAGTTGTAAGTTGTTATGTCTCATAGCCTGGGGGGAGGTCAAATGTCTCCTCTTGCCCCCCCATGAGGGCGCCTATGGCCCAAAGTTTTCATTTCGTAGGTAAGTTTTGTATCATATTTTACATAATTAAAGTAACGTGATGTTGTTTAGATTAATTTTATGGGGAACTAACTCTGAACATAGAAGAAAAAATAAGAGGAACTGGCATATCGTGGAAAAACTGAGACTTTTTTTAAAGTAGTGTGAGTTTCAAAAACACAAATGCATTGACACAGGGTTGGCGTGAAGTAAGAAGAAGGCTAAAAGCTGGGCTGCCCAAATGATTTTTAGTTATATTTCACTATAAAGGTTTTCTTTTGATAAATTCAGATTCCTGCCTGAAATTTGACTTTTTTTGTGGCGGATGGATTACGATTTCTAATTTTTTTTCCATTCGTATGTGTGGAGCTGCTATTGGTTAAAATACTTGCTGTCAATTACACTGGTGTATAATGGTGTTACTAAAAAGAGGGATAAATGCTGCAAAATCCAGATCTGCTAAATTGATTTTTATTTTACGAGTTCTGCCTACACCGCCAGCCCGCGTTCTTTATGAGCTGAACAAATAACGCCCAAAACTATTAATTAAGCTACTTACGCTTTTTATTTGCGAATTTATTTCTCATGTCTGGCATTTCATTGTTCATCTTTACTTTAGCTACAGCCAATTCTTTTTTATTATAGCTCCCTAATTTGCATGCTGCAAAACCTGACTGGGGTATTGATGCCATTACCTTGCAACCTAAAAAAAATAATAATATTCAATATTTTGATATAATATTTTGTTGATATGTTCGCATGTATAATTTAAATTTTACTTTAAGATTTTTTAATATAATACAATACAACACTGAAGAAACTTTGAAAATCTAAGAAATTTATTTCTTATATTCGTATTTTTCTTATATAAAAACAATGGATATAAGTAAGAAAATTTTTATTACAAGAACAAGATTATTTTTTTTTATGAGTGAAAAAGTTCCTGAAAACGATTTAGAAAAATACCTAATATAAAAACAACTTAAACTTATTTTTTTCTAACTGAAGAAACTTTAATGTAAAAGTAATCCCGCCAGAAAATCCAGCCGTCTGCTACTATTTGGAGGGATTTTTTATTTATTTATTTTTGAAAAATAAATCTTCAAACTAAACATTTTGAAAAAATAGTGACAAAAATTGTGTTCAAACTAATTTTTTTTTTAAAAATTTAGGTTATATTTTTGTTTTTGATATTCGATGCTCCTATTAATTTCCAGTTAAACTAAAACTTTTAAAATGTATTGCTTAATTGTTCATAAATCTAATTACCAATAAATCACATCACTTTTTTTTTTAATATAATAAAACGCACTGTTAAAAAAGAAACACTTCCATCCACATTCTTTGTATTTTTACCAAATTTCAAACTGAACTTCTTGTTTTTTTTGTTACTTAATTCTAGACACAAACAATTCCTAACTTTATCACTATATTGCGCCAATTATAGCTATCACTGAAATTCATCATTGAAAATTTTAATGATTTATTTCAAGACGTTTAGAAAGTAAAATCTATGAATATTTGGATGCCAAAATAAAGCCTATGCCAACCTTCCACATAAATTGACTTTCATTTTTTCAATGATTGAATTACCTTATCAATGGACAATGATCATTAAAATAAGAAAAGTTATTTCAGGAAAAAGGTTGGGCCGAATTTGAAAGTTGCCCGAGACCAGCCAAAAAAAAAAAATCCGCGAGTAGTTCGACGAACTAATTGTTATGGTTCAAAACGTTAACGTGGTGAACCATGTACGGTGATGGTGTTTTTAGGACTATAATTTATAAAAAGTCTTTCATTGGCTTAGCTGGCTTTTGCTCTTTTCCAAAATTTTATCAATAAAATTGAATTATTTTTCAATTTGAATTTAAAAGCTGCTTGGTATCAGCTTTTAAATTCAAATTCAACTTCAACTTCGATATTTCTTCCATAAACAAAACGCCACGAGACGAAAACGATACCGAGATGAAACTAAGTTCTACGAAATGAAGACTACAATTAAACTTTTAAATTAACGAGAAAGGTACGAGAAACGATTTTTTAATATGTTTTTTTAGAAGATATTAAAAATTGTATAATCGAGATGAAACAAAAAAAGTTTTAAGTTATCAATTTTGAGATTTTTTGCAATTTTTTTTAAATAGCTGTCTTTCTTGTCTTTCTTGGAAAGGGTGTAGGTAAATGCTTTGGAAAATAAATAAAACAGTAAATGTCGACTTTTGTCACATTCATTAATTATTTTTAGATTTGACATAAAAAAAATAATTCATCCTAAAATTTGTTCAAAGCTAAAACTGCACTTTTTCATTCAAAGTCATATTGTGTCTTTTAAAATATGGAAGCGGGAAAACCAAAAATTACCAAATTAAAGTTGAGAGAATAAGTCAAATGATTAATGAACTGTTCAATTGAAAACATTTTGTCTGGCACTACTAACAAAATTTAAACTTAAGCATGCTTTTCGCTTCATCTACATTAGACCATTTTTAACAGAGATCCATGAACACTATGTAGCCAACTCGTTGGCGAGTACTTAAACGTGTGGACCCAGGGTTAAAAACGCTTTAAACAGGAAACATTTAAATTTTAAAACCAAATAATGGTAAAAAAGTGTTATAATAATTTTGCTATACAGTGCACATGCATAATTTCTTTTCAAATAATGATGCAGCCCAAAACTGAACTTCCAATTAATTACATGCGCGAAATTTTAAAAACGTTAGCGTATTTTGCTGAACTTCAAAAATGTCAAATGAAAAACGGCGAAATAAACCGCGAAACGGTAATTTGGCAAAAAATTCTGGCGAAATATACCATAGCATACGAAAAAATTTGAGAAGAGTGAAATTGTTGTATGACTGCTTTAGATAAGCTTAAAAAAAAACGAAGTTCTTCTTCACGAAATTACATAAAAACTGTTATTTTAGCAAATTTTAGCAAATATTATGCTCTAGCTCAAACAACAACAACAGAAAGTGCATAATAACTTTATTAATTACGGTTTACTTACATCGTAAGCAATCTTTAAGTTTTAGCAAAAAATACTACACGTTAGTGTTGTGAGTCGAATTTTAAGAAGGAATATGCAAGCCCCAAAAATATTTTATTTAATGAAAACGTAGGTGTTTTTTTTAAGGTTTTTAGGCTTGGTATATTTTTTAACTGAATTTTAAGGCCTTCCTAAAATCTTCACCTGCATTTTTTTTAGAATCCCTTAGTAAGTGGGTGAGCACAAACAAAGGGATTCTGAAAAAAATGCATACAATTTGTTTTGGTAAAATTTAGTGGAAGCACTACAGTTTTAGTATAACAAAAATTTCTTCTGAAGTTTTTAATAGATTGGTAAGAAGAAATAGTTAAGCATTGCGCAAACCTAAGCGATGGCGGTGGGGATGACGATAAAAATGTGGATGCCGCACATGTAAATCATGAGCTCTATGACCAAAAAAGTATTTTTAATTATAAAAACGATATAAACTCATTATAACTTCACTAATAATAAAATAATCGGATCTTCTGAAATAAATATGGAAGGAAGAAATGTCAAGCTACATTTCTGTATAAAAATTATTGTAAAATTAAAAAAAGTCATACCTACTTAAAAGCTGATTTAGTCTAAAATCAATTCGACTCTTATCATTTTAAATTCAAAAGTTGATGAAAAATTTCAGATTTTGGAAAAATAATTACCATTATAAACTGCTTAAATCTTTCTCTAAAATAATGCTAAACAATGTTTTAAGGTTAATTGAACAGGGGAGGCACTAAAATTATTTTTACAGGATTTTAACAATTTTAATTAAAAAATGTAATAGCCATGGCTTTATAAATATTTTTTTTTTACTTCCAAAATACTTAACGGATCTTAAAAGTTAAAGTCTTAAAATACTGTCATTAAAATGGACATACAACGTATAGAAAAAAATTTTATATAATTGCATTTGCAATTTTTAATTCTCTAACTACATACGTAGGCACCCACTCTTAGAAAACTCGCTGAATCAAAGCACTCAAACGTTCCTACCTACCTATTACCTTTTAAGTTCTAATATTCAAAAACATAGAACAATGTAACGAAGTCAATTATTTTATTAGATTCGCTCTTTTTAAATATTAGTGCCAATAATAACCTATTTTTCTCTAGATACTGCAAAAAATTATACCATTCTGAAATCTACATTTGTTGCGCTAATTTTTTTTAAATGTTTGCCATACGTTTTTTTATATTTCTTTTTTGGAATTAAAAACAAATGTATTTTTTTTAATAAAAAATAGTCCAAGAGCTATTAAAATTGTCTACCAATTATGTTTTGGCACCAATAGTGTAGAAAATAGCTGCAAAAGAAAATCAATGGAATTCATCCATTTGTAGTCGTGATATTCAAAACCGTCAACTAATTAAAAAAAAAATACACTGAACGAAAAAGTGCACATATTTTGAGTGCCCTTTAAGATAGCCAATTTTTATTTCCAGTTGAAGTTGAATTTAAAAGCTACTTGGTATTAGAATTGAACAAAAATCAATTTTATTGATAAAATTTTGGAAAAGAGCAAAAGCCAGCTAAGCCAATGATAGACTCTCCGTAAATTAAAGTCCAAAAATACCATCACCGTACATGGTTCACTACGTTAACATTTTGAACCATAACAATTGTTCGTGCAAACTATTCGCGCTTTTTTTTTTTGACTGGTCTCGGGCAACTTTGAACTCCCCCAAACTGGATTCCTGGATCCACGCCTGCCTATATAACCACTGACAATGAGAGCGACCAACGAATGACGAATTAATGAATAAATGGGATTTTGAAACATTTAATAACCTAAATTCTTCACAAAATTTAAATAAAATGATAGAAATATAAGCTAGATCAATTTTTTAATACTAAAATTTTCATTTTCATTACTAACACAAGATACATTTTAGAAAAGAAATTGGTCGTCGCAAACGATCGCAATTCATTACGACCAATTTGTTTTCTCAAATTTATCTTGTATTGGTAGTTAAAACTGAAAATTTTAGTATGTAAAAATGAATCTAATTTACTTTTCTATCATTTTATTTAGATGTTGTGAAGAATTGAGGTTATTAAATTGTTTGTAGAAATTTTGAAATTTTTCATCATGTTTTGCATTTTGAAAAATGAAAATCGATTTTCGAACGGCTTTCCTTCTCTTTTTCGTATACCGCATGATGTGTAGAAAGTTTTTCAAATAAAATTGGATTAAAGCTCAGCACCACTATTAAGGAAAATAATGATAGGGCTTGGCACCCCTTGAAATAGCTATATCTCCAGCCAAACAAAAATAAAACGAATTAAAATACCTAAAATTAATTCGTAAGCAATTGGTGGTAGCACCTTTAAGTTGTTGTTGTTGTTCAAAATTCAATGAAATTGACGGAATAAAGAATGGTCAAGTCTAATAAACTGACATTCTAGTATGAATAATAAAATACAAATAATAATAAAATAAAAATAGTTAAACTAAAAAAAACGTGAAACAAGGGTGACTAATTAACATATTCGATAAAAACAACATAAAGCAACATGCGGTGCTGTGTGAAATTGTGTAAAAACGAAAATAATAATGAGTGCACAAAGTATTCTCTTCACAAGTATATTTTGACTCATATGTTACATAAATTAATGTAAAACGATGTTTTTTAGATACTCAAATACATTTTCCTAAAATATATAGAATGATATTTCGTGGAATTTTGCTATAAAAAAGCAAATTGGTTTAAAATTAAAATACACTCCCAAAACATACTTCTCCTGTCAGAATTAGAAATTCTCGTCCAGGGACATATTGGATTTTGTTGGTGATGGCAAGGCGGTACAATCCGTTGGGCGCTCGTAGTGCAGAGTTATTTTTCAACGATTTAAGGCTCTCCCAAACCAACGCGATTAATCGCCGCGACAATAGAAAACAATAAAAACAACGTGTTGTTTTGTTTGACAACCACGTGTTGTTATTGTTGTTTTCTTTTGTCGCGGCGAATAATCGCGTTGGTTTGGGAGAGGCAATAGTCGTCGCGACGAATGAAAAGAATAATAACAACGTGTTGTTTTGTTTGACAACCACGTGTTGTTATTGTTGTTTTCGTTCGTCGCGCCGAATATTCGCGTTGGTTTGGGAGAGCCTTTAAGTTTATGTTATTATGTTCACTTTTAATTTTATCACAATTTAAAACAAAACATGACTTTCATTGAATTATTTATTTAATCGTATACATGTAATCCAAATTTATTAACAACTGCCTTGTTCCTTTAAAATTGCCCAAGTACTTCTGAGAAGATAAAATTCGTAATCTAGTTTTACCAGTTACATATATGTTTCTACTGACCGAAAAGAAATATCACTAAAAATCATTTGGGCGCCCCAGCTTTTAGCCGTCTTACTTCATGCCGACCCTGTGTGAATGCATTTACTTTGAAAAAAGCCTCAAGCCTGTTTCACAATGCGACGAGAAACGAGACGTGAACGTGACGAGAACTCGTCGTAGGTGTCAAACCAATTTCAAGCAATGAGAATATACCAGACTATTCACAACAGTTGTGTTTTATTGAGCTAGTTACTGTGCCGATTCTACAATGTTCCACATTAAGCCATCCATAGAGTTACAGAAGATCAAATGTGCTGTTAACTTGTTGTTGGTAGAATTTGCGTGTGAAAATTATGCTTAATGTGAAGAATTTCCTAATGTGCACATTAAGGAGTTGAACAAAACACACCTATTAAAACGTTTCTCATCGTCCCGTCACGCCATGAGTTCGAAAAATTGAAAGAAAGACGCGACGAGACGAGACGACGATTTTCATTTTGACAATTGAGAATAGAACACCGAGCGTATATGTATTTGTATTTATATTTATTAATTCAGTAGATGAATAAATAAAATACCAAAAATGGCAGAACAAATAAATGTTTTTATTTTGCGACTTATTAATTTTGTCTTCTTCTGCACTTTTGGTCTTTTTTTTTTTTTGCCTTTTGCTTTTTAGTAAATAAACACTCCCAACAGTTCTAAAAGCATTTTTGTTTTAACATTTTCTTTTTCAAATTTTGTATTTTATTTCCCAAATTCACTGAAAAACAAAACGAATAAGGCCAGGCGCGCACATGCAACTAAACAGTTTGGTTTCGATTTTGAGCACAATGGGATTATATGGGAGTGCGCGCTAGTTTATGTGCGCGGACGCGCGGACTCTCATATAATTCTATAGTACTCAAAATCGAAACCAAACTGTTTAGTTGCATGTGCGCGCCTGGCCTAATTTCTACGCTGTCGGTTTGAAGAACTCGCTGCATTGTGAATTAGGGAACGATTTTAAAACGAGAAAAGTTGAAAGCGTTTCTCGTCACGCTGACGTCTCGTTTTCTCGTCGCATTGTGAAACAGCCTTCAGTTTTACAACCACGATATGCCAGTTCCTCTTATTTCTTCTTCTATGACTCTATACCTGCTAATAGTTCTCTGTGGACTGTGTTGCTCAGTATACTTGGTGTTGGTATATGTGTATGTACATGATTATGTGGAGACAGACAAGAAGTAGACTGCTTTAACACAATCCACTTTGCAAATAATAGACTCCACATTTCTACAATCGCTTCAAGTCTTAAGGACTATTCACATGAGAGCGACTAACGACCAACGAATGAACGAACATTCGTCCATTTTGACATTTCTTTCACATGGCTTTTCTTATTCGTCGCGAATCACCACCAAGAAAACATAAACAAAAGTGATTTTGAGGTTAGTCGCGCGCGAACAAATTGTTCGTTGAAGTGTGGAACGCGAATAGAGTTTGACAATTCCTAACAATCAGTTTGGAATTCGCGACGACCAATTTGTTTTCTCCAATTTATCTTGTTTTAGCAATTAAAAAACAGATTCTAGTATTTAAACATTCTAATAAATTATATTCCTACGATTTTGTTCAGTATTTGTGAAGAATTTAGTTTTATAAATTACATTTATTTGTTCATTCGTCGGTCGTTAGTTGCTCTCATGTGAATAGTCTTTTAGGATGAGTTAGGGCGGCACCTATGCGGTAGGTTGACGCAAGATTTTTGTTCTATCGAAGTGGTGCCTCTATGTACATTATATAAACTCAATGACTTCACTAAATGTTAATTTTCTGTCTTATTTTCAGTAGATACCATGGACTCAAAGAGAAAATACGAGTTATATTTTTGAACTGTATCTATTAAAATAATCTTAATACATGTAAATAATCTCAAGTTCAATAGTTCAACACCAGGCACTAAAAACTTATGAACTAAAACATATATGTACTTAAACGTACATGTAGGAACCGTAAAAATGTGTACAGAAACATAATGTACTACATACCTCCACGATGATTCAAAAGTTCAATACTATGATTTTTCTTGGAAGAGCAGCAAAAACAGTTAGCCGTTTGAAAATTCACAATCAATACAAAATAACCGATATCTATATCAGTCACCTTTTTAAAAACAACCATTAAAATATTTAGGTATATGTACGTAGGTACAAATTACTCAAAAAATTCTTTTATTTTATTTTTAGGCAACTTTTTGATAGAAAATAATAATTTAGTATTTACAAAACAGGTAGGTAAATGAAATATTTAACTTCGATTCGAAAAATGGAGCAAAAGTACAGCCTTACAAAAACAAGCTCATGTCTGTTTAAGAATACAAGCTCAAATGAGACAAGATTTGCGATGTGGATTCTGACATTGTAGCTGTAGGTACACATATCTTATACTATTTCATATATTCAAGTGAAATGATATGAAATGTATTTCAACTCAAAGCTTATCAACTAATAGAAATGCATCATCATCTGACCTATAGAGTTCATATTTTTAACCGATTTTAGAAACTAAAAAAAAAACTTCAAGATAATATGATTGTGCTCTTTTATATTTTTAACCGATCCAATAGAAACTAACTAATATACTTCAAGGTAATATATGATTGCATTCTTTGTATTCAAGACTAATTTTTGGCTTCACAAATATTAAATAGGCTTTTAAATTTCTAAATGACGTGTTTTGTATAGAAGAAACGCCATTTAAAAGCCTGCTAAATAGTTAAAAGGACTATGAAATCGGATTTAACAGTCGTATTTATAAATGTTGTCTAACTTTGGGCAGTAGTCGTCCAAATTATGAATAAGCATCTTCAATTGGTGTCACCCCTTAGGTGCTAAAACAAATTAAAATATCTACATAATACGAGTATAATGTAATATAAATTAAGAACCAATAATTGTATATGTTTCAGTTCAATAAATATTTTATTATATATTATTATAACAGCATATTTCCAAGAATGTCAAGCTATTAAGACTCTGTCTAGCTAGAAAAAAAATATTATAAAGCCGTAAATCATAAAATGTTTAAAATTCTGGATAGGTATGGGAAAAGCTATAGAATATTTTAAAAATTAATAATTGTTCTTATTATTTTAGAACAAAAAATTTAAAATTTAATTAATTTCTCAAAACCTGCATAAAAAACATACATTTGTTTGGTTTCACATATCTTAACGGGTTTTCAATATTAAAATGACATATTTTGTAATGAATAAAAACGTTGTTTTAAGAATTAAAAGTCTGTTAAATAATTAAAAGGGCTTAATGAAATTGGCTTACTTAAATAAATTGTTCAACGGTTTATCATTTCAATTTTTAATTTTTCCTCTGAATGAGAGAAACTTTGATAAAATATAAACAACTACCGCTTTCCAATCTTTTTTGTATTTAACCAAAAGTTGAAGTTTTGCACTCTTTGGTTCTTGCAGACAGGAAGGATATTTTAAATTTACTTGTTGTAAATTGAAAATCTTCCTTTTTTTATTTTTTACAATTTGAAAAGCAAAGTGCATACAAAACTTACTAGCGGACCCGACAGACGTATATACGAATAGATATAATTATTATTTATTGTATTATTCATACTAGAAGGTCAGGTTATTAGACTTGACCATTCTTTATTCCGTCAATTTCATTGAATTTTGAACAACAACTTAAAGGCGCTACCAGCAATTGTTTACGAATTAATTTAAGAAATTTTTAATTCGTTTTATTTTTTTGGGCTGGGAATAGATATAGTCCATTGAAATGTTACAAAATTTTAGCCGAACCGTGCATTTTCTACAGGACACAATTTTTTTGATTGATCTGAAGGGGGGATCAGTGTGAGTGTAAAACCGAGTTTTCGGGATTGAAGTCCCCTCATTTGGCCGCAATTTTGGAAAAGGGGGCGTAAAAAGTTCTTCGCGATATCTTGAGAACCACACATCACACAAAAAAAATTACCCCATTTGTGTAGAGATTCAATTTATGTTAACACACTTTTTATCGTAGAATTGAAAACAAAAAAGTTTTAACCAAAAAAAAGATGACCGTTCTAAGAAATTCATCTTAAACAGTATATAAAATAAATAAAAGTAGATAATGATATTTTTCTTGACAATGGTCATCTTTATCTGATTATAAATTTTTTGTTTTTAATTTTACTATAAAAAGTATTTTTTTGCATAACTTGTAGAGAATTTAATTCTCTACACAAATGTGGTAAAATTTTGTTTGCGCAATGTATGGCTCTCTAATTTTCAAATTTTCGGATCCATTGTATGTTAACCTGGTTCAATACAAATCCAATAAAATAATCCCCAACCAAATCGGATGACGTTTAGCCGAGTTATGCGCGTACGAAGACTATTTTATTTCAGAAATTTTGAGATTTCAAGGTGCTTTCAGGATTTTTCTACATTTTGGGTGAAATTTTCTAATTTTTCTAATTTTCGGCTCCATTGTGTTTTAATCTGGTTTAATTAAAATCGAACAAAAAAACTACAACTAAATCGGATGATGTTCAGCCGAGTTATGTATGCGCTTAAAAAAATAAAAAATTAATTTGGTGGCACAACGGCTCATAAAGAACCCTGGATTCTGTCATTCCGGAATCTGGCACTCGGGATTTAGTCATTCGGAATATCGTACTCAAACCGTATTATTTCACTGTTTAAAGTTCTTTTTTTGAGAGAGAACAACTGCGAAGAGATCTCGTCACGCTGTGCTGACGTCTCGTTTTCTCGTTGCATTGTGAAACAGCTTTCAGTCTTTTATCTGTTTTCTCTTCACATTTCTTATTTTTTAAATTTTGACGCTCCCTTTTTGCCAAACCGTCTCTTTTTCCGTATTTTACTTTGTGCCTTTTGCTGCTCGCATATGGGGCATCCACCTAATCGCCACTGAAATAAAAACAGAGCCACCCTTTAAGCAAAGGAGTCCGTTTTGGATCCGCATACGTAGTTAACAACGTATGGAGGTCTCCTCACACGGATCCAACTACGGATCCGCCAAACTGCGTTTGGCGACATAAATTAGTATGGAAATTAGAATCACCACTGACCCACTATTGCGCATGCATTGTGAGAGTGAGAGTTCACCACTCAGTGAAAGGTGAAACAAAATCAGATCCAAAAGGAATCACAAAAAATCTACTTCTCCACTTCAGTTCTACATTACCTGCAACAAAGTTCTTTTCATTAAAATGTCGTTTTCGATTGGATTTTGGGAGTTTTGCATTCCTAACAAATATGGAAAATTTGGAGTGAATGGGGTGAACAAAAATTCCAAATTCAATAGGAATAAAACACTCCCAAATCCAATCGAAAACGATAAAAGACTTCTCCAATCAATAAAAATACAATCTACAAACTTATTTTATTGCACAAGAAAACGATGAAATGAACGAAAAACATTAGCATTTCTCAATTTTTCATAAGAATAGAGGAAAATAATATAAGAATAAACTATGTCTTCCCTACTCCACTTGCAAAGATGAACTCAACAAAGGCGTGGAGAATATTGCCTGTAGATAGTAAGAATTTTTTGAGGTGTGCGTGAAACACTCAGTTTAGCATAGATCCAAAAAAGACCGAGAAAGTTGTAAAAATTTAAATCCATGTCCACTTTTTCTTAATTTTGAACTAGAATTTATTTATTTGTATATCCTATGTATGAATAACATTTATTTTGGAGCGCAAAAATAAAACATTTGAGACTTGTGGCGAATATAAATTGAATTTAAATCTGGATGTAAGTACTTCAACTAGATTTATTGAATCTGTGCCTACTGGATTTAAAAATTTGAGTTTAACTGCGGATTTAATGAGTGAATAATATGGATTTTGATTTGATTTTTGGATTTAAATTAATTTACATCTGGATATAAGGATCAAACTAGTGAATAATATGGCCGTTATTTAAATAAAAAACTTTTTGTGATCTCAAAACATTTGAAAACCAGGAAAAAATTTACTGCAGAATAACAAGCACTTTTAATAAAATTTAATAAAACTTGTTGGTAATTTTTTTACCTAAAATTTTATCTTCAGAGCTCTTAGCATAAACTATAAATTAAAAATAAATAAAAATAAATTTGATGGCACAACAGCTCATGAAGAACTAGGGCCTAGTGACTTACAACTCTCAACCATTCCTGTGTGCGTGTCTGCAGGAATGGAGCGGACCTACAGTTTATTGCCGGATCCGAACGGCTAACGAGCGGCACTTTTCTGTGACAGGAGATACTCTTGGAGGATTTGTCAATTCCTCGCAAGAGGCAGTAGCCGTTTTTTCTTTTTAAATAAATAGGTGGCGAGGCTGGGGATCGAACCTTAGACCTCCGGCATGACAGTCCATCGCACTAAGCATCACGCCACGGCTACTACAAAACTATAAATTAACGAATATAATTAAAGGTCTATTCTATTTCGTTTCAATGCAAATTCTATAAGTAAATAGGTACGAGAATTTGAGACAGTGAAATTTCAGATTTTCTATTGAACGCGGCCAGTGAAAGTGAAAGTTTTGTTTGTTTTTTTTTTTTCTGATGATTAAAACCTATCTCGTTCTTTCCTTAAGTTTAAAAAAGAGACAAATCCTGTGGAGAGATACAAGCCGTCAAATTCAATTTTCTTAAAAAAAACTGTTATACATATAGAGGATCCACTATCCAAAACCTGCTGAAAGTCCAAATGACACGGCCGAACCCATTCACATGATGCAATTTTGCTCGGCCGTACCATTTGGCACTATCGTGTATGGCCAGCTTTACAGTTCAACCTCTACTCTGAACTAAAAAAGAAAAACCCCCAATGTTGATTTTATTTGTTAAAGCCTAGTACGCAGATCGCGCTAAAATTTATCTTCCATACAAATTTCTTCCAAAGATAAATTTTAGCGAGGATATTTAGCTAGGCAGTACGCCTCTTTTGAGGAAATTTGTATGGAAAATAAATTTTAGCGTGATCTGCGTACTAGGCTTAAATTTTTAAATATATTGGGTATTCATGCAAAAAAGTAAAACCCTGAATAAGTTTACCATTTGCTTATCGAATTTATTATTATTGTTAATTTTATTAGCGAATTCGCTGCGGAATTTTTGGCCAATTAGTGTAAAAATTCCAATACAAAATTTGACAGTTCATTAACCAAATGGTAAACTTATTCGGGGTTTTACATCGTTGCATGAATACCCCTTTATAAAATATGAAAATTTTATTTCATTTCATTGGTCAAGTTTTTTGTCGATAGATTAATTTGTAAATAACGAATCACAAAAAACAATACAAAAAAGCAATGCAAATGCAGTACAATTCAGAGGTGAGCAATACGTCAGTACGCACCACACAAACCACGAAAACATACATGACATATTGCTTTCGCAGTGCCCACGCTACACTAGTACGAACGCGCGTCCCGACGCGCCGACACGGTGTGCACTGTGCAGCCAGACAAGCTGTTTAATGAACTATTTGCGGCGAAATAAGCGAATTAAAATGTCAAAAATAAAAATTCAGAAGTGTGGTGCTGTTTTTGTTAAATTTAATAATAGTGCCAATTAAAAAATAATTTTAAAAAGTACATGGGTAAGAAAACTATTAGTGCTGTAAAGTTTCTCTTTACCAATATAACAAATTTAAAGTAAAGACATAAAACTAGATTGTGCGAACAACCAAGCAGCTGTGCTTTTTTGACATTTGAATCAGTTGTTTTGTTGTTTTAGAAAAAATGCGTTCTTCATCTAGCTTCTTCCGAAATCAGAACAGAATACCAATACATATTACCATAAACCATACCATACAGAAGTAGGCACAAGTATTTCAAGTTCACGAAAACTGAAAGTTATTTTATTAAATTCAAAATAAAAGAAGTAGATTAAATTATTCCGTACAATCTGCATGATCTTGGTGACTGGCGTTTAAGATTCAGGTGAGATACGAATACCTACGAGTTATTTTTCTACTCTTGCAATTTTTAGACAGATCTACTTTTTCATCTGTTGTGCAGCCGAACATCAGCAGTAGGCACGTTGATACTATAGTCGTGCTGATGCTCACATTGAATGCATTTAAGTAGGCACAAGTATTTCAAGTTCACGAAAACTGAAAGTTATTTTATTAAATTCAAAATAAAAGAAGTAGATTAAATTATTCCGTACAATCTGCATGATCTTGGTGACTGGCGTTTAAGATTCAGGTGAGATACGAATACCTACGAGTTATTTTTCTACTCTTGCAATTTTTAGACAGATCTACTTTTTCATCTGTTGTGCAGCCGAACATCAGCAGTAGGCACGTTGATACTATAGTCGTGCTGATGCTCACATTGAATGCATTTAGTTAAAGTCTCTCTAAAAATTACATACATATATATTTTTCAACTTCTAAATTTTGGGAGAGCTAGTGCTAGCATTAATTAACGTAGGTTTTCTGATAAACTATCGTTTTGCTATTTTCATCATGTACCAGTCGACTGGTCGGTATGGTGCGGCAAACCGCATCTTCTGTGCGTGTTGAAAGTAAAAACACTGAAAGTAGCTCTCAGGCCACTCGAATACAAACTCCCAAATAGACAAAAAGTTTGTTTAGTGAAGACAAAGTCAGAACAGAACAACAACTGATTTTGACATTTCTCACAAAATTCTGTTCTAAGTTGTTCTACCTCAAAAGCAAGTGCAGAAAATCCTACTCTAAAATGTTCCAAACAAACTCACTGTTGCTGTTCGTTCGGAAACTTGTTCTTTTCTGTTCTAAACTGTTCGGAACAGCCTCACTGAACAATCTTAAGGATTTGAAAGCTCGAGGAGACTTTTTTACTGCCGTCATATGAGCTTTTTGATAGTTATTCTCAAGTGGACAGGTTTGATCGTTATCGGGGATAAACTCGCAGTATTGCAATTGCAACACAATTCGCATATATTTTGCTAGTAGCTTCCGGTGGTTCAGATCGTGAAACTGTGAAAATGAATTCAATAGCCATGTTTTTTTTTTTTTAATCTACTTCGGAAGCCAGGTTTTTGGGGGTTCTTAAGTAAAACAGTTTACTTTTTAAGTTTGAAGATAAATTCTCAATTTTGTGTGGAAAACCTTAACCTAAAATGCGTATAAAACTGTTCTATATAGACTTTCCGCATACCATCTCGGCTAAGGCCGAGAGTACCCATATTAATTTATTTAATTATGCGGTGTGCGAATTGGGTTAGGATTGCAAAATCCGAATGTTAATTTTTGATGTTAATGAAGTGAATCTGTATGTGAAAACGTCAAAATTTAATCTCTGATAAAATTTAATCGAAATTTTAACCCAATTTGCACACAGACTTAAAGCTTAATACAAGCAAAACTTAAACTAAACAAAATAAAAATAAAAATAAATTTGATGGCATAATAGCTCATAAGAACTAGGGCCTAATGACTCAAAACTCTTAACAGTTTTGTCAATTATTCGCAAGAGGCAGTAGCCGTTTTTTTAAATTATTAATAATAATAATAATAATAGAGTTTCAGCAACCATCTTGGCCAAAGCCAAGAGTTCCTATCTTTGCATAGCAGAAGATTAGGCTCTATATTTGCCCTAGACTTAAAAAAAACTCAATTTATGAGGTCTTAACCTTTAAAATAATAATTTAATCATGTTGATTATGGAATCCGCAATAGTGGATCCGCAGTGATTCTCAGCATATTGTTCTCTTTTCTTTCCACGGCAAATCGATGAATAGAAAAGAGAGCACTACACTGCGAATCACTGCGGATGCTGTTTTGCGGATTCCATAATGGACATGAATATATTATACATAATTTATTTATTTATTTATGTATTTTCAACTGCAGACAGTGGTTGTCTAAGTTGCATCAGTTAAGTGTATGTAGGTACCAGTGGCGTGGCGTCCATATAACACGATTCCTATCGAGTTACCTTATGAAATTCTAACTTTCAACATTTAACTATGTTAATTAAATAACGATCAACATGAATCTAAATGAATGCACCTATAATATGTGTCCATACCTCACACCTTCGCACGCACGTGAGATTTTACTCGCCAACCCAACCATAATCACTCAGTCAAACACATATCAATATGTGTACTTTAGTTCTACTAAACGCACGCAAACACAAATCTTCATTAAAAAAATATAATGGCTCTTTTCTCGAACTCCACAATCTACATACCACGTCAAAAAAAAATCCTACCTCCCGCTGGAACTGGATAGTACAAAATTGTTCTCCTTGCTTTTGTTCCCTCATCATTTATTCACACAAAAAATTTCCTTAATATGACGCTGGCAACCGTGTTACTTTTTGCCATAAAAAAGCCTGTGTGAACAGAAAGGTGGCAAGGTCTCTGTTCAATACACGATTTCTTATGCAAAATAATAACTCGCTTTCAAGCGTCTTATTAAGGGAATTTTTTATGTGAATGAGTGATTGATAAGAAAACAAGAGAAACAAAGAGAACAAATTTGTTCTATCTAGCAAAGAGATAAGTTCTATTTGTTTTTATTGTGTTGATGTGTTGTATTTGAAGTTGGAGAAAACAGAATTTTGTATGTATCTCGCTGCGCTGCTGTATGAAGTTCATTGAGCAGGGCAGGTAGAGGCACATACAAATATGTTTATTGTGGTTGGAAGAGGAGGTTTATTGGTTTCAGTTTGAAAAATTCAGTTTAATTCAAAAGATAACTCGCTTTTTTCCGTCATATCGGTGAATTTTGAGTTGATACCTTCGCTGCGCTATGTTTATTGAGTTTTAAGTTTATTGAGCAGGTCAGGTCTGTTTCTGTTTGAAAGATTAAGTTAGCAAGCAGATTGTGATGCGTAACTTGAAGTGTATTTATGTGTTACTGTTTTAAATTAAAATCAAATAATAACAGGGAAATGTGTAAAAAATTTGTTTATTAAATTGAGTTATTTGAAATTATAGCTTATTACCTAATTTCAAATTATTGCTATCTGAAAATGGCATTAATTTTCTTTTGAAGGCAAATTATTTCAGTAAGCTGAATTTAATTTAAAAAAAAATTATAGGAATAGGACGCTCTACTCTTTCACTGAAAAAAGACTATATTATAGTTTTATATGTGGAGTTCTTTAATTACTTTATTTGTTCACTAAAAACAAACAATTTGTGAAGTTCCTTATTTTTGTCTTTAAAACGTTACTTTAAATTTGCATCTGCCAAAAACGGTTTCTTTCAAAGGCATTTTTATTATTTGTTGAGCTCATTGTAAATTTAAACCTTAATGACTTGAAGTATACAAAATTGGTTTGAATTTTTTTACTTGAAGAACGTCGAAAGTAGATTTGCAATAAACATTATATTTTAGGTAGACATTCCTATTTTACGTTTGGAGGTGACTAATTTTTCTTCGACTTACCATTCAAAATAATCCACGCCACGGCGCTGGTAGGTACATAATAAATATTAAGAAAATATAATACAATAATAATAATGAATGGTTTTTTTTTTTTTTTAGAGACTAAGTAAGTTTTGATAAGTTAAAATCAATCAAGTTGTAAAAATTACATATTATTAACGGGTTAATTTTGTCCATAGTTTACTCGTGAAGATGCTGTGTAGAAGAATACAGGATTGCGAGTTAATCTAGGGCGAGTATTGATGTTATTGATGTTGATTCAGAATGGCCGGTGAATAAATACAACCAGACATCAATTGGAACAGGAAAATAATGTTGTTTACCACTCTTCTTCTTTCCAACGTTTGTAAATTCAATAAATGAAGGCGATTCTCATATGATAGGAGATGAAGATTTCGATTCCATTGTAGATTACGTAAAGCAAATAATTGGAAACGTTTTTGAACACTTTCAATTTTGTTCCTAGCTGCAGCATATTTCGGGCACCATACACAACTGCAATATTCCAGTATAGGCCTAACAAGCGCACAATATAGGATTTTTGTAATATAAGGGTCATTGAATTCCTTAGAGAACCGGATTATTAAACCAAGGCTACTCCTGGTCTTACTAGTGATGAGGTCTATATGCGCATTAAAAGATAATTTAGAGTCAAATAAAATGCCCAAATCGTTGAATGTTTTGACTTTTTCTAACAAATGTTCACCAATAAAATATGAAGTATATAAAAGTTCCATTTTTCGAGAATAGCTCATAACTTTGCATTTCTTTACATTAAGGTCCATACTGTTTGAAGAACACCATTCAGAAACTCTATCGATGTCATGTTAAAGGAATAAATACACATATGAGTTGTTGAAGCTATAATGACAGCTTGAAATCGTCAGCAAAAATTAGGATTTTAGAATACTGGATGACGGTGTGTATGTCGTTCATGAATAAAATAAATAACATTGGGCTTCCTTGTGGGACACCCGATAGCACTTTTATGATTTTGGAGTAACAATTTTTAAATGAAACATAATGAGCCCGGTTTGTTAAGTAAGATGAGATCCAAGTTAAAATCCATTTGGGAAAGCCGTAATTATCTAGTTTGTGATATAAAATAGAATGACTCACTCTATCAAAAGCTTTACTAAGGTCAGCATAAAAAACATAAGTTTGAAGACCATAAACTACTTTTTATATATGAAATAAGTTTATATTTATTAACGTTAATACTTAGCTCAGACTTTATCTCATTTGGGAGGGCATTAAAATAATTAAATCTCAAATACTTTAAAGAATTCTGGGTACCGCTTCTGATACATCTATTTGGTCTTAAATTATCGTTATTTCTCAATCTGTACGGTTGCACTTCTCCAACGTTGACAATAAATGATTGCAGGTAATCCGGAACCAAAATAACCCAAAATCAGATATTTAAAACTGTCCACGCACTCAATATTGTTTCCATCCATACAACAGTTATTGGGTCAGTCACTCTAAACTTCATGTACTTTGTCTTTTTCACATTCAATTTCACCTTATTCATTTGAAGCCACTTATTAAGACCATTCAGGTCCGCATTTATACACTCCAATAAAACCTTTGCATCCTTCACACTTATATAAATTAAAGCTTCATCAGCAAACAACATAATTTTACAAAAATTTAATACACATTTCATATCGTTTATATACAAGAGAAAAAGCAACACTCCCAATACTGAATCCTGGGGAACACCAAGATCAACGCTCAGTGAACCAGAAATTGTGTTTCCAACTTTTGTTCTCTGAGTTCTTCCCGTTAAGTACGATTTAAACCAATCCAACTCTATGCCCTTTATTCCATTCATTTCCAATTTTCGTTCCAATATATTTCTGTCAATTGTCTCAAATGCACGTTTAAAATCCAAAAAAACTGCTATTATTGAATTACTAGAATCGATCTCCTTTCTCCATTCATATAACAACCAGTTTAAGGCGGTCTCGCAAGAATGGCCTTTTCTGAACCCTGATTGTTCTTCAATCAAAATCTTATTTGTCTCCATATAATTTTGCAGTTGACTGGCTACTAACCGCTACATTATCTTTTCAAAAGTTGGCAACATATTAATTGGTCGGAACTCATCACATTTCACCGTGTTCATCACTTTTTCTACCGGTATTACCGTCGATTCTTCCCAACTACTTGGAAATACTCCAGTAGAGAGCGAATTGTTACAAATTTTTAGTAGCACTGGTCCAATGATCTCTATTGAATTTAATATAATATCCCTGTTAACACCACTTAAATCCTTCTTGTTATTAAGCTTATCAATTAACGGAATTAACGAATCTGCATATGCATACTGGAAGTTAAAGACACAATCTATCCGTAAACTTGGAGGGACATATTGATGTAAGGGAATCGAATTATTTATCTTTTTCACACTCAATAAAATACCGTTTGAATTTGTTAGCTATCTGTACTTCATCACTACTATTGTTTTAAGTTATTAAAGATTTAATTACTTTCCATGTTCCAATTTGATTACCACTGTTCGCTTGTATTTGTTGACGAATATGCTCATTTTTAGCTTCCAAGACCTTTATTTTATATTCATTGCGTATTGTCTTATATCTTTGCCAATAAATAAATAATATCATTGCTGTAAATTGCAGCTGTTTTTTAAATGGCGAGGCTGGGGATCAACCCTAGACCTCCGGCATGACAGTCCATCGGACTAACCATCACGCCACGGCTACTACTAAACATAGTCAACCCAATTCTAAATATTCCCCGGGAAAAAAACTCCCCGGGAGACGCATTATTTCGGATGTAAAATACTCCGATTCCGAATTCCCCGGTTGAATTTTTTTACCCTCGATAGTGGAAATGAGAGTTCTGAATAATACAAACAGCTTTTTTTCAGTATTTGACACCTAAATCTAATTGTAGAAGAAAAATAAAACATAAACGGGGAAACATTTCCCCGGGAATTTTCATTTAGAATTGGGCTGAGTATTTCTTAAATCTACTTTTGGTGTAGGAGTGCGGGAGTTTGAATTAAATTATTCATTTTCGAAAAAAAAGATAAAAGGATTAGTGCTAAGAAAGAGTGCAGTTAAGGACGGCTTGTTTTAGAGAGGGCTTACTTATGTTGGGGTTGAAGCCTTAAAGGTTTTAAGTTCTTAGCTTAACGTTGCATTCGAGTTTAGGCCGTAATCAGTACGGTGATAGGCGACAAAAAAAGGTACACATGTCAGCTAACGAGGGTTAGAAAACAGAAATTTTCGAAGTAAATCAGGACAATCTACTACGCCATTTAATAATTGGTGAACAAAGAGAATGTCAGCAATGTCACGGCGCAGATTGAGGATTTGAATGTTTAAAATTTTAAGTCGGTTGCCATAATAAGGAAGGTTATTAGGATCATCCAAGCCAAGCCAAGCGTAAAAATCTTCGCTGGACGGTTTTAATTCGTTCAATGTATGAGGGTGACCCGACCTGGGTGGCATATTCAGGAGTGGTCTTACAAAAGTCATAAACGAATTTGGTAACGTAGGGGCCAGAGAATTCTTTTGATCAGCATTTAATAAAGCTGAGCAAGAGCTGACTTCTTATAATTCTGTCGTGGTGGTAGCGAAAATTAGGTAGAGTGTCACAAATTATTCTAGGTCGCAAAATAGAGGTTTCGACAAGAACAGGCTCACCAATAATCGAGCATTCCTTTTGTTGTAGAGTAGGAAGCTTTCGAGAGAATTTTATGCCTTCGAAATTTCTTAATGTTAAGTTCAAGAAAGCTTTTTTGGCATCAAATATAAAATTTATTTATGTCTGTAATAAAAGCATACCTTCAGGGGATGAAATTTGTTTCGGAATCCTCATATCGTTAGCATAGATTTGCAAATTATAATTAAGTAAAATCAGTTCAACATCATTTATAGTCAGAAAAAAATAAAAGAGGACCTAAATGGCTTTCCTGAGGTAAGTACTCCAGACAGTACATAAATAGGTTTGGAGACACTCGATCTGAAAAGTACACGATACTGACGATCACCTAAATAAGACTGAATCCAAGATACAAACAATCGATTGAAACCAAGCCTTTTTAGTTTGAAAAGAATGATTTTGTGGGATATTTTATCGAAAACCTTTTTGAAATCTGTTGCAATGGCATCTACCATTTTTTAACGCAAACATTGTTTTTGATACGAACTCAGTAAGGTTAGTAGTTGTTGATCGCCCTTTCAAGAACCCGTGTTACTTGAGGGAAAAAATTGGTTGACAGTGAAGAGACAGTGACTCATATATTATTCTTTCAGAAAGTTTAGGAATGCAAGAGAGTTTGGCGATAGGGTAACAATTGGATATATCATTTTTGCATCCTTTCTTGTGAATAGGGATAATAGAAGAATCTTTCCACAGTTTAGGGAAAATGTCACTGCAGTTAAGGGGCTGGGCTTATTCGTCACTAATTTATTTCAACAATTGCAGAAAGACCATCTGGGCCAGAGGGGAGAAATCGTCCTTTAGCTGAGTGATTTTATTGATCACTTATGAGGCTTATGAGGTCAGAGGATAATTGTTCAAGTAGCTAAAATAGTTCGGGTATTGTTACACGAAAAGGCCTCGCTAAAAAAATCTGCAAAAAGACTGGATATGGTACTAGGGTTCTATAATAATCAGTAGCAAAGAATAGTTAAAGAAAACAAAGTTATTAGTTAAACAATTTCAAAATAAACGCTTACTAATTCACATCATGTAGTAGCCCGTGGCGTAATGGTTAGTGCCTTGCCTTGGACTGTCACGCCAGAGGAATGGTTGATAGTTGTAAGTCACTAGGCCCTAGTTCTTCATGACTAAAGTTATTTCTTTTATTCACTACTACTACTAGTATTATTTTCTTACAATTTTTTTCATCGATGCCTAATAGTATCGCTGAAATCTGCATATTAAAATTACAATCTAGAACATTAGTGGACTTGACCCGTCTGTATGTGACAGCTTTTCTTATTTTTATTTTCTAAGAAATTTAAAAATGCCTTTAGTTTAGCTAAAACAAAAAAAGATCACCTACAATACTGAAAGAACGTTACAAAAGAACTGCATTATTGAGTCTGTAACAGACTTATAAATTTATGGGCTTTTAGTTTAGCTAAAACAAAAATTATATTACCTACTTCCATGAACAGCAGTGGTCTCCAGTCATGGTCTCCATTACACCGGGGGCCTGTAACACAACGTGACAAGTACTTGTAGGACAAGTGAAAAGCGACAAACTTGTCCTAAATCCTGTAACACAAATCGTCAAGTCTATGAAAGATCGTATCCTCCGGACAAGTATAGTTGGCCAAGTGGATTAAGACTTGTCAACTTGTCACGTTGTGTTATAGGCCCCGGGTCTCCACCTGAAATATTTCATAGATTACCATCTCACTTTTGATAGAACGAAAGACTGATAGAATACCATAAAATGTTAATTCGGCATCTTCATATCTTACTATTTCATTTGTCTCAAAAATTTCACAGGGCAAAGTTATTATTGTTAAAATCCACAAGAAAAAGACCAAAACTTCATTTTGACACCTTCAATTAATTAAAAAAAAACACAAAAAAAAATGAAACAAACCCACAAATATCAAAGGAAAAATTGCTTCTTCATAAAATACTATTCATAGCTTTCTATGAGCAGAACAATATGTGACGACATTTTTTATAGAATACTATAAGTAGCCTCCATGAGAAATTTTCATAGCATACACTACAGTATTCTATGAAATTTTTTTGTGGAGCCACCATGTTAAGAAATCTAATACAATCTTGCTAAAAAATGTAAAACGTCTTCGTTCTGTTTAAGGTTACACAATGAGCAATTTCGGTTTATATCAGTTCTATATGGCCTATAATTGAGTTGTTAACTCATTTCGAAAGCTGAGAACTCGTCTCTTAAGTAGTTATTTTCACCCAGTTTTAGATTTAACTTTTGGTAAATAGAACGAGTACTATATTCTCTTGCCCGTTCAAGGAAAAAAAATACATTTTGTCACCTATTCGAGAGATGCAGTCAAACAGAGTTTTTTCGCTGATATATGCCTGTTTGTTAACTAGAAACGTTGTACAACGTCGTACGACGTCGCAGAATTTCCTATCAAAACCAATAGGAAAAAAACCCAAGTTTGCTAAACTTGCTGAATGTTGCAAATAAACAAAAATAAACAAACAGACCTAATGACATAGGGAAGTTTTAAGTCACGGCAAGATCATACCAATTTTATATTGGTCTATATATATGTCGGACAGAAATCAACAGAAATTGTTTTTGTATGTTTCGATCAGACCATTTCATAACATTGATTATGTAGTCCGCGTTTGCCTTTAGATTTCGAATAAATATTAAAGGTAAGCCTGCAATAAATACGCACAGTGTTTTTATAGTTTCCTTTTAATTTTTCAATATAATTAACTTAAATGAGTGGAATCTGCAAATAGTATGGTTTTACTGCCTTGTTCAGGATCGATTTGTAATCCCCGCAGATTCGTATGAATCCGTCGCTCTTCACCACAGGAATGATAAGTGTGGCCCAGCCAGAGTATTCCACAGCCACCTGTACCCCTTCCTTTTCTAGATGATTTAGCCCGGCTACCACTCTGGCCTTTAGGGCGAGAGGCACGCGGCGAGGAGGCAACCTCACTGGAACCACGTTGGGATCTATTTCCAATGAAATTGGAGGACCTGTGTAGCACCCTAACTCATCAGAAAACAAGTCTTTGTAGCTAGTAACTATATCTTCACTAAGACTGTCTTCCGATACCAAGTTGAACCCCTGCAAGCCCAGTGGTGCAAACCAATTGCAGTACAAAACGCTAGATTTGTTGCCATTTAGGACGACTGGAAGATCAGTTATAAACTTGCTATTGTATACAATGTCAACGTCTATTATACCAACAACTGGAATGTGATTTTTTTGAAAATCTACCAACTGTAAATCACGTGGACGACGAAATAATGATATAACTCGAACCTAAGTCCACCTCAACACTACATTCATGGTTGTTAATGGTAATTAAAACACGAATGTGGTTTACTGCTGATTTCTTCCTACAACCATAACTTTTGTTGCTTGGTTTATTGGACTATGCAGCTTTTTTAGATCGGCAAACACGCTGTAAATGTCCTGTTTCTCGACAATTCGAACATATGGCGTCATATTAAGGGCAAGCAGCTCTTCCATGTGAAGCGCCGCAACCACTGCATTGAGACGACGATGTTGAATTTCGCTGCAATTTCTGCTTTCCAATGAAATGTAATGATTCTTCGGGATGAAGAATTTCATGCAGTTTTTTTTTTAGTGGCAGCTTCTGCTGTTGCCGGCTTCCCAATGAATCTATGCAATGTAAGTCGAGGCGAGGAAACTTCCCTGTAAAGCTTCATTCCGCAGACCACATGCTATTCTGTCTCGAAGCATGCGGTAAGAGAATTCCCAAAATTACAATTAATTGCAAGCTTTCGCAGTTCGGTAACATAAAGCAAAACACTCATTTGGTTGTTGGTCCCGTTTGAAAAAATTGTAAAATGCGGAGATTTTACATGGGATTGGAGAAAAATGTGTTTTTTTTTTAAATATCGATTCAATCTCGGAAAGATTTAACGTGCTTACCTCTTTTGGAGCTGCCAATGAGCAGACGAGGTTACAATTGTAGGCTGCAAACTTGTATCTTATTGGCAAGAAGGTATAGCAGGAAATGTGTGAATTAATTTCGTCTATACACATTGGGACTTCAAGCGCTTAAACATAATAATAGTTGTGGTGCTGATTGTATTACATCAAGCATTTTGAAAAACTTTAGCGATTCTCTTTGTTTACCTTTATTAAAAAAATAGCATTCTGTGATGCTTAAATCGATTTCTTCGTATTTGAAGAATAAAACTCAACGTGTAATCATTGAGAAAGTTTTCAGAATTTTAAAATGTACTTCCGGCGTTCCACAAGGGAGTCATCTCGGTCCTATACTTCTTATAATATATATTAGTGATATAATCAATGTTATACATAATTGTAATTATCTGCTTTACGCTGATGATCTAAATTTTTTTTTTTAAATAAATTGTATTGACGATTGAGTAAGAGCTCAACATGACTTGGACCGTATTTCAAATTGGTGCTCTCTAAATAGTTTAAAATTAAATATTGGAAAATGCAAAACTATATAATTTTCCAAATCTGTATCTGTGCTTAATTTTTCTTATAAAATTAATTCTAATCCTTTAATAAAAGTTACCGATATCAAAGATCTTGGCTTTATTTTTTGAGTTTGCAGATGTGATTTGGAATCCATGTTATAGAGTTCATTCTGATAGAATTGAACAGGTTCAAAGGCGCTTTACTAAATATGTATTTCATAAAATGCGTTGGAACTTTAGTCCTGACTATAAAGCAAGGTGTCTGTTGTTCGGTATAAAATCACTTGAATCTAGACAAGGTTTGTGAGGGATATACTATTCTATCATATAAAAAGTGCGTTTTTGCTATCTTTGATTTCTTTTTATGTACCAACTAGACAGTTAAAAACAAGAAGTTTCCTTTTTGCATAGAATAAATTATGGCAGAAATGAACCCATGCTTCGAGCTGTTTCCTCGTTCAATGAATTTTGTGTTATTTTTGATTTACATCTATCTCGTGATTATTATTAAAATTATATGATGATTGTTTTGACCAAGTTGAATTATACTAATTGTTGTTGGAAGAGATTTTATTTCTTCCTTCGGCTATTTTGGTCACTGATAGTGGCAATGAAACAAAGTTACAAGTTATAAGGATCAAGGATCCTTAACGTGTCTCCAATCTTACGAGAGTCTACTACTGCAAAAATGTCATCAACGTATTTCGAAATGAAGCGAGGTGTTTCGACTTTAGATAGCGTTTCATCAAAAAAATAGTCGAGAACTAAATCTGCAATAGTTGGTGACAACGGATTACCCATTGAAATGCCATGAATTTGCTTATATATAGTACTTTTGTACTGCAGATAGTTATTTTCTTTGAGGCTGAAATCAAGAATCTCCAGAAATTTACTTTGTGTTAGTTTTGTGTTTTCTTTTATCGTTTCCCATCTTTTTTGACTATACTTGTCGCAAGTTGAACCGGTATATTAGTTAAAAGCGAAACCACGTCAAAAGAAGCTAACACATCATTTTCTTATAATTCAACACTTTTTGCCTTTTCTACAAAGGAAACTCGACGTCACTTTTGTTGTCAAACCATTTATCGTTGACTTTTATATTAAACATTTTATACATATAAAGAAGCTTTTAATTGTGAAACTTTATGAACTGAAATAGCTTTTTTCTCAGTACGCATATCAAGGAAGACTTGATTTTGTTTTGTTATGAATTGTTTATGTTCTTCTGGTAATATGTTTTCTTTGATGCGTTTAGCAATAGACTAATTAACATGTTTTTAAAACAGAGAATTGCTAATCACAAGTCTGGTTTAAGCTACGACAACTCTGTAAAAACAACCCTTGCTACACATAGCTTAGAGAAAGGCAATAAACCTAATTTCGAAGGCGTTAAAATCCTTCAAACAGAAAGACACGCTTCAGAAAGGTACACCTTAGAAACCCTCCACATTTTAAAAAGTAACAACGCTATGAATAGAAAACAGGACACAATATATCTCAGCAGTGTATTGCTCTCTCGCTTCTTCCAAAAACGCCAGACGACATCACTATAAGACTGAACTTCGACAACAGAAGTGCTAAGATTTAAACTTAAATATTTTATGCAAACACGTTTTTTTCTTTTACTTTATTGTTTTATAAGTTTACCAATACAAAACTGTTTTGTAAAATATTTTTTTGGTTAATTCATTGTGAGTAAAGTCATTAATATTAACTTTTATTTAGTTTCTTGTTTGTGCATAAATGTTCTCTAAAATTTTATTTTTATAATGTTTGATAAAGATCCCCTGAAGAGGACAGCAATCCCTGTCGAAACGTTGGGAATAAATCAATGTAACTTTGTTTCATTGCCACTATCAGTGACCAAAAAAGCCGAAGGAAAAATAAAATCTCTTCCAACAACAATTAATATTATTAAAATTTGCATTCTAATTTGTTTACTATTATTTCTATGTTTTTTTTCTATATTATATCTGTTAAGTAATATCTACTTGTAGATGAAATAAATAAAAATAAAAAATAATATTTTTTTTTAAGCTTTTAACACCTGACCGTAGAATATTAATAGGTTTGTTCGTTGAACTTTACCAAAGGTTGATTCATGTTTTCTTGACAACCCTAACGGCCAATTTCTTCACAAAGTTCTAAAATTTATTTAAAACTCGATCCAGTAACTCTCGGTTTATCTTTGGAATTTAGTTTTAAAACATTTAGAACTTGATCATTTCTTCACTTCTAATCATTTCCTTAGAACTCAGTCTAAAATCACTTTTGAGTTTTAAGAACTTTAGATCTCGGTTTAAAGAAACGAAGTTCTAGAGTATATTTTAATACTTTTGTAGCACCCAGTATCATTTTCTGACACAAATTTCTGACAATCTATCAACAAATATTTAAATATTTGTCAGTTTCATTTTGCTGGATACTTTTTTTGTGAAGATATTTCTTTTATTTTGTTTATTAATTAAAAACACATTCTCATTTTTGTTGTACCAGTTTTGTTTGTATCGGTGTTGATGTTTTTATTTCGTTTTTAATTCTATGTTGTTTGATTTTGCGCGTATTGATTTTTGAATACTTGGTGTTGCAAGTAGTAAATGTTTTTATTAGTCCGACGACTCTAATGTCCCGAATCATTGATTATGGATGTGGTCTGACAAATTGTTTAGAAAAATGGCACTTACTTAAGATGAGCTTTGAGCATGCAATACTACATGTCTTTTGGTTTTCTTTCATGAAACAAAAATCTGGTGCGAGTTCAAAAATCAAAACTAATTAAAAACAACACCAGCATTATGCAACTAAATTGGATACAACAAAATTGACCATTTACTTAAAATTAATAAAAAGGATAGCTTTAAAACAATATATCTACCTACATAAATGCAATATAAGGCCATTCCAAAAACGCCACAAAGATCGTGTTTTTTGTGGCTTCTGTCCGGGGTGTAGATTACTCAAAATGTCTCTCAGATTCAAATTCGCACTCTTCAGTGTCAAGATGCGAACAATTGTCATTAATTACTTTATTTTGAGGAAAACAGTGCTTTAGATGCACTTTTGTCTTAACCAACAACGGCAACATTAATGCATTTCTGTTTCCTTCCTCACCAGGAAAATATAGTGGTTAAAATCTTGTAATATGTACACAGGTACACAAATTTGTGTTTTGTCCAGCAAGCTATCTGGTTATATGGATTTTTCAGCGCACGCGAAAAGGCTTGCACTTAAAACTAAATTTATCCCAAATTGATTTGAATTACCTTCTTTTTAAAGTCGAATCAAAATGTATAACCAAATAAGTTTTTTTGAAGAAATAAAAATCTTGTTAAACCGAGTTCTTAGTATCTAGACCCCCGAATTCGAGGGTCCAAGTTTATCGAAGTTCTATCTCAAACTGAGATCCAAATCGAAGTTCTAACGCGTTCGAACTCGGTGAAGAGTTAGAACTCAATCAAGTTCTAATTTTTCGATAAACCGAGTTTTAGGGGTTAGAACTTTGTCAAAAAATTGGCCGTAAGAGTTGTAAAAAAAACTGGGTTTTTGATTCTCAAAAAACACTTTAGGGCTCTCAATTGTGTTGACATTTTAAGCAAAAAAGCAATTCTGTACTCGAATAATTAAAACTTAAAATAAGATTGAAAAATTAATAAAAACAACTTTAAACGTTTCCATTTTCTTTTCCTATTTAATATTTTTCGTATGACACTTTGGCAGTTTATTCGTTACTTCAACTCGCCCCAGCAAAAAATCTAGATCTACTTCAGGGCGACCCCAGGTTTCAAAAAACAGAGAAATTGATTGTGAGGGTGAGTTCAGGGTTTTCAAAAAACCCTTTGGACGACCCCAGGCCGACTACAGGGCTCAACGAATAAACCTAATGTTTTGAAATATTGACCCATAACTGATAAAAATTTCGGGGAAAAAACCGCCATATTAAAAATACTTCCGAAAACTGTCAATTTCTACGAATTTTAGAACAATTCAATGTTTTTTATATGAACTTTGACAGAACTTTGAACTTAAATTTGTAGAAAGTCGCAGTTTTGGGAAGTGAACAGAGCTAATTACTCGCCTGGATTTTATTTTGTAACAAAATGGCCAAATTTATAGACTTCGAAAGCCAACCATATTGCTCTATTTTTAATAAGCTACAACTTTCGCCTTCACATTTTTTTTTTAAACTCTGATAGTTTTTGAGAAAGTTACTAAAAACTGAAATTCAGCCCCTTTCAGCCCCCGTAAAAGCTTAAGCGCCGGTCCAAATTTAGGGTACTTTTTGGAAAACGCTAAAGATACAAAAATTAAGATCACAAAGGCTCTGTCGGAAGTGAAAATCTAATTTTCCTGGGCTATTATGAATATTGAATAGTTTCGAATTTCCGCTCCTTTATTTTACTTTTCTGTTTAATTTGAACCTCCCAAGTATAGTTTCATGGCCTGATACTTTATCATTTTGACTTTCACTTGAGATTGTAAGTTGCTGCTGGGAATAACATAGTCTATCAATGTAGCCGAAAATTCTGTAATTCTAGCTGGTTGATTGACTAACTGCACAAGCCTCTGATCAGTCAAAATTTCCAAAATATCCTTTACATATAACGATCCCTTGTCAGTAAGTGACATTGTAGGTATTGCCGTTGCTTTTTAATAATTTGTTTTCTATTTCAAGTCGATTTTTTAGAAAATTGCCCCTCCCTATTAAAATTGCGATTTTTAAAAAAACTTTCGGTTTAAAGATCAAGCCATCGCGGGTGCTAAAGCGTTTGGTATTGAAGACTGGAAGCACCGTTCCCAGGATCGAGGAGAATAGAGATCTGCCGTGTCTCAGGATGGAGCTCGTTTGCTCGTTTAGTAAGTAAGTAAGAGAGAGTTTTAGGGGTTCGTCAAAAAATTCCATCGTATTATGATTTTGTGATTCAAGCGCCAAACAGAGTTAACAATTCCATATAAATTTTAAGGTTCTGCGGTTGTTTACACACAACATTTTTAAGTTTTCAGATAAGTCGCGTTTCGTCACAAATTTCATTAAGCGTGGTCCCGGTGAAAGGATTGCTTGAAGAAGTTTTGCTACAAATTTAATTTATTGTATTAAAAGAACTTTCCGGACTTACACGTTCGAAACGTGCGTCGGGTAACTAAATAATTAATTATACTTTTAATATTTTGTATACGTGGTAAATCGGGAAAATTTTTATAGGGAAGAGAAGTTGTTACCATTTAATTAATTATAAAGTTCCTTAATTGACAGTGATTCTTTTCCAAAACAAGAAAGTCTAAGTTTGTACACAGTTTGAATAAAGTTTATTCATTATGTTGAACGGCGTGTGATCCGTGAATAATTATTAGAGTTAAAAATCAAAACACTTAAATGATCCCACAATGAGTCGGTTTCAATTATTAATTTTAACGCGAAAACAACAACGAATTAAAAAATAATTAAAAGCTTACTTGGATGCATTTCGAGACGACCGGCGTCACATCATCAGCTCAGCATTCACGACTGCAGTGGGAAGTCAGCTTTTGTACAACACAACATAAACGTACATATATACATAAATAATAAGAGCGACGGCTGCTACTAATGTATACGAATGAACAAATTAGAATTAATGTTGCCGTTATCTAAATTCAGTGCATTTTTGTCTCTCAGTTTCAAACTATAAAAAAGAGTATGAGCGCATAAAAGAAATGTATTTCTAAAGTTTCTTTATAGTTTTGGTTTTACTTACCATTGCTTTATTAAGTATGTTATTTTTCTATGCATAAGCCTTTCCAGTTACATTCAAATGTAACTTGGAAAGCGTGATGTCAAAATATTTTTCTGAACCTGTAGCTATAGTGTTAAAAAAAACTGTCCAAATTATAAAGAGTAGAAAAATAATCGAATAAACTATTGCTCTTTAATTTAAACAAACAAACCAATTACATAGGTCGCTATTGAATTATATAGAAAGTAACAAAACTTAGTACCGAGCCTTGCAGCGTAAGTATCAATTAGGAGATACTTAGTCACAATCTGAGCGAGGATTTCCAGCTTCTTATCCTGGATGTGTCTCTTGAACAGTGGGTGGGAATCCTTTGACATTCTAATGATGAATTAATCTTGTTCCATGGCTGCAACAAGATCGTTGTTCTCATTTGAGAAGGTTTCGTATAAGCAGAATGTTCTGCAAATCTACTTGTTAATAATCGTCCAGACCAGGCCCAAATTTTTCGACAAACTTGCGGCGTGTCTGGATATGGTTTCCACTTTTGACAAGTTTAAAAAATATTTTTGTACCAATATCGGATACAACACAAAAAAAAAAACAAAAGAAAAGACTGACTGACTATTTTATTTTGTTGGTATCACAAAAAAAATAAGAAATAACCTCAAACTACTTTTTTTTTGTTTCACATAGATGTCAAAATTGGCCACTCAGCCACCTTATGTCATCTTCAATTGGAATGAAAAAAACTGTTATACTTGAATGGTATACACTATCCAGTATATTATAGATATCAGTGAGTATAGTCTTTTTGAATGTATATGGCCGAACCATCAAGCTTTTTTTTTTTGCAGACAATACTATTTACTTGAAGTGTAGATTCCATTGTGAATTCAAAAGGCAATCCATTGTTTGTTTTTAATTGGCGAGATTCGATAACCAGGTATTTCAGTATTGAGCACTCGGGAACAGATCTCACAGAATTCGTGTTTTGTAACCCACGTACGATTATCTTCGCACGACGAGACGATCTGTCGATAACCTCAAGCTTATTTTTCAACACATATAAGTCTTTCTTAAGAATCTCGGTCTCGTTGCGAAGTTTTCGATCTCCAGACGAAGAGGTGTTAAGTTATCTTTTTTCGACATCTTCCAGCTTATTATCCAGCATATTGCCCAGTTTCTTCTCAAACAGTTACCACGAAAAGACATCGGAGGTTTCAGCAGTAGCAGCAGCAGCGGTCGTACCAGCAGCAGGTACAACAACAGGGCTAAGAGCAGCAGCGGACGCACCAGCAACAGGTACAAAAACTGGACTAGCAGCAGCAGTGGGGGGTGGTGGAGTTGAGTGTAATAAGTGGCAGAAAAAATTTGTGTTTGACGTTTCGTGTCAGTATTGCCAAATATATCTATTGGAGAAGGGTCTTTTTTTTTTTTGACGAGTTAAGAAGTTAAAGGTTTTTAGCCAAAGTACAATCCAATGTCGTTTTTCAATGTAGAAAAAATTTGATCTTTTTGCGAGAAGATTTGTCATTTTTTATGTTTCCTTCAAAAAAATATGCGTTCTAGATGGGTTACCAAGGCGAAATATCTTTTTAGTTTGGGAGATTTGACTAGCGTTCAACTAAGAAAAAAAATACTAAGAACAAAATAATCCGCCGTCCTAACTTAATGTAAAATAAGAAGAAGGAAAACACAACTTTGAGCCCTGAAGTCACCTTGGGGTCGCCCAAAATGGTTTTTTGAAAACCCTGAACTCACCCTGGCAATCAAATTCTGTTTTTTTAAACCTGGGGTCGTCCTGAACTTGCCCTGAAGTAGATCTAGGTTTTTTGCTGGGGGAGTTGAGGTAACGAATAAATTGACAAAGTGACAATTAAGTTGTGAAGCATTTATTTTGTTGAAGACTCGTGAATCGTGATGGTTTATTTTTCAAATGGAAGTTACATAAAATAGTACAAATTGAATAAAAATATATAGGAAAAGAAAATGGAAACGTTTGAAGTTGTTTTATTAATTTTTTAAGCTAATTTTATGTTTTAATTATCAGAGTACTTACAGAAATTCTATATTGCTTAAAATATCAACAACCCAATTGAGAGCCCTAGGGTATTTTTTGAGAATCATGAAACCCAGTTTATTTTTTTTTAACTCTTGAAGTTGTCAAGAAAACCTGGGTCAACCCTGCGTAAAGTTTAACGAACAAAGCTAATGTAAATGTTTATTTGTCATAAAAACCAAAGTCCAGAATTGTCCATGCAAATATGTATGACAAACGAGTGTTTTTTTTTAAACGGATGGGAAAGTGTGAGATTGTTGCCAAAAGACCTATAAAGAGAATGGTACCCTTATTTAACTTGATAATTATCTTAAAAATCTAATGATAACAAAGGTTCGAAAAACAAGTATGTATTACGTTTTACATCTGAAATTTCAGATTTCTGAATTTTTGGAGCTTCTGATTGGCCAGCTGTCATAAAAAGGTAGATGACTTTCAGTTACGTTTATTCTAAAATTTCAGAAAAGAAAATTTCATCTAAAAAGCTTCTGCTAGAAGTTACGAATATATAAAGTTCTCTTTTATTTCGCTTCAATGCATATTTTATAAGTAAACACAGGAATTTGACACAAGGGCTAAAAAAAAAATGGCGTTCAACGAAAAAAAATATGAAATTTCAGATTCTGAAATTTCTGATTTCCTGTTGTTTCTACTGAAAATGAAGTCATCTTCCTTTAAAAAAAAACCTGTACTAGAAGCACTAGAATAGCTGCATTTTATTTTCCCCCAGATCTGATCCGGATTGGATATGGAAACATAAATACAAGTATTACAAAAACAATACAAGATCCAGGTCTGCCTTTGGATTTGGATTTCAAAATCCATTTTCTGAACACTTTCCTAGCAATATTTTAATTTTATAGGTTGGTTTGGTACCACTGCTGAGATTTACAAAAAAAAACTTAATAAAATTAAAAATTCTCGAAATTAAACACATGCCGCCATCATTCCAATTTTTTTTATGAGTATTTCTTCATTTAATAGAGCCGACGTGTCGCGAGGCACGGAAAAAATACATAAAAACTATTAACTTAATGAAAATTAAACTAAAAAAATAAAACTGTTCCATTTTTAAACATTCGCTCTTCCTTAGATACCAAATATTATTTCAAACAAGATTTGTAAAAATTTTCCTTCTGTCAATTTATTTGTTCAAAAAAATAAATAAAGCCAACTGTGAGAAATAAATAAATTTGTGATCCAGTTTGTTTTATTATCATGATCTGATCGGATTAGATTTAGTGGAAAATAAAATGCAGCTAATGTTGTATAAACGGAAAAAGATACTTGTTATAATTCCTCGTGCCGATTTTATACGGAAAACTGTATAACTCTGAAAAATCACAGTTGGAAATTCTTATTTAATTTAAGAACTCCCAAGTTAGTAGTGTATGTAAATTTGAGAAGAATAATTCTCATATTCCATTGGAATTCTAAATGAGCAAAACTATCAGAAAATCTAATGAAAAACGATATTTGTTTGTTGATATCTTTTTCCATACAAACAGTTTAACATAGGATGATTTTTCTAACGACCCAAGGATGAAAACTATTCTTTGTTGCTTTATTGAGTATGTTATTTTTCTATGCATAAGCCTTCCCAGTTACATTTGAATCACAATTCTTGGAAAGCGTGATGTCAAAATTTTTTTCTGAACCTGTAGCTATAGTGTTAAAAAAAACTGTCCAAATTATAAAGAGTAGAAAAATAATCGAATAAACTATTGCTCTTAAATTTAAACAAACAAAATAGATTTCAATAAAAATTATTCCTCAACAGCCTTCATAATAATTAATTCAACCAGACAATTGTATGATTATATCAATAAAATTGATACTCGCTAAACATCCGAAAAAATGAGCTGCTCTCGTGCTGATCCGGTGGCGCTTAGCTTCAATGATACTCTTCTCCGAGTATCGGACATACAACTCTTACAAGGTCCTCACTGGTTAAATGACCAAATTCTGTCCTTCTACTACGAATACCTTGAAAGATTAAAGTACAAAACCAACAGTGATCTACTTTTTGTTTCGCCAGAAGTTACGCAGTGCATGAAGATGATGGCTGACATGGAACTTGAATCTCTGCTCAAAGAACTAAATGCCGATAAAAAACCTTTCATATTCTTTGCTCTTAACGATAACGAATCACATCGTGCCGGAGGAACACATTGGAGCTTATTAGTCTTCTCAAGGCCCGAACGTACATTCTTTCATTTTGACTCACTGGGAAACTCAAATCAAGACACTATGCAACAATTTGTTAATCGCATAAAAGAAGCTTTAAATTGTAGAAGCTGTCACATGAAACCAATCCGTTGTCTCCAGCAATCGAATAGTTATGATTGCGGTATTCACGTTCTTTGTATGACAGATAATATTGCCGATTACGTGAATCGATTCGAATGTGTAGATGGAGTGGGACCATTACACCATGATACAATTAGTGCGAAGCGCGGTGAGCTCCTAAAGTTGATATCATCTCTGGGAGGAAAAGTGTAGGAAAGTTACTTTAAGATATTTAATAAAAAAAAGTCGTTCAACGACAAAATCTTACTTATTTCGTGTGAATTAAAATATTTAACATTTTGCTTAAATAATTGTAATTTATTTAAATTCCTTTTTCAATAACTTTAAATTGATTAAATTTTTGTATTAACGGCACTCTTTTTTTTTTTTAATTCGTAATGAATTAAATATTAATGAATAATTATTCTGTTTTTTAGACAGCGAAATTTAAATATATTACATCTATATGTATTATCTTAATAAACAAAAGTAAATAAGTTGATTCAGTTCCTTACAAGTGTAAACCTTTTTTTTTATAGATGTAAAAGAAACCTATAACTAGAATACACCTCATATTTAGTGAGTATAAGGACATCTTCAAAGAAGAACTTTCTTGTTATGGTAGTAAGATGACACTCTAAACAAATAAGAATCAAGGTCACATACCTTCACCGAAGGATTAGGCTGGAATACCTCAACAATTGATTAGCTTCTGGATGGCGTTCGTGCATCGAAAATTAAAAGAAGTTATACCACTAGGTGTTTAGAACGAAACTGTTTGTAGAATAAAAAGATACGGATACTATGACCTTAAGCAGATGGGAGGCACCAAAAGACCCGTCGGCCGGCCGGCGGATTGATTCAAGTCCTAGTCGCTTGGCCAGAATCTTGTTCTCTGGTCTGTTCATGATTGTTTCTTTGATTAAGTTTTATTTACATACATACATATGTATGTGCTTTCAAGTTTTGACATTGAAAATATTTATTCCTAAGAAAAATTTTATATCGCTCTGAAATGATCAGGTAGTTTATTACGGGAATAATTAATGTTTGACTAATAAAAAACTAGTCTGCTCTATCTAATGATTAAATATTAAATCACTGCTTAACTGGCTATTGAAAAATTGAACCTAAGCCAAGTGTGCGATCTCTATTCCCTAACGTGTAATTTAGTATACATATTAGATATCAGCAGCGTCGCGTGGACTATTTAGATGCTATAAATCTATAAACTATAAATAAATTTGGCAATTCCTTGAACAAAAATTCTTATTTAACTTTTTCTCTATCAAAAAGAAATCAAAATTAAAAAGACAGTATCATGAATTTACTTTTTTTATAAAAATAATAATAAATTAAATTTTTATATGCTATATTAAATCAATCTATTTTTTTTTTGATTTTTTAAATTACATTCTCAATCAAATCAAAATTTGAGCAACTCCGCAAAGATTTTTTTCCCCTTTTTTGTACTTTGATTTCAAGTTTTTATGTTTGGTGTCTACCGGCATCAATAATTATTTTTTTAGTCAAACGTATAAGAACTAAACGCGTTTTGCAATAATTTATTCGAACGATCCTTGAATTATTGTTCTAATGTTATAACTAAATCTTATTTTCCTCAAAATTTAATTTAAAAAAACATCGCATAAAAAAGTAAAAGAGCCGCGCAAAACTGTAACCACTTAAACTATTGCAATCTAAAAAACGTGGTGTATTTAACGGATACAACAAAAAACAGAAGGGCACAGATATCTTTTGAGTTCACGTAAACTTCACCAAATTAAAAGTCGTAAGAGTGAACTTTGACGCTTTGTGGAATCTTTAATTTATTTATTTAATTCGTTAAAATCTAACGTTAACAATGTTAAAAAAAAAAAAAAAAAAAAAATCATTAGCGATTTCATTTTTGTTCTGTTCTGCGCATCTACAAAAATGGTGGATCCAGTGCCCATTTACATGTCAAATTTCGATATTTGTTGTTGTTTTTAATATTGCAGTGTGAAGTGAAGTTTGTGGGAGCACTCGAGCAACCATTTTTTAATTTCTGACAACCTGCGCAAGATATTACCTTAGATTTGTGTACTGTGGAATAAGAGCACAGACTGATGTGCACAGAAAACTTTCGTTAGAGTATATACATTTGAGTAGATTGAGAATCAATTCATTTAAAATATTGTTTAATGTACATTTCTAATTTTATTTACTTAACGGACTAACCGCGTTTGATTTATTAATTCAAATTAATTGAATGCTTTCACCCGACGTTTCGATAAAACTACATTTGTCGTGGTCACGTGGGTTGAAAGTATTCAATTAATTTAATCATGTAATTTGGTCGAAACGTCGGGTGAAAGCATTCAATTAATTTGAGTTAATAAATCAAACGCGGTAAGTCCGTTAAGTAAATGAAATTAAAAATCATCCAAATTGTTTGCAGCAAATAGATAGATAGATAGATAGATAGATAGGTAATTTTTATTGTTTCAAAAGGAAAATAGCATAATTAACAATATTTTTAAAGTCATTGCACAGCACAGAGATATGATAACAATTTGTATCTTACTACTGAAAAATCAATGTTAGGTTAGTGAAGAAGCTATAAGTTAAATATTAAAACAGTTGAAGGAAAAATGGTAGCATACAATACCGATTTGATTCATTCGCCAGCTTTTTGATTGGTTTTGCAAACCATAATAGGGCCTTAAACACAAATAGTACATATGTTATAAAGAGTATATCTGAAAAGTTTGATCACTGTTTTGTGCGTCTGAAAATTAAAAATATTCTTTTTTTGAATATGGCAAATAAAGTAAAATCCTTCAGCTTTGACTTTAATAGTCTCAAGAAAACAACCTTTTCATTTTATTCTGTAAACTTTTCTTAACAAAATTTAATTTACCACTGTTTTTTGGCTTCACATTTACTCAATTGTAAAAATAAAATAAAATGCACGACTGGAACGCTTTAACTTGCTCTTATGTTCGACCACACTGTGGTTTTAAGTCTGAATCATAGTATATAAAATCTATAATATTTCTATAATATAATATAATCTATAATCTCATGAAGTCGTTTTTATTTATGTAGACGTAAGCGTGGTTGGTTGCGTTGCACAGTGCGGTATTTTGGGCTATAACCTGGTCAAAAATATTTGGGCACACTTTTCACATCAAATAGGTACCAAATGACTAAAAAGTTAGAAGGATACATTTTCATTTTTTTGGTACAGTTAAACCTACTTAAGTGCTTACCCACTTACCTCCCGATTAGCCGGAAAAAAAAAAAACAATTATTAAAAATTAAAATAAAAGCATGTACAACACTGTGCTTTAACTTTTAAAGCTGATATTTTATTCTTTATTTTGTTTTTGGATTCAAGTTGTTTCATTAAATAGTTTTTGAGAAATTAAGTTTTTAAGATGAAATTTAGAAAAAAAATGTTTTTTTTTCGTTTTTTAATTGATTTTTTTAAATTTTGCAAATATAAATTTGATAAATTTTTAGTCAAATAATAAAAACCTCATTCCAATAAATAGAGTTTGTTGCGCATATTTAAAAACACTAATGTTTGGAAAAAACAACGTGCAAATTTTTTAAGTGAATAAACTCATCGATGTGAATAAAATAAGTTGATTCTACAAATAATTTTTTGCTTAAAATACTACACATACCTTGATTAACGATATCCATATCAAATTTTTTCACCAAAATCACTTGACTAAAAAAACACGCAGACAAAATCGTGCTTATTCAACTAGTGCTAGTTGCAACTGATGGTGTCGTGACCAATTTATAGATAGACTTCACTAAAGAGAAGCCTGGTTATCTACCTGGTATGGGACACAAGCTTAATCCTGGGAGGGAAATTTGAGAAAATTGATTTATGGCCACGTTTCAGGTCAAAATACCACCTTGTGCGTTGGTTTCGGTTTGGTTGGCATAAAAAAAAAAACATTAAACAAGTGGTGGACCTAGAATTAAAAAAAAAAAATTGAAGCGTTTAAAAGATTAAGGAGCTAAACGACATATTGGAGATTTATATTTATATTATATTTATATTTATTTTTTTTGTCTATAACTTTATTTATAAAAATAAAAAACATTATTTACATAAGTATTAGATAAAATATACAGGGTGTAGGGTGTTCGGTATAACATGGTGGCTCCACGAGAAAGATTTCATAGAATACTGTATTTATTGCATGCTATGAAAATTGCTCATGGAGGCTACTTATAGTATTCTATACAAAATTTCTTGCCACATATTGCTTTGCTCATAGAAAGCTATGAATAGTATTTTATGAAGAAGCAATTTTTCCTTTGATATTTGTGGGTTTTTTTTCAATTTCTTTTTTTTCGAATTAATTGAAGGTGTCGAAAGAAAGTTTTGGTCTTTTTCTTGTGGATTTAAGCAAAATTAACAATAAATCAATTATTTTAATTGTTTTAACTTCATAACTTTGACCTGTGAAATTTTTTGAGACAAATGAAATATTAAGCTATTAAAATGCCCTTTCGATCGAAAAAGCTAGAGCGAGTAGGTTGGGTTAAGATAAGAAAAAAATCGTATATTAGGGATGTGTATTTCCTCCCTTTTAGGCGATAAGGGTAATTTTCTAAAAAATCGACTTGAAATAGAAAAAAAAATTATTAAAAAACAACAGCAATACTTACAATGTCATGTTATACTTTTCTTTAAAGCCAGAAGCTCTTTCTTTTATTTTCTTTTTAATTCAAATTATTTGAGAGAATTGTTTTTGAAAAATTAATTTTTAAACTCTATATTTTGAAAAATAATGAAAAAGCAAATTGTATTCCAACTAATTCTTTTCAAAATTTTACGTTATTAGTAATATTTTTGTTTTTGATATTCGATGCTCCTATTAATTTTCAGTCAAACATTAAAACCCGGATGCCTAAATCTTTTTTAGTTTTTGGGAAAATTGAAAATAACAATATCTACTTTACTACTTAATTAGTAGAAACAGAATCTTTGGAACAACAAAATAACCGATGGAAGTCAAATTCAAGGAAAACTTACTTAAATTATTTCCAATTTTCTCAAAAACTGGAATACATTTTGACATCTGGTTTTTAGTGTTTGGCTGAGAATTGATGGGAGCATTGAATATTAAACACAAAAAATATTACTTAATAAAATAAAATTTTGAAAAAAACTAGTTTGAACACAATTTTCTGATTTTTTTTTTCACAAATTCAATTTGAAAATTAATTTTTGAAAAACTGTTTACTAAAATAACTTATTTTAAAAAGAAAAAAAGAAGATGTTTTTGGCCTTACAAAAAGGTTAATATGCCATTGTAGTAGTGACCGTTGTTTTTTAATAATTTTTTTTCTGTCTTAATTTATTTCTAAAAAATTAGAATACAATTTTTTTTCATTATTTAAAAAAAAAAAAAAATTTGAGTTTGAAAATTAATTTTTCAAAAACATTTTCTCTCTAGTAACTAAAATTAAGAACAAAATAAAGGAATGGATTTCTAACTTAAAAAAAAAGTATAACATGACATTGTAGGTGTTCAAGTTGTTTTTTAATAATTTTTTTAATTTCAAGTCGATTTTTTTAGAAAATTGCCACTCCCGCCTAAACGGGGGAACATAGACCCCCCCTCCCATACGATTTTTTTCTTGGCTTAACCCAACCTTATCGCTCTAGCCTTTTGGTGCATCTTATACCGAACACTTTGTATATAAATAGAGTTTCCGGTAAACATTGGATAATCCTGAAACAGCCCTCTTTATGACTGCTCCGAAACAGACTTTTGAAAAATTGTACTTTTGTTAACTAGCAAGTTGCTTACAATAATTGCTTCAAGAACGATGTTAAATAGGTCAAACCTTTCTCGACATCAAAGGGTTCAGTGGTGTTCTTACCTACTTGACGGTGCAGCGAGATTTCTCCATTATTATTGCACAAGCGGACGAGTTTGGTAGGGATGCCGAGATGCGCCATTCCTCTGTATAGCTCGTCTCTGTCTACGCTATCATATGCGACTTTAAAATCGATAAAGAGGTGGTGTGTATCGATTTGAAAATCCTGGGGTTTTCCAAAATCTGTTTGATCGGCGGTTGATTTTCCGGGCCTAAAATCACACTGATAGGTGCCGATCAAATCGTTGACAAAAGGTTTCAAGCGATCACACAGTACAGATGACAAGTTTTTGTATGCGACGTTGAGGCCACTTACCTCACCCTTCGGCGTGGGCACAGTTCAACGTGATGTTTTTGAATTTTGCTTTGATGCGGATTGTGACCAGGCGCTCGCTAACATTTCTGAAACCCAAGACTTCATGCCTAAGTCTTCCCCTTACCACAAAACCACAACCAAAGTGCCGCTGACCCTGCTTCTTGCAGCATTCGCCGAAGTAGATGTGACACGATTTCATCCTTCGTATGCCCTCTTCATGCCATTGCACTTCCTGGATGGCTGTAATGTCAGCCTTTAGCCTATCCAGGTTCTCCTCTATTTGTTCAGCTGCACGTGACCTGTTTAAGGTCCAGACATTCCACGTGCAGATCCGAAATTTATTGTCCTTGTTTCGTTTGCTTGTGTTATTAACATTAAAATCATCCATACCCGAGGCTTAGTGTTGTTTCGGAACCGAAAACATTTTCCGTGGTAGGGAAGTTACCCCGACGTACAACCCCTGACCCTTATTATAACTCAAAGGGCGGGGAGCCGGATAAGCCGCTCCTTATAGGCCTGAGCTACGAATATGTCGTAGTAGCTTATGTATATAAGGTGTTCTCTAACCCCCAGTTTCACAGTTAGAGTTTAAACTTAAGTTCAGCTGAACCTGAACTTAAGTTTAAATTCCAAGTTCAACTCCTTGGGTTTCACAGCATAAACTGAACCTCAGTTCAATTAAACGAACTATATTACCGGAATACATTACCATTTTCTCAGTTCGTGCGATCTAGTCGTGCATATTTTTTGAATTAATAGACAGAAAGCATTCTCTATTTATATACATAAATATTATAATAAAGTCAGTTTATTAAATATAAATATGTTTGTTTATTTAATAAGAATAACATTAATCACTTCATACAGTTACTTAATTTTTTGAAAATAATAACGAAAAATTTTGGTATATTTTAAAAGGACTTTCATATATCAAAAATATGTATTAGTGTTTTATTTCAGACAATATAGGATGTGGTGCTCTAGATTTAAGTAATGAAAGCACAATTGCTGCAATACACTGATTTCAATATAAAAAAAAATACTTTTTAAATGTTTACTTCTGGACGTACCCAACCATTAAAAGCCTTTTCTAGCTCCTCAGCTACTGCCAAGCACAGTCGATCGTTATTGAAATTTGCAATTACTTGTACACCAAGTGGGACGCCTTCGCTACCCAAACCTAATGGTACGGCTGTGGCCGGAAAACCTAAAACATTGATTATTCCAGTGTAAGAAAAGTTAAGTGCACGCACTAGAGGCTCATTGTGATATGGTGCTACGGTGGGATGGGTTGGGTAAATAAAAACACCATCCTCTCCAAGTATATCTTGCATTTCTTGCCTTAAAGCGTTGCGTTTCTTAACAAGATGATGGTATTTTGGGGATCCAAACGGTATTTGGGCATTATCCACCAAAGCTGTGATCAACCCAATAAAGGTGTGCTTTGATAGGCCAACACAAAATTTCAGAAGTTCAGTGATGGGGTTGATTTCTCCCTTTAAATTTGCCAATTGATGGCCAAATCCATGTCCAGAATCGTCTTTCATATTGGCAAACCAAATCGATGACGATTGTTTGAATTTTTCTAGTTGAATTTTTGTTGCTTTGGAACCAGTTGATATTTGCAAGTGGTCAACTACTTTTCGCAGTGACTGTGTCAAGTCTTCATCAACAGGAGAAACTAATCTACTTCCTCCATCGCTTTCTTGATAAAAATATTTTAGTTTTTTTAAATCAACTGGTTCATCTAGATTGAGAAGGGCAGATTTTTGGCCAGAAATTACTTTCAACATTGGTTTCAAATCAACAGCATATCGACACATGGGTCCAATACCAAGGAATGAATTTTGCTCCAAAGAAAAAGGCATTGGAAACTGACCTTCGTTCGAGACAATATTTTTTGATGGTTTGTGACCAAATGTACCAGTGAAAAACGAGGGCATACGAATAGAGCCTCCAATGTCGGAGCCTAAACCGAATGGAGATGCAGCTAAAGCTTGAATACAACCTTCACCACCACTTGAACCTCCAACGATGCGATTAGTGTCATATGGATTACGTGTACGCCCGTGAAGTGTATTAGAACTTTCCCACCTGGAAGAAAAGGAAAATCAAACATTTTTTATATAGAATAAAGATAGCTTTTCCTACCACATGCACATCTCTGAAACATTTGTAAGGCAGAAAGGTATTGCACCGGCTTTCCTCATCAATCCCATGGCTTCTGAATCTTCATCTGAACGTATTCCTTTTCGAGCATAGAGTCCTGCCGTGTAAAGGAAACCTAAGAAATATTTTTGTGTTATATATTTACTTTATCAAGTACATACATTTTCTTTGAATGTAAAATATATAAACATAACATACATATACTACCTACAATAAGAAAAAACTTAAAATTCTACAATGCATTTAACAGCCGTTTTTTTTTTTTGAACATTTTCATCTTCGCTTAAAAAAAGTCCATGTTAAATACAACGCAATTATATATCTGCAAATAAAAGTGTTTGGGATATTTTATAACAGCAGGTAAATTGTTAATAAAAATAAAGAAAAATAAATGAACCAAGATGACTTCCTGAACAAATGTTTGGAGTCCTGTTAGTTAAATAATTTTAAATCCATTCTAGAAATTTTGAATGGAAATTCTTGGCAATAAGAACATCATGCTATACGCTATCAAACGATTTTGCGAAAATAACGTCGACCTGATGACATCTATTTTCCATAGCTTTAAGGATAATAAGTTGTATGCATTGATGAATTTTTAGTGGTAGGCCTTCCACATAAAAATCAATACTAACATTTTCTGACACAAAACACTTTGGCTTGGAAAATCTTCGATATAATCTTAAGTTTGGCTATAAGTCAATAATTCTCAATAGCTTGTTAAGATTAGGAATTGAAAAACACGTCTTCAGCTAGAGAAAGATTGAAAATGATGAATAGAAGGCTAATAAGTTTTTTAAAAAGATAGTTAGATATATAGTAGATAATTTTAAGTTTTTTCTAATTAGGGGTGGCCACGGCGCAGTGGAAGTAGTGCTTGACTGCTAACCTGGATGTGTGGGTTCGAGCCCCAGTCTAGGCAGCATTCTTTTCTATATTCCCTCAACTGAACGCCACCCCTGGGATTTAATGAGATAATCAAAACCTATTTCTCAGTCCACTGTGCCAACAAAAAATCTATCCTATCCTTCTATTCCTTCTAACATTGCCTAATTTATAAGACCCAAGGTCTTACTGGCAAATATATGTTTGTGTCGTTTTTTTTTTTTTTTTTAGGAGGAATGTTGTCTTTTGTGAAATTCAAACTTTGTTCCTTTTTTTGGAGGAGGCGAAGTACTTATGAGTAATTTGCGGAAAATTCTCGATGAGAAATTTATAATTGTAGCAGATTATATGGAGAGATCTCGCCTCTTTTTTCGCACAGAATTAATTGGCTGTACCATTGGCCACGTTCATAACAACGTTTTTGACAGATCTAAAAATTCAGTTCTGAAAAACGTAACACTGAACGCACAAAAAAGTCTGAAATTATTTATTCTGTTTTTATTATTTTTTGCACTTTAAAATCAAAATCCGAAAAGCGATACAAGACCCAGACGATCAGACCACACACCAAAAAAAAAAACTGGATCAAAAACTGTTTTTTTGTTGCTTTTAGCTGTCATCTGAATTTTCAGATAGAATTTTTCATCTGAAAATTCAGAAAAAAACGTAAGAAACGTAACTAAATGTCAATCGAAGTCAACTGAATTTTTATGACTGCTGGCCAATCAGAAGCTCTAAAAATGACAGTTCAGAACTGTCAAATGTGCTGATGAACGCGGCCATTAATTGTGTGCGGAAAAGTGACATATGGTCTCTATGCGTGTTTGTATTTGTTGTTTCTTTCATGGCTTTCTGTGATTTTTATGTGTTTGTGTTTGTTTTTTGTTTTTGCAAACCGTGTCACTTTCAAAGGACAATTTTACTTGTATCTACGGCCTGACATGCATACTGCAAGAAGATGTTACAGTAGAGGTACGCCGCAAGACGATGTTCTTTCTTCGCTTCTTTGGAACTTGGTACTGAATGAATGAGCTGCTGACCTGCCTGGAAGCGGAGAGCTACAAGTTGATTGTCTATGTGGATGACGTTGCGAAGCGAAATACTTGGGTCTTACTTTAGATAAGAAGTTAAACTGGAAACCTTAATAAAAAGAAAGGGTCAAAAAGGCCATAGAGGCAATCTTCGCGTGCAAAAAGGCCGTTGAAAATAAATGGGGTTTGAAACCCCAATGCACTTCGTAATCAGACCAATTCTAACATACGGTGTGACAGTATGGTGGACACTTTAGATAAAATAACATACAGCGAAAAAATAAAGAGGGTCCATCCAACGCCCAGCTTCCAAGTGTATAGGAGGAGTACTTTTGACGATAAAAGAAGTCCGGTCTTGGCTCAAAGAAAACGTGATATTAATAATGATGAATAGTGCATCTACTCAGATAGCCAAGCCGCTATTAAATCGCTCACCTCTGTCTCTACAAATTCTATAATATCTCTCAACTGCCGATAATCTCTCATGGAGATGGCACATAAGTTAAATATTCACCTTTGTTGGGTACCAGGCCAAAGGGACATTCCAGGAAATTGTTAAGCTGATGAACTCGCCAAAAACGGTAAAATGAATAAAAACAACTTTAAATGTTTCCATTTTCTTTTCCTATTTAATTTTATTCAATTAGTGTACTTTTTTTTATCTAATTTCCATTTTTAAAACTAACAATCACGAATCTCCAACAACATAAATGCTTTAATTTAAAACGGATGTCACTTTGGCAGTTTATTCGTTTCCTCAACTCGCCACAAAACCTAGCTCTACTTATCTACTTCCCCCAGGTTAAAAAAAAAACAGAGAATTTGACTGTCAGTGTGAGTTCAGTGTTTTCAAAAAACGCTTTGGGGCGACCCAAGGGCGACTTCAGGGCTCAACGAACAAACCTTTTATGGTATACTATCGCTCTTTCTTTCTATTAAAAGTGACATGCAATATGAAATATTTCAGGTAAAGACCTTAATCCTTTGTGAAATAACAGCTGATCAACAACAACTCAAGCTGTCTGATAATTTTCTGGATATTTGGATAGCCAATCGGATTGCCAACTGAAGGCATCTATTGGCGGGGGGAAAGGACTGAAAAGTTTGATGCTCACACATCTACAATAGATCAGGATAATTTTTTAATACGTAATACGAAAACAATTCGGGATCCCTCTCTCTATGTGGATCTATTTCAGGTAGTGTTAATTGCAGTGCAAAGAAAAAAGACAGGATATAATTGAAAATTAACAAAACGTTAGAAAGAGATGTTCCTATAACTCTTCTGTTAACACCAGGTCTTCACCTGAAATATTTCATAGATTACCATCTGTCACTTTTGATAGAAAAAAAGAAAGATAGTATACCATAAAATGTTGGTTGGGCATTTTTTATAGCTTACTATTTCATTTGAATCAAAAATTTCACAGGGCAAAGTTATAAAGTCAAAAGAATTGATTTATTGTTAATTTTGCTTAAATCCATAAGAAAAAGACCAAGACTTGGCGCCTATAAATAATTAATTACATTGGAAAAATCACAAAACAAAAAAGAATAACAAATCCATAAATGTCAAAGTCAAAATTTCTTCTTCATAGAATACTATTCACAGCTTTCTGTGAGCAGAGCAATAGGTGTCAAGAAATTTTTTATAGAATACTATATGTAACCTCCATGAGAAATTTTCATAGCATGCAATAGAGCCACCATGTAATGATCCGTATCGTTTTATTTTCAAGGAATGATCCAGATCCTGAAGCTGCTAATAAACTTTTCTGTTTCTGGAGTTCTTTTATAGTATTTTCCCCTTGCTGCGGAAAATGTGCCTCCAATCTTTGACCGGTTTACATATACAATCCACTATTTTGAGTGAATTGTAGGAGTAGTGGCATATTTGAAGAAAAATAAATTAAAAAACAAGAAAAATACACTTTGTTACACATTTTTCCAAAATAGAAACGACATTCGTCGAAAAAAAAAAGTAACACGTAACAAAAGAAATCAATTTAACTTAAAATGCCAAAAATATAGGGCATAACCGAAACTCACCTTTTACAGCAATGCAATCTTTTGTAGAAATAGGAACTCCCAAAAAAGGTTTTGTTTTTAAAAGTTCTTCTGATGAGTAAGTTCCGGATGCTATTAGAGCATCTGCATCTGCGGCGTCTTTAAGTGCTACTTCAAAGCGTTTATCAACGACACAATTAAATGTTGGATTAACTTCTTCGACTCGTCGTATAAAAGCCTCCAAAACGTTTACACTTGTGATCTATAAACAATCATATAGTAAATGAAAAGAAAAACTTAATAAGACAATAAAAAAACAAAAGTATACTGACCTGTTTCGATCGAATTTTCTCGGCCAATGATGTTGCTGATTCCAATAGCAATGGATCAGTGATTGCTGGCATTGAATTGCCTTTTTTGCCATAAATTATCATAAAAAATAATCTTGCTATTTTTGTTATTAATGTGAAAAAGAAATGTTCCACGCAGATAACAAAAGACCTTCGATTCGATGCGTAGGTGGAAAATTCATTTGTTTCGCTCATGTTATTAGAAATGTATATTTTTATTTTGTACTTTTAAAAATGGTTTCCCTGATTGGAATGACTTTAAATGCTTGATTTCGTTTGAACAATACTATCAATTAATACTTCATTTGTATATATAGATGTATTAAATCTGAAAATATGAAAACAAAATTAAATGATGAGAGCTTGCAGCATACAAAGTTTGCATTTATTCCTTACAAATGGAGCTACTACCCGTACTGTTAATATATTATATAATTGGAGTTGTTTTGGGCGATTATCACGCGAGAAGTGTTATTTTGTGCCCTTGATAGTCCAGTCAACGAAGGAAAAATAAATGAAATAAATCGTGTAGTCTGGATTATTTTTTTAAGTGGTAGGGGTGACCCCCAGGTACAACACACTAAAAGTCCCCAGCCCAGGCCCGCGAGCTTTAGACAGGAGGGGGGGGGGGGGTAAAGGTCCCCTTTTGTACTATTTCGTAAATATTTTGAAAACCAAGAGTATTAGCGGAAAAGTTTACACTACAATATGAAAGTAAATTAAATTTTCTTCAAAATAGGTTGTATTCATATTTTTGCTAGGAGCAATACTAAGAGAGATATGGGGGGTACAAATGTCAGAAAATCTGAAAAACCATGTCAGTGCGTTAAAAATTTAACGTTTTTTGATGAATTAACCCTGAAATTATAGAAAACTTAAATACGTATCGATTCATGATAGTTCCATTGAATTGATGAGAAAGAAGGTATGGGGTTAAAGAATGTGGCGAGAGTAAAAATATCCTTATTTAATATATTTGATACAGTGTTTTTTGTGATATGAAAAACACTGTATCTTTAGAGGTAAGAAGTATGCAATGTGTTTCAAGTTATTGACCAATACTTTGTGAAATAGTTTAAAGAAATATATTAAGAAAAAACTTGCTAAGGAGGGGGGGTCCAGTTGCCCCCACTTATCCGGGAGGGACCATTTTCTGAAAAAATTGGATCAAAGTGCAGAAATAATCATTTAAAAACAACGGAAACATCTACAATGCTATACTATAGCTTTTTGAAAATGCAAAAACCTATTTTATTATTTCACTGCTAAAGCAAGTAATTTTAGTTAAAAGTTTTTGAAAAAATTGACTTTAAATCAAAAATTAAAAAAAAAAAAAGTTAACTTATGATAATTTTTGTTCAAAATTTTTTGTTATAAAGTACTAGATGTTCGTTTAGTATTTGATACTGTTTTTAATCCTTAGGTGAACGCTAAAAACTAGATGGCTATAAGTCTTTTAGTTTAAGAGAAAATTGAAAATTATGAAAGCTACTACTTTTTTTAGAAAATTATTTCTGTAGAGTAATTAGTACATTGAAACGGTCAATGCTGTAACGAATAAAAAATTAGGTAAACAAATCATGTAGTCTGGATTACTTTTTTAAGTGGTAGGGGTGACCTCCAGGTACAACATCCTAAAAGTCCCCAGCCCAGGCCCGTGAGCTTTAGCCAGGAGAGGGGGGCTAAAGGTCCCCTTTTGAATAGGCAATTAATTATGTGCGAAAACAGGGGGAGATCTCTACAAATAATCTGCTACAATTATCGATATTGCTCATCGAACAGCGTACTACAGAACGAAATTTTTCGTTTGTGAATTCTTTGTGTCATTTTTGTAACGCATCAGCATTTTTCGTTTCGCATCAGCAGCATACTAGGCTTAAGCAAAGAAAAAAAAACAAACGGGGTTCGAACCTACAGAAATTCTTTTCAGCAGAATAATGGCATTTGTCTCGAGTTTCTCTACAATAAGTAATGTTGCCCAAGAAAAATTTGCAAAAAAATTGCGGAATAAATATCTTAAGATTTTTGAACACAATGCTGCCTAAGCCCATTGTCGAAACTGGCTTGCATAAAAAGTTATTATTAGGGGTTGTAAGTCAAAAATACTTATTTTTCGCATATACATTTTTAATGGCAAACGCTACCGAAAAATATTTCATCAAAACTAAAACTTTTAATCATAAGATTTTCTACAAAATATGTTGTAACATTTTTCCGACTTACCGTTTAAAAGATATGGCCATTTCAAAAAACGTAAAATGACAAAAAGATCGGTTTTTCAGATACATGGGGCTTATGGCGAATCAAAATTGTAATCAAGAATTTTGATCGACTTTTGTCGAATAGACTTTTTCCGAATAGACTCTCGCAATAAGCTACAGGGTAACTTCTAAATAGTGTGTGGTTTTGAAAACATATTCATGCAAGATTTGGTCATTATGTGACCCTCTCCAAGAAATCATTAACATGTGATTCCTAACATCTAGACTGCTTAAAAGATATTATTTCAAAAAAATTTGTCGAAAGTATAAAATACTGTTCTTTGGCTCTTAACTCTGAAATATCGACAGTCAAATTCTGTTTTTTGAAATCTGGGTCGTCCTGAACTCGCCTTGAAGTAGATCTAGGTTTTTTAGGGCCAGTTATAGGAATCAGGAAAAATTGAAACATTGTGAAATTAAATATTTTTTTCCTGATGGTCGGTTATAGCAAACAGGAAAATTACATCGTTAAACAAGCTTTCCGCCAAATTTACCTAAACAAACACGAAAAACTTTTTCTTTTGCAATCCTGTCAGTGGAACAAGAAGAAATTGGGACCCAAATCATTGGAACGATTTGTTTCATTTTGTTTCAAAACACAACTGGCTACTGGCACGAAAAATAAATTTGCAACAATTAATAAGAATTGTGAAATTAAAAATGTTAAGTCGCCAAAAAATTCTTTCAGTTATTTGTCATCGATCAGTGTAGCAATTGTGTTTCAAAACGAATGATAACATCGTAAATTTCACTTCGGAAAATTTTTCCTGATTCGTTTTCCTGATTGCTATAACTGGCCCTTTTGCTGTGGCGAGTTGAGGTAACAAATAAACTGCAAAAGTCACATAAGTTGTGAAGCATTTATTGTGCTGAAGATTCTTGATTGTTTGTTTTTGGAAATTATATAAAATATTACACTAATTGAATAAAATTAAATAAGAAAAAAAAAATGGAATCCTTTAATGTTGTTTTTATTAATTTTTTTTAACTAATTTTAAGTTTTAATTATTCGAGTACAGAATCTCTTGCTTAAAATGTAAACAACACAATTAAGAGCCCTATAAAGTGTTTTTTGAGAATAGAAAACCAGTGCTGTCGAAGTACTGCAATTGAAGTATGCGTACTGCTTTTTAAGACTCCGTTCTTCCGTACACGGCTAAAGTACTACTTTTTTTAACTTTTCCATACGAAATCTTCAAATTTATTATTATTGCTCGGCTCTCTAAACGCCCACGAACAAATTTCTCTACGAAAATAAAAAAAAAAAAATAAACAAAACATAAAATCTAAAGCACTCAGAGCTTAGAATTTGTTTCGATTTTCGTTCAGAACGTGATCAGAACATGTTTAGATCTTCCTCTACTAAATGTCTGGTCCATATCAAGACATTTTTATATATCTTCGCTGGGCAATTCATGTCATGAATGTGACATGACATTTAGCGTTTACTTACTTTTACTTCGGTAATTTCGAAAATTTCAGAAATTTGATTATTTAGTTTTACAGTTTATTTCATTTTAAATTTTATAATATCTTGTTTTTGTTGTTTTCTCTTTCTGTTTCTGAATTTTGATATTTTAAATTAAGTTCAATTTGAATGGATTTGATTTAGGTGTGTTAAACTATGCACGTGATTTCCTGAAATTTCCTCACTTCGAAGTATGATTTTGTGGAAATAATACACGTTTTCATAAGACTTGAAATGAGGTAATTTGCAAATTACAGAAAAAGTCGTCAAATCTCAAATTTCCTAATTTCATTAGGCCAGACTGTCAATCGTTTGTTTTTGTTATTTTATACCAAAACTTTTTCAATGTTTTAAACATTACATTGAATTCTGTAATTTTAAATGGGTTCCATTCCAGTTTCAATGGAATCCATTTGGTTGTTTCGTGCAAATTTGGTTGAAATAACCTCATTTTGAAATGTGAATTTGTATGGGAAATGATATGATTTCGAATCTTGCCCTTATGAAAACGTAGCATTAGTGTGCGCATGTATTAGTTAGTATAGGAATATATTAATAGACCCGCTTATGAACTAAGCGCATATGAAAATAGAATTATAATTAATATATGGCTTTTTTGTACCTTTTTAATTTTAAGCGAAGAAATGTGTAAGCACACCTAAATAAATAAATAAATTTGATGGCACAACAGCTCATGAAGAACTTGGGCCTAGTGACTTACAACTCTCAACTATTCCTGTGTGCGTGTCTGCAGGAATGGAGGGGACCTACAGTTTATTGCCGAATCCGAACGGCTAACGAGCGGCACTTTTCTGTGACAGGAGATACTCTTGGAGGATTTGTCAATTCCTCGCAAGAGGCAGTAGCCGTTTTTTCTTTTAAATAAATAGGTGGCGAGGCTGGGGATCGAACCTTAGACCTCCGGCATGACAGTCCATCGCACTAACCATCACGCCACGGCTACTACGTGTAAGCACACCTATTTCTACAAAATGATCAAAAATTAAATTTTTGCGCTCAGAACTAAGTTTCAAATCATCATCGAAAATTTTCAATTGCGAGTGCTTGATTCATTCAGCACGATACCGCTTAAACTATAAGTTATAAAAATATGCCTATGTAGATAAATTTTTTCTGGTCCGTTTCAGTCATTGGCCTTATCGACATGCATTTTATTTTGTGAGTTGGAAAATGGGCGGTACTAGTATTTATATCATCGCTTCACACTTATTTATTTAAACATCTTTATAAATTTACCTATGTACCTTTATGGTTGGTCGAAAGCTTTTAGAGCCTAGTGTCAACATAGTACTCAAATAACGATTGCTTTAATTGCCACACATTTTTTAAACTTCTTTTATTCCAACACATTGGATATCCCTCTTATTCAGCATTTAGTTATGTTCTATTAAACTTTTCTCTATCTCATCTTCGTTTTTTCTTTAATTACACAAGTATTTTTTCTTCTATTGAGGAATTCCATTGTAACGTACCCGACTTTCGTACAAAGTTTTCGTTATATAGAATAGATTTAAAAGAACAAAGCCTAACAATTTGACTTAATACTTTACGTTTTTACATAAAAAGAAGTCATCGCTTTAATGTGACGAAGAATTTATAACTCAAAGTTCGAAAATCTACTAACTATACAAAGATTCATTTGTGTCACATGCCCAACAGTAAAACAACTAAAGTTTTTAACTGCTTTTATTCTTAGGTTATTTTAGCAAGTTTTAAATAATCATAACAAAATTGCATATTCCACAAAATATTAACTGACTAATAGTACGGGAGCTAGCAACGTCGATAAAAAAGTTGATTTTAAAAGTCCTGGTTTTTTAATATATTGTTCCTCTCACTACCACGGTACGGTCAGTACAAAATTTTACATAGTCATTTATTTTATAAATTTGTCTCCAAAAAAATTGTCTTACTTGTATTCCATTGTTTTATTCTAATATTAATTTATATTCAGAACTGACTTTAACTTTCTTATCCGACCAAATTTATTTTATATCCTCATAACTATGTATCATAATATGTTCTTTTTTAAGTTACACAATAGTGTCCGGCAAGGTTTTAGCAAAACAACGTCAGGCACCTGCCAGACGGGTTAATAAATATTGCAAATAGTTTGTAGAACCGGATGAGATAAAAATTTAAACTGTTAAAAGGAAATATTTTTGGCTAACTTTGCGTGAAAAGGTTTTTTCTTTGAAAAAAGTAGTTTTCATAATTTTCAATTTTCTCAAAAATCATAAGATTTAGGATCATCTAGTTTTTAACTTTTGACTAAAAATTGATAGGAGTTTTGAATATTGAAAGCAAAATTAGTACTTAATAACGTAAAATTTTTAAGAAAAAAAAATAGTAAGTGTAGCATTTTTTTTTTTGTTTTTTTAATTCGGAGTTTGAAATTGAATATCAAAAGAACTATTCACTTAAATTTAATAATTCAAAAACATGATCAAAGAATACATTCTAAAGTTTTCAAAAAGCTATATTACATTATTGTAGGTTTTGCCATTGTTTTTTAATAATTTTTTTCCTGTGCGAATGCTCATATAATTTTAATTTTTCTTAAATATAAAATAGTGTCTGGCGAGGATTTTGCAACGTCAGACACCTGCCAGACATGTATATTCATATTAGAAACAGTTCTTAGAACTTGATGAAAAAAAAATTAAGACTGTTAAAATGACTTCGAAAACCATTTTTTTGCGTTAGAAAAGGTGCGCTCCCAGGAAAACGCAACAACTCCACCAGCAAGACTCCCCTCATTTGAACCGTGGTAGTGAGAGGAACAAAATACTAAAAAACCAGGACTGTTAAAATTCTTTCTCAAAAACGTTGCTAGCTCCCGTGCTATAAGGACTTCCAGAACTCAAAAACAAGTTGAAATCAGAATAGTTTTTTCAGAATGTTTGCGTAATAGCTGCCGTCACATGCCCGACAGTGTTGTCACGTACCCGATATGTACGAAATTAGAACTTAAAAATCAAAGAAACCTTTTGAAAAATGTTGTCTTCCTGGTGTAAATCATGTATTTTGGCATGTATCATATATTTCCATCACATTTCAGTACATAAATTTAAATAGGACCGATTTTTTCGCATAGCGTTTTCGCTACGATTTGAGCATTTATTTCGGTTTTGGAGATGTAAATACCTTGAAGTTGGTCCAATTTGGCAGCCAGGCCTCAAACTCTTCTGCACTTTGAATAGCAACATCTTTGCCTTGAGACATAGTTTTTTGTATCTCAAAATGTTTTAAATCAACCCAATCGCATTTACTACTATTTTTTATGCATTTCTAGGCAATTTTTGAACCCTTATCCTCAGTCTTTCTTCTGTTTTCTCTTCGGATTTCAGTTTTCAACTTTTGACGCTCCCTTTTTGCCTAACTTTGTTTCCTTTTCCGTATTATTGTGTTGTATTGTATTGTATTTATTTAATTCATTTTGCTGGTACCTACAATATTGTATATACATAAAAAAAAAAAATAAATTTGGTGGCACAACGGCTCATGAAGAACCAGGGCCTAGTGACTTACAACTCTCAACCATTCCTGTGTGCGTGTCTGCAGGAATGGAGGGGACCTACAGTTTATTGCCGAATCCGAACGGCTGGTGAGCGGCACTTTTCTATGACAAGAGATACTCTTGGAGGATTTGTCACTTCCTCGCAAGAGGCAGTAGCCCGGAAAAAAACTTAAGGTGGAAGCGGCTGGTATTGAACCCAGACCTCTGGCATGACAGTCCATCGCACTAACCATTACGCCACGGGCTACTACATTGTATATACATATCATAAGAAATATTAGGAGTCTATAAAAAGCAATTTTAACGATATGTTAATTCAAAATATTAATTATTCAGAGAAATTATTCAAATAAATAACAAAATTAACATTAATATTAATTAAAGTTAATTAAAGTTAAAATTAGTGATCTTCCTAATAACCAATTTTTCAACAAACCCAACAAATCAAATAAAGAGATACTCTTTAGCCAAGCAAAAAAACAAACTCAAACGTTTGTAGTTGTGAGCAAAGTGAGAAAGAAAGAAAGATTATTTTTTTATATTTTATTTTATTTGATTTTATTATTTATTTTTATTTTTATTTTTTTTTTATTGGATTTTTTTAAATTTTTTTATTTATTTATTGTTTTTTTTGTACTAAATACGTACGGAAAGTGAATGTGATTGTTGTTGAAAAGCCATGATTTTACCCTGTGTAAGAACGTAGAGAATACTCTGAGACTTGGGCAATCTGTTAAAAACTGATGTATTAGTAATTTCAATCGTTCATTTTCCTTTTTTTTTTAAATACCTATCAGGGTCTTGTATTTTTTCCACGATATTTTTTTCATTCTTTTTGCGCTTGTATTTAGTTTTGAAGATTCCAAAGCAAAACTAGTAGAAATCAACAGCTTTTTCGTTTTTCAAAAGGTCTTCAACAAAAGCGTCACGTGCCCGACAAAATGTTAATCACTGTATTTTACCTGTTATTAATGCAATGACTTTTATCACAATAACATATTTAATAGTTGACTGCGTTTGCTATTTACACAGTACCTATAGTTTAAATAAACAACTAATATCAATTTATTAATATGTATATTAAAACAGTTGAACTGTCACGTGCCCGACATTAAAATATATAAATTTATGAGCCGGTAAATTAAGGTCTTCATTTAACTTACTAGCAAAAAAAAAATTGGAATGATAAAAGGAAAAACGGAAGAAGATATCAATGCAAAAAATATTGATTTCAAGATGCAAAAACCTGGTTTATCTTTAAACAATTATGAGGCTAATTTAATAGTACTATTATCGCCCGTTGGTTCAAATTCGACCTTTTCAAAAAAAAATAGAATGCATGCCAATGACAACTTATGTACATAAACGGACACGAAAAAAATGTATCATAGGTAAATTTTTATAACTTATAGTGTAGCTGCGATGATTAATCAAATTATAAGCGAATTCAACAATTCTTTCTCCCCTGGAGTTCATTTTCCATCTCTTGAATACATTTGCCCAAAAAAAAAAACCGGCACTGCCCTCTATTGCTGTTGCACACACACTATCCACCTCTTTGAGATTATAATATTCCACTCCTCCTTTTATGACGTGACGAGACGACGAGAAATGCTTGATTATGTATTATTTCAATGTTTAAAATTCTTTTTTAAGAGAGAGAAACTACGAAGAGATCTCGCCATGCTGACGTTTAGTTTTCTTGTCGCATTGTGAAACAGCCATCAATTGCCAATGTATGAAGGCTGTTTCACAATGCGACGAGAAAACGATACGTCAGCGTGACGAGATCTCTTCGCAGTTTCTCTCTCTTAAAAAAGAATTTTAAACAATAAAATAATACATAATCAAGCATTTCTCATCGTCACGTCATAAAGTTCGAAAAATTGAAAAAAAAGGCGCAACGTGACGACGAGAAATACTTTATTATGTATTAATTCGTTGTTTGAAACTCGTTTTAAAGAGAGAACAACTGTGAAGAGATTTCGTCACGCTGACGTCTCGTTTTCTCGTCGCTTTGTGAAACAACCTTGAACGATCTTTACTTGAGAATGAAGGCGGACCAAATTGGCCACAGCGGCATGGGGTAAAGCGTCTATTCAATATCAGGTAAATTCGCTCTTAATTGTGAAGGGGAATTCACCTTATTTTATTTAATTTATTTACCTGCCTAAACGGATACTTATAAACATAAAAACTAAATTGTAGTGGAGCGATCGTGGATACCTTTTAAACAAAAAAAATTAATAAAATATGTTGCCATTAAGTAATTTAAAAAGGGGTGGAAAGAATGTAATGAATTTAATCATTTCAGATTTCTTTTGCCATTTTTTTGAACAGTAATAAAACTATTTTAATCAAAAAAATGGGTTTCGAATGTTTTACTATTTAAAAAGCAAGCAAACTAATAAACTGACACAGATGTCGTAAGCTATGTTTTTACAGGAAATTACAACACAAAGCTATCTTCAAATATCAAATATTAGCTTCTTGCTTTTTTGTAAGTTCATCAGACTACATTAAACGGAGAAAAATTAAAGTTGCGCTATGGCGCAAAGTCACTAATGGATTGCGCTTGAGTAAGTATACCATCGCAATATTTTTATTTGGTTTTACTCATCTCTATTTTACACTTCAAATAAAAATAAACCGTCCCATTAGTAAATTTTTTTAAAAAATTGAAATTTCCAACCTTTGTCTTTCAATTCATTCAGCCTGTTTGGTAACGTGAAATTTCTTGCAAGTTTTCACATTTTACTGTCAAAAGCAAAACCCATAGCTGAATAGGCCCAAGTGTGAGAAACTTGGTGAAAATTTCACGTTATCTTCCAGAAGTTTGTCTTTCGTAACTTTATCTTTACGAACCTTTGCCTTTCGAGACTTTGCCTTTCGAAGCTCCTACGGATACCCATAAATGTTGTGTGACCGGCAAAAGCTTCACGGAAGTGAAATTTAGAGCAAAATCCCAAATGGTAAAAAATCGAACAGACGTTACCACCTTGTTCATGTAAGTTGAACATAACTTAACAAAAGTTGTGTATCAAGAATAACGGGGTACTCACTAGTCAACTGATGAGTATAAACGAGATCTAAGGGCGAAATGCCACATTTGCCCTTGGGGTTGTGGTTAGGAGGTAGGAATGTCACACGGAACGTCTTGGGATTTAATTCCAACCCCTACCACGTAAATAAAAATGCTTTTTCAACTAAATTCACGTAAATCAAAAGTTTTATCTTATCGAATAACAAAAGGGCGGAATAATTATTGAACTGTATTGTCCATTACAAAAACAGTTTTTTAAATTCAACTCAACCTAATTGTAAACAGTTACATATACATATGCATGCGCATTAATTTATTACTATTCTAATTTATTATACATACCTACTCATTAAAAAAATTACAAATTTTAATCTTGTCAATCATTTATTGTCTTTGTTGTTATTAAAATCACTTAGAATAAACACACATATTCTAGTAGGTAATTTGCTGCAAGTAATCTTTTCGTAAACTGTTATTTTAAAAGAACAAATTGATGTATTTTGAGCTATAGCTGTTATGTATGTTTTGCAAATCAATAATAACAGAATAAACAACAGCCTACAATAATCACTGTGCAGTGTAAATCTTTGGATAGTAGCCATGTATCCACATACATACATATTTGCTTATCATTTCCTTATAATTCCTTAGCCTTATTTTGCAAGATTATAAACCGATTCCAAAAATCTCAACATATTTTTTCCGATAAACAACATTACACCAGTGATATCATTAATTTATATAGAATTAACTTGAATACCCGATGAAGAAAGATACTCGTCATATAAAGTTGTTACGATTATCAGAAAATTTAGAACCAACCAAAAAAACAACCGTGTATATTTGCTTATTAAAGCTATAATCATGATTTCTTATCAATTATGACACATTTTATATCAATTTATGAAAACTACATCTGAAGTTATGCATAATAGCAATTCTATAAAAAAAAATGCAAGTAATGTTTAGAACTAAATCTTGCCACAAACAAAAATAAAAAAAAATCAAGGAATTACCGGAAAACGATTATTTTTCTTATGCTTTCTTGAGTACCAACGACTTGCTTCGGATTACAAAAACTGTATTTTTGACGTTTTCGTATGTATGGTTCATGATAAAGATATGAATCTTTCGTACGTTTCACCCTCCAAAACCCTTTTGTTTACATTGTTGTATTTGTAATTTAATTTTGTGTCAATGAATAGATGTGAAATCAACAACAAATATAGCAGAGTGGTGTGAAGATAAATACTGTGAATGTGTGAGTTGTGAAGATAAATACTGTGAATGTGTGAGTTTCATACCGCCATTTTTACACATACTTTCTCATTTTTATTTGATAGAGCTTGTAGGCAAACTCAAATGACAGCCGAGGATTCATATCTTTATATTCAGTATTTCTGGCTTCATGGTTCGATGAAGAAGGTCACACAAAATTATTTGACAAGCACCGCATGATGAATGGCCGCGTTCAATCCGTTACGTTTTACGTCTGAAATTTCAGATTTCTGAATTTTTGGAGCTTCTGATTGGGCTTTTCCAGAATCTGACTCTGTCTTTTCTCTTTCTAATTTTGACAGTTCTTTAATCAAAAAGAAGCTCTAGATGGGGGGAAAACAACAATACAAACAAATATAAATACACACCGATACTGTTCGCGCCTTTAATAGTGTGTTTGTTTTCCCCCCATCTAGAGTTTTTCTCGTTTGGTGGAAGTTCCCTATTCGCCAGCTGTCCTTAGAATACAGTAACATTCCTGGCTGAACAGAATGGTGACGGAGACAGAACTGGAGCCGGAGCTGGAATAGCTGTCAAAATTATTGAATACACGCAAATTCAATAGGGGGATTCACATTCTCAAATATGATTGACACGCACGGCATGATGAATGTTTGATGGATGAAAACCAGTAGCGTTCACATTCGTCAAGCATGCTGTCAAAAATCACTTTTCATTAGAACTTACACTACTCAAAGTATATATGAAATTTTAGAAAATGAGAAAATTAGCTTAATTTATATATTCCGGATCTGCAGAAAACTAATATTAAGCTCATTAATATCCACCTAAATTATCGCTGTTACCAATAAAATTAATTCTAATATTTTTTCCTACGATGTGCATGGCATGAGAACTTCTTTGGAAATGAAATTTGCTTTGAGTTTGCCAAGCATGCGTTCACATTTTCAAATATGCTTGTCATGCAAGCAAAATATCAAAATATTTTGATTTCCATCCTGCATGCATGACATGCCGCTGGATGGAGCGTTCACATTATCAAAATCAAGCCAATCATGCCGTGCGTGTCAAACAAATTTGAGAATGTGAACCCCCCTAATGTTGCGAACACAACAAAACGTAGACGCATACGGAGCTGCAGACGCAGACGGAAGAGTTCACCAACTTTTAACTTTTCACGTACAGCACTTTTGACGTCTCAAATTGTATGAAAAAAAAAATAACTTTTTGGGTCGGAAAAAAATATTGTGGTTAGTGCCCTATTACACGTTGACACTTTTAGATTCATGACTCTCGAAATTGAATGAGTGCGAAAGTGAAATCCGAATTTTTTTCTCCTTCGCACTCATTCAATTTCGAGAGTCATGACTATAAAAGAGTCAACGTGCAATACGGCACAAATTTGTATCGCAAAAAAAATTATTTATTAAAAAGAAAATTATTGGAAACAAAAAATGTGAATTCTGAGCTTGTACACAAGAATATTATTTTGTTTTTCTTCAAAATACTTTCAAAGCTGTACAGCTCCATTGTGGACATGTAAAAAAAATAACGTACGACACTTTTTGACAGCTCTTCCAGTTCCGTCTGCGACTTCAGTTCCGTCATTCTATTCTGTTCAGCCAGTTAGACGAAAAAACTGCGGCATTTTTTTATAATAGTGTGAGTTATCCCTAACACAAATGCATTACCTCAGGGACGGAGTGTTCTTTGATGGAAACCTACAAGGGCTCTAGAATAATCATTTTTGTTGTTTTGCACATTAAGTTGTTTCGGTGGTATGTCTAAAAATAAATACTTACTTTTGATAATAATTCGGTAGGGCGCCAAGAAAGTTAAGTTAAGTTAACTAAAAATGAAATCTGGGTTTTAAATTTATAAATCTTTGATTTATTTTAATATCAATCAAAGTATAACAGAAATAACTTTTAATTTTAACTCTTAAAAATGGATACATCCCTTTTAAAATAAACATGAACTAGTAAAATTTTTCAAACACATGTAGGTTTGCATATTGACATAGGCGCAAATAACAAACGTACAAATTAAATTTAATAACAAGAAAATAATTTCATCATATAAAGGGCGCTTGAAAAATAGATGCACCTTACAATAACCAATAAAAGTAAATACGTCCCTGCTTAATAGAATCTCGTTTGACATTTCAAATAGACGAATTCTAACAAAAAACTAATGTCGTTTTCCGTTGGTCACTCCTAGCACTCTTTTTTCACTCCATCCACACTCCCAACACTCCAAAAACCTTCCATTTGCTGTTCGGAGTGATGATTTAGGAGTGTTTTTTCACTCCGGATTTTATTAAGTCTGGATTTACATTGTTCAACTTTTCCCATAAGTTTTTTCCAGAAATCGGGTGAAATGTTCATATTGTCCGATTTTTCCAATGAGAATTTCTGTTGTTGCACTCTTCGGTCTTATTGCTTTCCTCTTCATTTTTCATTAAGATTTACTCACACCATCAAATAAACGACACATGTATACTAAACACACACAAGAAACTGGAAAGAAGGTGAAAGAGAACCAAAATTGACTGGAAAAATCGTATGAGTTTTCGAGGAACAACCGATTTGTTTCATCCCCCTCACTTCTTACGCCGCTCACCCAGGAACAATCGATCGGAACTGGAAAAGTTGAACAATGTAAATGCAGACTAAGGAGTGCTAGGAGTGCACTCTGAAAACACACATACTTTTAAAAGTATGTGTTGGATTAATTGTCAAAATAGTAAATGCTTGTTCTTGGGATGTTCTGGAATTAAAATGATTGAAGAATTCATTTTATTTTTAACTTCTACATACATACACATATTACGGAAGAGAGTTTTTCATATTCCATTGGAATCAAAAAGGAGTGAAACACTCTAAAAATCCAATCGAAAACGACATAATTGAAGATTTCAATAATTAAATAGACTTTTTTCAGTTAATTTAAAGATAAAGCTATCCAAATTTATTGCTTAAATGTTTTACTTCGTTCGTGTACGTTCTGCACTAAAATTCACAATCTATCAAAAATGCGAAATAGTACACGAACGCTTTGAACAAATAATTTGTACCGGTTTTTTAACGTCAAATATTTGAAAACAAAAAAATAAATACCGTCATCATTTCTTTGAAAAGATTTTTAAAATAAAAAAAAAGTAGGAAAAAGTTAATTTATTACATTAAATTAAATAAAACAAAAAAAAATGTCAACGTGACTTTTGACTGAACTCATATTTCTGCCCGAAGAATTTCTTTGGGCTAAAATTCTTCTTTTGAGTTTATTTTTTTTATGATTTGAATTTTTTTCCTGCACGAAAAAAGATGATAAACCGCTTGAAATTATGGCTGGAAAGGCGTTTTAATTTGTTTTGTTTTCTTTGTGCAAAAAATTGAAAAAATTTCATGCCGAAAATTTTCCAATGACATTTTTAATTCTGAAAAATATGTACCTGCATACAAAAAAATATTTGAGAGCAGCAAAAATTTTTTGTTTTCTCTTACTCAATTCAAATAAAAATTTATTTCAAATCAATTTCTAGTTTAATTATAAATTCCCTTTTTGGTTTTTTGGGAAGAAGTAGCTTTATTTTTTTTATTAATTTGCAAATTTTGTTAGCTAAACAAAATAATTTATTTCGAGTTTATTTTCTGAGATTCAAAACAAAACAAAATTCTGGCCTTTGACGGCCAAGGAGCCCTGAAACTTACTAGCCAGTGTTTATGGGTCGGTACAGCCTGGGTCAATTCCACCGACCCACCTTAGTTTTCGTGTTTGTGTTACATTTTTCTTTTCTCTTTATGATAAATCAGCAGCTAAGCTGATTCGTTTCTATCTCTTTTAGGTATGCTTACTGCAAAACTTCGTATATGGTTTTTTTTTTTTTTTTTTTTTGAATTTGAATTAAACTTTTCTCAAAGATAAAGAAATACATTTTACAAAAATGTAAAAATCAATGCACCTAAATTTAAATTTTTTGTAATTCGTTTTATGTATGCAACATGTGTCAATTCAGGATGTTTTTTAACAACCCGTGCAATTTTTTGTTCTTAAATATTATTTTTTTTCTTCTTTTGAATATACTCCCCGTTCTTAACTCTTTCTATTTGAGCTTTTTCACATAGAAATTCTCCTTTTAAGTCAGTTATTAATTTGTACAAACCGGTCAAGGTTTTTAGCCGGCATGCTATGCCTTTTTTCTTTAGCTCCTAATTAGGTACCTTGCTTGCTTCTTTATTAAGTTCGACATTTTATTACATATAAATAATTAGAAAGTTATGGCGTCATTCAAACCTCTAATAAATATTTTGCATTTCAAAATTCTGTAAAAATGCTGTAGAAGAAATATCGTTTTTATAATGTAAACATTTTGCTATACAGAATTTTGACTTACCGCTCATACAGCGTTTTCAACATATTGATTACATTTTGTGGATTTTTGTGCAAAGATACTGAATATAAAGATATGAATCCCTCGTACGTTTCACCCTCCAAATAATATTTGTTTACATTGTTGTTTTTGTAATTTCGGTGCGTGTCGATAAATAGATGTGAATTGCGACAACAATTTAATGGGGATGAGGAGCTGTTGTATGTGTGCGTTTTATGCGGTTTTTTGTTTTCTCTTACTCAATTCAAATAAAAATTTATTTCAAATCAATTTCTAGTTTAATTATAAATTCCCTTTTTGGTTTTTTGGGAAGAAGTAGCTTTATTTTTTTTATTAATTTGCAAATTTTGTTAGCTAAACAAAATAATTTATTTCGAGTTTATTTTCTGAGATTCAAAACAAAACAAAATTCTGACCTTTGACGGCCAAGGAGCCCTGAAACTTACTAGCCAGTGTTTATGGGTCGGTACAGCCTGGGTCAATTCCACCGACCCACCTTAGTTTTCGTGTTTGTGTTACATTTTTCTTTTCTCTTTATGATAAATCAGCAGCTAAGCTGATTCGTTTCTATCTCTTTTAGGTATGCTTACTGCAAAACTTCGTATATGGTTTTTTTTTTTTTTTTTTTTTGAATTTGAATTAAACTTTTCTCAAAGATAAAGAAATACATTTTACAAAAATGTAAAAATCAATGCACCTAAATTTAAATTTTTTGTAATTCGTTTTATGTATGCAACATGTGTCAATTCAGGATGTTTTTTAACAACCCGTGCAATTTTTTGTTCTTAAATATTATTTTTTTTCTTCTTTTGAATATACTCCCCGTTCTTAACTCTTTCTATTTGAGCTTTTTCACATAGAAATTCTCCTTTTAAGTCAGTTATTAATTTGTACAAACCGGTCAAGGTTTTTAGCCGGCATGCTATGCCTTTTTTCTTTAGCTCCTAATTAGGTACCTTGCTTGCTTCTTTATTAAGTTCGACATTTTATTACATATAAATAATTAGAAAGTTATGGCGTCATTCAAACCTCTAATAAATATTTTGCATTTCAAAATTCTGTAAAAATGCTGTAGAAGAAATATCGTTTTTATAATGTAAACATTTTGCTATACAGAATTTTGACTTACCGCTCATACAGCGTTTTCAACATATTGATTACATTTTGTGGATTTTTGTGCAAAGATACTGAATATAAAGATATGAATCCCTCGTACGTTTCACCCTCGAAATAATATTTGTTTACATTGTTGTTTTTGTAATTTCGGTGCGTGTCGATAAATAGATGTGAATTGCGACAACAATTTAATGGGGATGAGGAGCTGTTGTATGTGTGCGTTTTATGCGGTTTTTCTATTATTTTGGGCGGGCGGGCGTGGGTTTATTTTGTCGTCATCGAGCGCGGCAAGCTCCAAACTATCAAACAAAATATTAAAAAGTTTTAAAATGGATAAAAATACAATTTGTAACGTATTTAAATCAGTAAGGGGAAAAGAAAAACTTACTTATAATGGATTTTCTTACAATTTTGAAAAAATTGAATTTTGAAAAAATTGATGACGTTCACATTGGATATAAGATATAAGTTCAAAGTTTCTTTAAATGCAAAAAAAAACTTTGCATACATCCAACCTCATACCTACCCCAAATCCTATAGTGGTCCAAGTAGGGGGGTTGCAGGGGGGCAGCATGCCTCCCCTTATATACATCACTGTTTATACGCCGTAATGCTGGGTGTTGGCACTGTATTTATATCAGCAAGCTTACATAAATAACAAAAAAAAAATTGAATAAAAAAGTAGTTTTGGTAATTTTCAAATATCTCATAAACTAGACATTAAACCATTTAGTTTTCAGTGTTCGATTTAAATTTTTTTTTTGATGGAAAGAGACCATAAGGGTATTAAAATCAGCGCGAATTTGAATGCCCTTATTGTCTCTTTACATCAAAAAGAATAAAAACGAAACAAACGATGGCGAAGTAATCGAAATCGAAATGAACAAAAATCGAAATAATCGAAAAATCTAATAATATAAGACGAAATGAACTTAAAATGAACTAAGTAAAAGACTCAGTGATATTTTTGCGAAGCAAATATAAACCAAGTAATTGAAAAATATTTTGATTAAAATACATAACAAACGAAATGCAAAGCGACTAAAACGAAGTAATCAAAAAACGAGATGAAAAAAACGAAACAAACCGTACTCATTTTGAAAAGTTTATCAATCAGCTGATTGCTGTAGCTTATAGACAAACCGGAATGACAGCCGAGGATTCATATCTTTATAATTTATTATGTTGAAAATCCTGACATCGTTCATGTCCAGTGGTGGCGGCAAAAAATAATTTCTTTTATAAAAATTGAGATTATGTTGAGAATCACCTTCATTTTTTTTAAACAAAAATCCTTAAATGCAATGCAATTATTCTAAACCGTAGAACGTAGAAGTACAAAATTTGAATTTCAGAAATAATAATATAATGTTTAGTTAAAACTATTTACTTTAAGCTCGCAAAATGTCAGGACCACAGAATACCACTCTAAGATTACAACCCTCGTCAGCTTCTATAAGTTTACCACCTCCATTTGAAAAACAAGATACTGGATCTGCAACTGGTAAATAGAAATTTGTGTAATAAAGATGCAAAATATTGATATCAATTTTAAAGGAAATCCAAGAAATAAATGCGCCCTAAAGCCTGGTCATTCTCTTATGGATTGGATAAGATTAGGAAACTCAGGATGTGATTTATCAGGAACAAATGGAGCTGTCATTGCAGTGAGTACTAAAGAATTAAAAAAACATTGTACCAAAGATGACGCCTGGATGGCAATACGAGGAAATGTATATAATATAACCCGATACATGGATTTTCATCCTGGAGGTAAGATGAATAAATTTTTTTATAATGCAGATACAAGTGCACGGGGTTTATACCTCCAGATTTTTAACGTACAACAAAAATAAGTTATGGCCGGGGTAAAAGAAGTGAAACGTTTAATACGGCTTTCACACCTTGCAATATTCTCTTGCATTTTAGAAAAAACGAAGGCGATAGACATTTGTGGTGGCTGCAGTAGAAAAGAGGAGGAATGACGAAATCACAAGAGAATATTGCAAGGTATAAAAGCCGTCTAAGGAATAGAAAAAATACGAACGAGTGTTTTGAAGTATCATACGTTAAAAATCGGAATGTATAAACCCTGAGTCATTCCATATGAAATCGTACAGTCAACGCTGTCAATCGCTGGGTTTTGTTGTTTTATATACATTGAATTCTTTCATTTTAAAAAGGCTCCACTTTGAATGAATTCCGTTTGTGCAAATTTGGTTAAAATTACCTCATTTGGAAATTTGAATTTATATGGAAAAATGATTTCGAAACGAATTTGGAAATTTAAAACAAAATCACCTCATTTGCTCTAATGAAAACGTAGTATTACTTTAAAAGAAAACTATAGAAAATGTTTTCAATTTTGTTTCGTGTGAAAGGTACAAGGGATTTTTGAAGAAATAAAAAGAAAAAATCTACAGCAGCTAGGAATGCCAGACGTCCCACCAGGTACTGTCCCACAAAACGATTTTTGGTCCGCAAGTTCGCCGGAAAATTATATCCCAAAACTTGATATAATGTCCCGCTGGTCCCACAAAAGATTCACAAAATGTTATGAAGATTAAATTTATTTTATCATTGTAAGGCTTAGTTTTTCAGAGATTAAAATTAAACCCAAGTTGGCATGCCAAACTTGGTTCGATTTACTGAACAGGATTATTTTGATTTTGTATCCTCCAAATTTTGCATGAATTTTATATAACCATATTTTTTCGATAGTATAATAGTTAAAACAATCGGCGGCAGTATCCCTGTGAAAAAGCTTTCGATACTATCAGTAGGCTATCGATATTTAATCAACTATTAAGCGAAGCAACAAAATTTGGAAAGTGGAAGTGAGAAGTGTTAAAACCTTTTGAACCTTGAGCATAAAATATTCCCTAATAAATGCTTAAAACGTATCCTCATTCTTCAGCTTTAAAACCAAAATGTTTTAAGAACTCAATAATAGTATGGAACAGTAAGACAAAAAGAGAGATAATTGTGCAAGATTAAATTTATTGTCAGATAACAAAACATTAGAATATGTATATTGTGTAATATACATTTATCATCATTATATAACAATCATATAATAAACCAGGAAACACGAATTTTGTGGGACGATTTACGAGGTCTACAAAAAACGCGTGTCAAAAAAGTGCAGAAATGTAAATTTATTAAATTATTTAAACGCAAATAATTTAATTTAACAAAAGAAAATTTATTTTAAGAGCAAGCGAAAAAGAATATTTCTTTAAAAAAAAAGGCTTGTTCATTGACACGGACGAGCTTCAGTGAAGAATCGTAATTTTTTTTACAAAATCCTAAACACAACCAATTTAATCTAACTCAAAACACAATGTCCGATTTTCAATATAAAAGTATCATAGAAAAGTGAAAATGTTAATGATGGATTTACATGTATCTTCATCTGCAAACATCAAGAAAAGTAGAGCGGGATAGAGTGATACCAAAAAACCGAATGTGTAAAAGAGCACCACCATGAAGATGAACATGTTCGTCTTCGCTTAATCTTCATCTGCGTTCCTATAATCAAGATCTCTGCATTTTGTTCTTCTCTCTCTATCCAACAAACAAGCATTTTGTATGTTGTATCCCTTATTTTTTGCAGAACTCGCATGAAGATACATGTAAATCCACCATAACTCACAAATCTGTATCAAATTATTTTCAAAAATTCACAAAAATTCATACCAACAACTTCGTAGCAAATTTCGAGAACGTAATTATTTCACGGCGAATCACGAAGTACCTATTAAACCCCCTGATGTTCAAAGGATAAGTGTCTTCAATAACCTCTGTCTATAAACTCCTACTCTCTCCTCACCGTGGTGAACATTGGGTGCCTAGTACCTTTAACCGAAGATGGGGTTCCAATCCCTGTGGACGGCTTTAGGTGGCAGCAAACGAGAGAGAGAGGGGGATGAGTATTCCCACTAAGGCACTTCTTTATCCATGCGGCAGCGGAGGAATTCCCCAGATGGAATCAACGGTGGCGTCTTCAGTTCTTATATGGGCTACTACGGCATATTCGTAGCTCAGGCCTACCCTTGAAGTTATATTAGCGGTTCAGGTCCTCCAGGTCGGGGGTTGTGCGTCGGGGTTACTTCCCTACCACGGAAAACAACAACAAGCCTCGGATATGGATGATTTTTATGATGACGACCCCAACAAACGAAACAAAGACAATGAATTTCGGATTTGCACGTTGAATGTCCTGACCTTAGACAAGCAACGTGCAACCGAACAATTAGCGGAGAACCTGGATAAGCTAAAGGCTGATGTAACAGCCATCCAGGAAGTGCTATGGGATGGAGAGGGCATTCGAAGTATGAAATCGTGTGACATCTACTTCAGCGAGTGCTGTAAGGAGCAGAGTCAGCGGTTCTATGGTTGTGGTTTTTTGGTAAGGGGAAAATTAAGGCAAGTAGTCTTGGGCTTCAGATATGTAAGCGAACGCCTGGTCACAATTCGCATCAAAGCGGATCTGTGCCCACGCCCAACGGAAGACAAAGATGACTCAACCAAGGAAAACTTCTAAGATCTCCTCGAGAATAATCTCTCAGGAAGCCCGCCACCAGCATCGTCTGCACAGGACCAGTGGAAAGACTGCCAAAATACCATCAGGAGTGCTGCCCTTGAGGTGCTGGGTGGCCACCACAACGAAACCCCTGGCTTGATGAAGAATGCAGGCTGGTGCATACAGCAAAAAATGAGGCCTACCAATCAATGTTGCGGACCTGAACCAGAGCTGCTGAGGGAGCAGCCCGAGAGCTCTACGGGCAAAAAAGAAGGAGGAACGCCAAATTCTCGGGAAGAAAAAGAGAGAGCATGCGAAGCGGGCGTTCGAGTCTATTGATGACTGTAGTGGCAGGGGGGATGTTCGAAAGTTCAAGTAGACACACAGTCGGTGCTGAAGATCGGGAAACAACACTTTTTTAGACTATTAAACGGCGAAGATGACCAAAATTCCACTGTTAGATAGAACACTCCATTCAACCTGGACGATGATGGTCAAAATTTCCGTCCACCCGACCGAAATAAAGTGCGGTTAGCGATAGCCAAGCTTAAAGCGTACAAGGCTGCTGGTGCGGCTGGCCTGCCAGCCGAGCTATTTGGGAATGGTGAGGGGACTTGGTAGGGAGTATGCACCAACTTATATCCAAAATTTGGATAGTCAATTTCGAGAGTCATGACTCTAAAAGAGTCAACGTGTAATAATAGGGCACATATAAAGATCTGAAAGGAATTTGGCATTGAAGCGAAATAAAATAGAACTTGAATTATGTTCGTATATTGATAATTTAGAATGAGTTCTGTAGTGTAAATCTTATGTAACAAAATTAGGAAATTTCATTAAAACTGCTTGTTATAATGCATTAAATTTTATTCCTGATTTTTAAATATTTTTATTGAGATTTATATTAAACATAATAATAGCAAAATTTTTTAATTTCAATGAAAAATCATTCCACAATATCTAATCCGATAGAGAATTACGGGAATACTTTTGTAAGACCTTCCTTTGATTTCAAAAAAAACACTAAACAATTAGGTACTAACAAGAAGTTCTATTATTTAAATAAGTACCTAAAGGCTTTCAAGACATTCAAAACTTTTTAAAAAAGAACGACAAAAAGTGAAAAAAGTGATAGGCAAAAATTAGCTTATTAATGACCTTCGTGCATAAAATTAGTGTTTGGTCTGTGAAATCAACCCGAAATGACATACCGCATGTTTTAGTTTTTCACCTTTGTGCTTTGAATTGAATTCAGTTAAGCCTTCAATATTACAATTTTATTAAAAAAAAAACTTATGAGCGCAAATCAACCACTAACCAGAGTGAAAATAATACAGTTCAACTTTTTTTTGTAATACTTCAGCTCTTTTGACACTTCCCACACCACAACTCTCATCTGAATTTTCAGATTCAGTCAGTGAAAAATACAGCAGATTTTTATTTTTTATATATTTTTTGATATCACAGGTTGAAAACTCTTCTTCTGAGATGCAGTCGAATATGAGTCGATGCAAGTTGGTCATCCTTTGTCCATTGTCATCGTAATGATGAATTTTCATACAGTTACCGTATAATCGGATCTCAGTCAACTCTTGTGTGTTAAATAGATTTTTGCCTCGCTCGTAGGGTCTGCCCAATCTAAGTAGCTCGACTGTCGATTGTAGGTAGTCCAGTTAACACGTACATTAAGCGGCCCATACACACAACACTTGTGTTGACACTGGTGTCGGTGTACTCAAATGTGGTGTGTGTATGGGCAAGTGTCGACACCGATTTCGGTGTCGAACACGGTGTCAAGAAAATCAAAATCTTTTGATTTCTTGTGTTGGTGTTGCTAAATGTGTTGCGTGTATGGCGGAAGGCCACACTGGTGTCATTACACCGGTGCACACACTTGTGTTGTGTGTATGGGCCGCTTTATGTTTGGTTGTTATTAGGGGGGTTCACATTCAACGACGTGTCGACCGACTTGATTCGTTTTGCTAGCGTTCACATTCTTCGACCGTTTCCCCGACTTCATTTCGAAAAAAAAAATCAATGAGAAAACATTACGCGTATTTAATTTGTTTGCACCAATAAAAGCACATAAATTTCGTTTTTTTTCCACTTTTTTCATTGTTTGACTTCGATTTCAACGGGTGCTATTTAAAACTCAAAAAAAATGTCTAGTGTTCACACTACAACGGTCGACCTACAAGGAAAAATATTACAAAAATTGAACTACACAACAAGTCGATCGACGGTCGTTCGACTGCTGTTCATATTACAAAAATCTGCCGACTCGATACATGTTAATCAACATGTCGTTGAATGTGAACCCCCTTATTAGCCAGTTGTATAGTAGATGAAGCCGTTGCTAGGCCGAAACTGTCTGGGATCCGTTTTAACGCGAAACGGAGAAACGTTGCTATCCTCTCTAAGGCCGGCCGCACATTTGATGCGTTATCGTACGGATTTTACTCGTGCGAATACGTACAAACACGCGCAAAAAATTCCAACCTTCTAAGTACTATGGGAGCGCGCACACTGGGTGCGAGTGAGTCATACGTATACGTACGTTTACTTCCGACGTACGAAATGAATCCGAACTTGTTGGGATTTTGTTACACTTTCGTACGTTGAAACATTGAAATGTGTGCAAAGAGGACTTCGTGAAAGCGATGAGTCACCAGGACACTGCGTATTCGACGGAGAAAAATGTATTCAGTGTGCGCACTCGATTCGTGCGACCAGTATTCACACGTTTAAGTACGATATGAATTCGTATGTTGACGCATCCAATGTGCGGCCGGCCTAAGGCCAGGCGCGCACATGCAACTAAACAGTTTGGTTTCGATTTTGAGTACTATAGGATTATATGAGAGTCTGCGCACATAAACCGGCGCGCACTCTCATAAGCCCATTGTGCTCAAAATCGAAACCAAACTGTTTAGTTGCATGTGCGTGTGCGCGCCTGGCCTAAAACTCCTCAGTTTGCCTGTGGTGCGTTCTTTTATGTTAGTCTGGTTAACTATGGTTAATGTGTCAAAATTTAAAGTTGTTGACCAAATAAAAAGAATAAAATGCCAACAGAAAAAAATACATCATAAAATAAAAAAACCATTCCAAAAATCCATTTCGACAAAAAAAATCGATGAAATAGATAAAAACATAATTCAAATATTGAAAACAATTCCAAATCAAGAAGGCAAAAAGTAAACAAAAGATCCACCATTGCATTTCGGCTGTGTTTGACAGATTAACTATTTCAACTCATATCACGGAGATGAGTTGAAAAAAGTTACAAAAAGTTATATTTTGACACTTTTACTTTGAATTTAGGAATGACTTTATGACGTCAAAAAGTTAACTCGAAGTAACTTTTCTGAATTAAAGGAACGACCGAAGTTAACTATACATTATCCAACTAAAATAGGCAGTGTAGGCAAGATAGGACGTTTGCCTCTCATTCTGGCTACAGTAGATTACATAAATCTGTCCTTCATTAAAGCTCTCACAGGGTTGTCGTATTGTTTATTTTAAGTTGACCCAAATATGAAAGAATAGTATGTAGGGTTACCGCCTTTTTTTTAGATAGAAATTTTCATTTAATTGTTTTATTTATTAAAATTAAAATACATTTATCTTTTTCAAGACCACCATTGGGTAAGATAACACGCGCCTCCTCAAAAATACACGAGTTGAAAATACAAAATGCATAAAACTTAAAAAAATACACCTTTTAAAAATACAATTTACATAAAAATTCTTTACTTTACATTAATTAACCGCGTGCTAACGAAAATCTACGCATAAAACTTGGTGGTAGCTCACTTAAGTTGTTGTTCTTTTACTCAAACCTTAAATATTAATAATGATGGTGCGAAATCGTGTATTATCACACAAAAACCCTTTCAATTAAAATAGCTTAACATTTTGTAACTGCATTAACGTATTTACCAAACATTAAAAGAAAAACAAAAGATGAAAACGCTCCACGATAACACTTGTCATTAAAAACTTTTTTTTAAGCTCTAAAATCAAAAGCACCTCAACAGAAACCCAAAGAACCCAAAAAAATTACTAAAGGAGTTACTAAATGGACACGGGTAACTCTGAATGCACATCAATATTTAATGAAGGTTGAAGTTGAATAGCAGCAGCACTGCAGCAGCCATAGACCACAGCAATTCAGTGCGCACTTAGATGTGCGCTCCATAGGACGTTGGGTCTGCGTCAGATGCAATCCGAAACTCACGGGCGGGCAAACACTTTTTATGGAGGAGTTCTTTCAATTTAGTATGGTGCAACAATATGGCACGCTACTGGTTTTGAAAAAGCTTTCCCATAAGACGTGTCGTCTACTGCCTATTTATGTTGGATAAACTATAAAGTTAACCACAGTAACATAAAAGAACGCACCACTGACAAACCATCAAACAGAGTGTACACACTATGAGCCTGATTTCTCGATTCTTTTTTTCGTTCGTTTCGTTATTCGTCTTTTTAACAGGTACGTATTCTCGTAATTACACGATTCTTTTTTACATTCGTGAGACTTATTTCGTTATTTTGGCATTCAGAATCTTTGCGGTAAATTCTGCGGTATGTCATGCATGCTGAATGGAAATCAAAATATTTTGATATTTTGCTGGCATGACAAGCATATTTGAAAATGTGTACACATGCTTGGCAAACCCAAAGCAAATTTCATTTCCAAAGAAGTTCTCATGCCGTGCACATCGTAGGAAAAAATATTAGAATGAGTTTTATTGGTAACAGGCATGCGCGTAGTTAGAGGGGGGGGGGGGGAGGAAGAAGGGGGTGGCAATAAAAAGAATAAAATGCCAACAGAAAAAAATACATCATAAAATAAAAAAACCATTCCAAAAATCCATTTCGACAAAAAAAATCGATGAAATAGATAAAAACATAATTCAAATATTGAAAACAATTCCAAATCAAGAAGGCAAAAAGTAAACAAAAGATCCACCATTGCATTTCGGCTGTGTTTGACAGATTAACTATTTCAACTCATATCACGGAGATGAGTTGAAAAAAGTTACAAAAAGTTATATTTTGACACTTTTACTTTGAATTTAGGAATGACTTTATGACGTCAAAAAGTTAACTCGAAGTAACTTTTCTGAATTAAAGGAACGACCGAAGTTAACTATACATTATCCAACTAAAATAGGCAGTGTAGGCAAGATAGGACGTTTGCCTCTCATTCTGGCTACAGTAGATTACATAAATCTGTCCTTCATTAAAGCTCTCACAGGGTTGTCGTATTGTTTATTTTAAGTTGACCCAAATATGAAAGAATAGTATGTAGGGTTACCGCCTTTTTTTTAGATAGAAATTTTCATTTAATTGTTTTATTTATTAAAATTAAAATACATTTATCTTTTTCAAGACCACCATTGGGTAAGATAACACGCGCCTCCTCAAAAATACACGAGTTGAAAATACAAAATGCATAAAACTTAAAAAAATACACCTTTTAAAAATACAATTTACATAAAAATTCTTTACTTTACATTAATTAACCGCGTGCTAACGAAAATCTACGCATAAAACTTGGTGGTAGCTCACTTAAGTTGTTGTTCTTTTACTCAAACCTTAAATATTAATAATGATGGTGCGAAATCGTGTATTATCACACAAAAACCCTTTCAATTAAAATAGCTTAACATTTTGTAACTGCATTAACGTATTTACCAAACATTAAAAGAAAAACAAAAGATGAAAACGCTCCACGATAACACTTGTCATTAAAAACTTTTTTTTAAGCTCTAAAATCAAAAGCACCTCAACAGAAACCCAAAGAACCCAAAAAAATTACTAAAGGAGTTACTAAATGGACACGGGTAACTCTGAATGCACATCAATATTTAATGAAGGTTGAAGTTGAATAGCAGCAGCACTGCAGCAGCCATAGACCACAGCAATTCAGTGCGCACTTAGATGTGCGCTCCATAGGACGTTGGGTCTGCGTCAGATGCAATCCGAAACTCACGGGCGGGCAAACACTTTTTATGGAGGAGTTCTTTCAATTTAGTATGGTGCAACAATATGGCACGCTACTGGTTTTGAAAAAGCTTTCCCATAAGACGTGTCGTCTACTGCCTATTTATGTTGGATAAACTATAAAGTTAACCACAGTAACATAAAAGAACGCACCACTGACAAACCATCAAACAGAGTGTACACACTATGAGCCTGATTTCTCGATTCTTTTTTTCGTTCGTTTCGTTATTCGTCTTTTTAACAGGTACGTATTCTCGTAATTACACGATTCTTTTTTACATTCGTGAGACTTATTTCGTTATTTTGGCATTCAGAATCTTTGCGGTAAATTCTGCGGTATGTCATGCATGCTGAATGGAAATCAAAATATTTTGATATTTTGCTGGCATGACAAGCATATTTGAAAATGTGTACACATGCTTGGCAAACCCAAAGCAAATTTCATTTCCAAAGAAGTTCTCATGCCGTGCACATCGTAGGAAAAAATATTAGAATGAGTTTTATTGGTAACAGGCATGCGCGTAGTTAGAGGGGGGGGGGGGGGAGGAAGAAGGGGGTGGCAATGCCCCCCCTAGAAAAATTCTTGCCCCCCTGGAAAAATCGACAAAACATAACTTGTGTACTTGTTCGCAGTAACACCTGAGGGAATTTCGTATTAACCAAAAAAAAAAATATTTCAAAGAGACCTAACTACTTTGATAAATGGAACTTTGCACGTCAAACATTTCAGTTAAATTTAACTATAAAATTCAATTTTACTGTCAATGTTTGAATTTCCATACAAGTTCGCATGGGAAGTTTTCTTTAAAATTGAAATTAAGCAGAAATATATAAGTTTCATACGATTTCCATGCGCAGACTTGCCCTCAAAATGATTTCGCACATTAACCCCAAACGAAGATATTTTCTATTTTTGCTAAAAAATTTAAACAAATGAATTATAAAAAGAATACAATTTTTATTGAATTATTATGCTATATAATGTTTGCATCAAATTTAAACTAAAATTGTATAATTAAGGAAATTAGTGGCCTATTTCTTTAAATATACAACACGGTTTGAAAATTAAGAAAAATTTTAAGAAAAGTAAATTTTTTTAAATTGATTCTCATCAGTTGAAAACCTCCTTGATTGTGCATTTTCACAAATTTTTGTTATTTAGGTAATTCGTTTTACTTTGTTTGGCTGCAGATATAGCTACTTGAATGGGTGCCGAGCCCTATCATCAGTCTCCTTTTTAGTGGTGCTGAGCTTTAATCCAATTTTATTGTGAAAAAATTTCTATACTATTTATACTAGAATGTCAGTTAGACTTGACCATTCTTTTTTCCGTCAATTTCATTGAATTTGTGAAAAACAACAACAACTTAAAGGCGCTACCACCAATTGCTTACGAATTAATTTTTTTATGTATTTTTAATTCTTTTAGCCCTATCAGTCTCCTTTTAGTGGTGCTGAGCTTTTATCCAATTTTATTATGAAAATTTTGTTTAGATCATGCAAGATTTGAACCCACGCATCAGATTTGCTCAGTCTTCGAAGTCGTATGCACTACGCATTCCGCTACTGATGACCACTGACGTCACAGGTCTAGATGTAAGGTTTGTTTATCAAATGCATTTGTAGCATCAGCATTTTTATAAGCACTTTGAATATCGTTTAAACAAAGAAAATTTAAATAGTCAATGGAGATCTTTATTGGGGAACAAAGACCTTTTATTAAAACACTATGATTGTTTGGATGGATCAACATTTTTGTTTAGTTTACTCGATATAAAAAATGCTGTGGGGGGAACAAATATAAGGTTTGTTCGTTGAACCCTAAAGTCGCCCCAAAGCGTTTTTTGAAAGCCCTGAACTCACCCTGACAATCAAGTTCTCTGTTTTTTGAAACCTGGGTTCGTCCTGAAGTAAATCTAGGTTTTTTGCTGGAGCGACTTGAGGTCACGAATAAACTGCCAAAGTGACAAAGTTGTGACGCATTTTTTTTTTGTTGAAAATTCGTGATTTTTTGTTTTTAAAATGGAAATTATATAAAATATGTAGTACACTAATTGAATACAATTAAATAGGAAAAGAAAATAGAAACTTTTAAAGTTGTTTTTATTCATTTTTTAATCTTAAAGAAAAATCTTGGAGTTGTCAAGAAAACCTGGGTAAACCCTGGGTAAAGTTCAACGAACAAAGCTGTATTTAGAACTTTCCGAATATAAGTACATAATATGTTGGTTTTGTTTTCATTATCTCATAGTAGCGCTGCAGCAGAGCGAAAATTATTAATTGTAAACCAAATTAAAAAGAAAGTATGCAATAAACTTAGTGTCAATAGTCTTGAAAATTTTATCCTTTGTAAGAAAATTAATAGTCAGCAACGGCTATTGGACACCTTTAGATTCACCCCGGGCTTTATATTGATCAAACCGATAAATTTTTTATTTTTTTTAATAAAAAATCTACCGCGAAAAGTTTCAATTTACTGCATTTTTTTTATTATCTACTGCGTAAATTTTTTTCGAATTGACAAGGCTTTCTCAGAGACCTCAGCAATCTCAGAAATCTGAACTTAATTCATCAATGAGATTCCTCACTATTGCTGCCAAAAAGCTGAGTTTGATATATTTTGGATTCGCTTGCTCAATTATTATTTGTCACAGTTGATTAATTATTAAAATAGAGATGGAAATTGTTTTGAGAAATTTTGTTCCGGTTTCTCCTCCTGCTCAGTGGAGCTGATGGAGTTTGCTCAGTGAGATATCAGAAACGAGAACTGGCTAAAGGACTTCCTCTCTATTCCCTTTGAAATTTGACAAGTTGTTGAAAAAATAATACCAGAATAAATTAAATTTAAAATATGGTACTTTTGTCTGCTTAAGAGAGATCCAAACTCTTTTGCGGTTATTATTATTGGTGTCCGGTCGGTTTTGGCTTTTTTATTTTCATTTTGGGGACATTTTTATTTGTAGCTCTTTTTTTCTTTAAATCCTCTTTTTATTGCCTCTTTTCTAAAATCTAGAAAGATAGCCCTGGCCTCCATTAACTAATTGCTCATTTAATTTACGATTTGTTTAGCTAAAATGACAAAGTACTCCATTTGAGAGATTTTAATTCTTAATCAAAGTTTTATGACGCACTTCTATTATTTAGTTTCAACTACTTTTGACAATCAGGCAATAAGACACTTCTAAATACTAGTTCCGATTCCGGTCATTCCCCTTAACTGAAGATGTAAGCCTTGCTTATAATTTTTGTAGACGACAGCATTTAAACATTCAGTTTTTTAACGTAAAACGCATAAGAAAAGAGGTAATATAAAAGAGGTGAAACGTGTGGGAATAGACATACATACATAATTGGAACAAATATTTAGAAGTGTTAAAAACTGAAGGTGTCAGACGTGTCAAGATATTCATGTTTGATTGAATGAGAGTGAATAAATGAGGAATTATAAGCATACATTTATAAGTTTAAAATTAAAAGTACATTCCGAACAGGTCCCGCGGAATTGATGCGTGGAGTTGGCGAAGATGCAACAAAACTTTTTGACGAAGTGCATGCTTGGGTAAACTATGAACAACTGTTGAAAAAATGCCTAATTGGGCCCCTCCAAAATGTGGTTTCAATTAAAACAGACTTTTGTAGACCTTTAAAAATGGATCTTACACCACCTCGACCCATTATTTCTCTGGACAAAGCACCCACCAAAGTTGCACCTCGTTTCGATTGGATTCAAAAACAGTCAGATCTGACTTTGTATTTTTATACAAAACAATATTGTAATCCTGGTTTGATTCTTAAGAGAAACAGTGTCAAAAATATTGAAATGAGAATTTGCATTGCAAATTGTTGGTATCGGCATAGCTTTGAATTGCATGCTAAGGTAAACTGGCCACCGACAATCGCACAAATCTCAAGTGAATCGGGGAAGATTGAAATAAATTTTAAAAAGATTAAAAGTGATATATGGCCAAGCTATGGAACGTTAAAAGAATCGATTGATCAGCTATTAGAAGATAGATGTTTTGAATCTGAAATAGTACAAAACCAAAATTTTAATCATAATTCATTTGCGTTGCTTTTGCAAGTTAAAAATGATACAATTATACTGCCCCCAGTTGGATGCCATCTTACTTTTTCTTGTAGTATTAATGGTGAGAATGAACGCATTGTTATTGCATGTTATAAATTTCCGTTTTTTCATTTTATAGGAAAAGAAGTGGTTCGAAGTTACACTCCTGTGCCGAAAAAGTATTCTCCCATTAATAATGAGAACTTCATGGATTTGCACTTCCTGTTAAAAACCTATGAAAAAGGTTTTTTTGCAAATTATATTAAAAACTTGCAACCCAAATCAAGCATAGTGGTGTCGCAACCGAAAGGAAATTTAATACTTAATAAGTTTCTAGGACATACTAGGATCGCTCTTCTCGCAGCTGGAAGTGGAATCACACCGATGTTGAGTATAATTGATCATCTGCTAGCCAGAAAAAAACTAAAAATGTTTGTAACTTTCGTATCAAAGTATTTAGTTTTTTCATTTTATTTTTTTTTACTATAGCGAACAATTGATCTTAATGTATTTCAATAAAACCGAAGAAGATATTTGGTGCAAGGCCATCCTTGAAGAAATAGTAAAAAATGATGACAGGTAATTATACCATTATTTAAAAAAAAAAAAAAAAAAACAGTAATATATTCGTATTTTGTTATTGTTTTGAAGACTTAAAATCACACATATATTTTCCCAACCAACGGAGAAGTTAGATCGTGGAGATGGACATATTTCCAAAGAACTTCTGAAAAACATCAAAAGTCCTTCTTCAGAAATATATTCTACATTCGTTTGTTCGTGTGGACCAGCAGTTTTTAACACGTTGACCGAAAATATATTAAAAACACTACATTTCACACCGACAGAAATGCACTTCTTTCACAGTTAAAAATATTTTATAAGAAATATTATTTATACGAATTAAATAAAATTATGTATGTACAAAAACAATAAATGCAGGTAATATAAATTTGTATTGTAAAATTTTTTAAGGTTCTTAAATAAAAAAATGGATGGATGTCCATTCGGAAGCGCGTCCAGTATAAAACTATACTTCATATCACACAAACTTCTTTTTGTACGCGCGGGCGAAATATTCAGCCTTACGCCGTGTCCAGCGTAGTCACGGTGCGTGCGGTGAGCGCGTTGAATATAAAATGAAACCTTTATTAGTAAATGCAGATGTCCACTGTAGACACGATATTGCGATCAATGCGTTTGGTGTGGCGTCTCCGCATCGCACGCATTGTTTTGAAAATCAAACTGGTTTGATTTTGGCCGCATTATCGTACGGAAATTTGACGGCCGGAACCATTTCACATTGAATTTAGTTAAGTTTTTTACACAACCCGCATAAACGCAAACTGGACACTTTCCGCATTGAACGCAAATAAATGCGGTTTGCGCGAGAACCGCATTACCAGAAAAATCGTACCCGTGCTTAGGCTGGACACGGCGTTATTCTATAAAGGCTAAACTACATTCAAGACTTTTTGCAAAAAGTTCAAAAGTGGAAAAATAAAACACGCACTAAAAATGCCTGTGTGCGAAAAAGCCTGCGAAAACAGTGTTTGATATGTCCTTTAAGATTGATACTATACAGAGAAAAGACAATTTTTTAGCACACAGGCATCTCTAAGCATAGTTTTTCTCATCACATTTTCACTTTTTGCCCTACTTTTTGCAAAAAGTCTTGAATGTAGTTAAGCCTTTAGGCGTTGAACGCCAAAAAACAAACGACAGTGTGAACTTGGTATTACGTAAAGCGTTAAGGCTCTCCCAAACCAACGCGATTATTCGCCACGACAAACGAAAACAACAAAAACAACACGTGGTAGTCAAAAAAAACAACACGTTGTTATTGTTTTCTTTTGTCGAGGCGATTAATCGCGTTGGTTTGGGAGAGCCTTTAAACGCCAAATAATCGTCAATTTGTCGATTCTCTCTTGTGGAACGCGTTCACTGTATTTTTTTTCTGTATTCCGTTAGCCGAGAAATTTGTTGACGACAGGAGTAAAAATGTAAGATTTTTTTAAACTTATTTTTGTTTTTATAATTCAAAACTCTTTGCTTAGGGTAAAAATAACAACCCAAATTCAAATGCCACTAAAAGAGCTAGTGGGGGGAAATGAGCACTAGGGTGGAGGGTCAAAGTGTGGAGCAGTTTCGAATACATTCAGTTTTTTGCATTTAAATGATTAGAATAATTTGACATCAAAAAAATAATTGTTTGGATAAAATCTTTAGTCCTCTTCCTCAACTCAAAGTAAGTTTATAACTGAATGAAAAAACACCCTTTTTCATAGCTTCGAGCTGAGGTAGAGGGCTAAAGATTTTATCCAAATCATTTTTTTTTATGTCAAATTATTCTAATCGTTTAAATCAACAAACTGGAGGTATTCGAAGAAACTGATTCAACAACTTCGATTTTTTCTTCATACATTGACGCTGCACTCTAATTGAGCACCTCGCGAAAAACTTTAAAAGAGGTTTTGAGAAAAATTATGGATGGAAAGGGAATTGCTTTAGATGGAATCCACCTCCTCTGCAGTATCAAATCTTTCTTTTTTCTTTCTTCATCTTCGTCGTCACTGCTGCTCCAAGAAAAATAACTTGCTACACTATACATTTTTCTGTTTTTTTCTTATGTTTAAAACAATTTAACACAAATATAATTTTCAAAAATCAAATTATTCAATTTGTAAGCAATTTGATATGCCAAATATCAGTTTTTTTTGTGGATCGTATTGTGGAATGTAAGAGCGAGAAAAACGCAGGCGTTTTAGCTACGGAATACCAATAAAAAAACGACACGACTCCAAAAACGACAGTTGGCGTTTTAGAGAAACGCCTTTCGGAATAAGGGTGATTTTCTTTAGTTAGTTCCTTTTCTTTGGTTGATAAATCAAATTAAAATAGAATTAGTGAGTGAACATTCAAAAAACGGCTCCTACCGCCTTTCCTGTTGTAATGAGCCTTATAAAATGTATGATATTTCTGTAGTCTGTGAGTCGGGTCAGTATTGTTTGTTTAAATTTGATGGCACAACAGCTCTTGAAGAACTAGGGCCTACAGACTTATAACTCTCAACCATGGAATGAATCAATGAATGTATGGGGATGTAACACTGCGACCTATAGATCTATTGTGTCCCCGCTTAGAGCTGGATGGGTTTGGTCATCTTACAGCTACCTCCAAACCTATTCCTCTGACGAATTTTAGTATTTGGGGTATTTTAAGAGAGGAAAAGTCGCTCTCTTCTACCTGGTAGCATCCCAGGTGTTTTATTTTTTCATGGATAAGTGCATCACATCTGCCCAGGATGTGATCTGGGGTTTCCTCATGCATGCTACAGAATCTGCATGTGGCACTGCTCACTAGACCATGAATACTAAGGTGTCTTTTAAGTTTACAATGGCCAGTTAGGAGACCCGTTAGTATTCTGAGGTTGTTCCTACTTAGACTGACACAGTTAATAAAACGTTCTTGGTTATAGTTTCCAAGAAGAAGTTTGGCCTGCCTCAGTTTGGGGAGTTCTTTCCAATTTTTGGATCTATTGGCCTCCTCTTCTTTGGCCTCCTCTTCTTTTGGCCTCCTTTCTTTTTTGTTGTTTGTAATCACATTTTCTCCTATACCGAAATAGGACTCAGGCCCTATTAGTGGAGTCTTAGCTCCGATTTAAGCTACGGAGTCTGCTTCTTCATTTCCCTGGACACCAACATAGCCAGGTACCCAATGAAGTGTGACATTGTTGTTCTTACCGAGTTCATTAAGCCTGCTTTCACATTCCCACACTGTTTTCGACTTTATGGAGTAGGATGACAGTGCCCTGAGTGCGGCTTGACTGTCTGACATAATGTTAATGTTTTGGTTTCGGTAATTCCTTTCGATATTACGATCTGCGCATTTTTCTATTGCATGTACTTCCACTTGAAAAATGCTGGTAGACTGTCCCATCGGACAGTTTAGTACTACGCCCAAAGATCCATCAGTGTACCACTTAATGGCATTTGCTTTGAGAGTGTAGTTAACTGTTTCGCCTACCCAATCTTTTTTACAACTTAATTCTGTTTTAAAATTTTTCTCAAAGTTGTATTTTCTAATCAAACCATCTCTTGGAATGTCAGTAAGGTTAATTACTGTAGACTTCGGCATATTGTCTCTGATTTTACGACTCTTGCTTTTGTCAATCTCAGTTTCCTCTTTGGCAAATCTCATGATGGCTCCCTTAGCGGCACTATCAATGACCTCGTGTAGACGGGACAGATGAAGGATAACCTCCATGGCCGCTGTAGGGCAAGTTCTCATTGCTCCAGTAATGCATAAACATGCGAGCCTTTGGACTTTGTCTAGCGTTTTCCTAGTTGTTAATAATGCGGTTCTTTTGTGCCATACAACTGCACCATAGGTAATGATGGGTCTTACCATCATGGTGTACATCCACCTGAGGATCTTCGGTTTGCAACCCCATGGTTTACCTGCAAGCCTCTTGCATATCATAAGGGTCATTGTGGCTTTCCCGACTGTAATTTCAACGTGTTTATTCCAGAGGAATTACTATCTAGTGTAATTCCTAAATATTTTACCTCTCTCTTTGTTTCTATTACTTCGCCAGCCAATAGAGATCTCTACCAAATTGTCAGTTTCAAATGACTGCAAAAACTTGGCACAATGACAGATGAAATTGGAAAGAAAAAAATAAGCAGGGCTAATTTTAATTACAAAAATCTTGCTATTTTGTGCAATAAAAAGATTAAAATATCTTATATAAAGTATAAAAACATTTTTACTTCCATGTTTTTTATAAAAAAAAGGAAAAAAACAATTCGAAATATTTATTTGCCTCCAAAATAAACCAAACAAATGGCTGCCACTTAAATGTCATTTGCCAAGAATTTTAGTTTGACATTTAAATATGAACGAGACAGAGATATATTGCTGTTTGTTAAAAAGCCCTATCGGATAGGTTTCATGTGTATCAGAATTCCTTTTGAAGGGTCGTTATTGTAGGGTTGATTGATAGTCCTACAGATGAACACCATTTCCTTGTAATTGTAAGTCCTCTCTGTATAATATTACAGAGAGTTTCTTCCAACTTCCCAAGGGTTGTAATGACGATATCATCAGCAAAGCCAATACAGCGTATACCTTGAGAAGTGAGATTTTCTAGCAGTTCATCAACTACAAGACTAAAAAGCAAGGGTGATAGTACCCCTCCCTGTGGACAGCCTCTTGTTGTGATGATTCTCTGTATATTTGGTCCTGCTATTGTTTCTGCTGTTCTAGTGCCCAGCGTCTCACCAATCCATTTAGTTATGGTGATGGGTACACACTTCCTTACGAGAGCTTTCTTAACAGCTTCATGGGAGGTGTTATCAAACGCTCCCTCTATGTCTAGAAAGGCAGTCAATGCTGTTTCCTTTGCATCTTAAGCTTTTTGTAAGGTATTAGTGAGTTCAAACAGGGCGGTTTCTGTAGATCTACCCGCTCTATAAGCATGTTGGCAGGTATTGAGAGGCCTTTCGACTAAAACTTCAGACCTTATGAAGTTGTCTACTATTTTTTCCAAAGTTTTCAGTACAAAAGATTTTAGGCTTATTGGCCTGAAAGACTTAGGATGAGTTGTTTCTTTTTTCCCAATTTTGAGAATGAAGATTACCTTAGCTTTTCTCCATAAACTTGGTATATACCCAAAAATAGCAATGCTGCTATGAAATATCCTAATGAGGTAAGGCATAAGCTCTTCTTTACCCTTTTGTAAAAGGGCTGGGAAGATACCATCTACACCAGGTAACTAAGAGGGTTGAAAGGTGCTTATCGCCCAGTCTATCCTTTTACTCGAACAGATGGTTGCAGCTGTCTTTCAGTCTTCTGTATTTGGTTTGAGAGGAGTTCTCTCTAGAGAGTTTCCCGCTAAGGGTTGACTGCCTAGAAAGTGTGTGTTAAGCAGCAGAGTGGAGCTCTGCTCTTCATTTTCTGTGAAGCTTCCATCATTGTACCGAAGTGCTAATGATGTAAGTGTCTTCTCTTTTGCAAGTGCTTTGTGTATCCTTGCTGCAGCAGGGGTTGAGGAAATATTCTCACAGAAGGATGTAAAACTATTTCGCTTGGCCTTTCTTATCTCCTTGTTATACCTAGTTAATTCTGCGGAGTAGTTATGCCATTCCCTGGTTCTTTTAGCCTCATTGAAGAGTTTTCTTACCTTGGATCTTAGTTTCGACAGAGTGCTATTCCACCATGGGGCATATTTCTGTCTTGTTTTTTGGTTTAAGGGGGCAACTGAGTTTAAAAGCCTCTTGGATAGCCCCACTAAACTCATTAACTGAAAATTCTAGCTCAAGGTGACTATTAGTCGTACTTGCTGGGCCTATTTGTTCCAAGTTTGATTTTATAACGGTTTTGTGAAGGTACAAGTTTGTTTTCTTAGGATTCCTTCCAGAGGTGTTCTCTGTGAGAAGTCCTTCAAAGGTAAACACTATTATTCTGTTATCGGACATTGAAGGCTCATTGGAAACTCTCCAATCCCTTATTAGACGGCCTACGTTCGGAGTTCCAAAAGTTATGTCTAAAACTTCTTTTCTTATTCTAGTATTAAAAGTAGGGGTATTTCCATTAAATACTTCTAGATTTTTAACCAGCATAAAGTCTAAAAGGTACTCACCCCTTTGGTTTATGTCGGTGCTACCCCATGTCGTATGGTGGGCATTGGCATCGCTGATGCCGCCTTTGCGTGGTGGATGTTCACTTGGGTCAGCTTGGTACTGATCCTGGGTCCGTCTATTTTGTGTTTTGTTGGCCGGCAGAAATGCTCCTCTAAAGTCGGAAGCATCTCGTCCGGGTCCGTTCAACTTGGAGAAAGATCCATGCCCTCTATCTCTTTGTCTGTTGGGCCTGCGCCTGAATATGTATTTGCCAGTGACAATACCTGGCTCACAGCTCACAGAGAGGATGGAGAGGATGTAGGAAGGGAGGTTGGTGTGGTCGTGTTGTGGGTCACGGTCTACCACGGAGGTGTTCTTTGATGCTGAAGAGAGACATGGCACGCTTGCTCTGGCTCGGCCTAGCTCGAGGGATGTGGGGTGGTTCTTGTCCTCTCTTCGGACATCTCAGACTCAACAAACAAAAATATCGTGCCAGGAAAAATATAGGGATGGGAAAAAGGATCTGGATATGGCGATGTTGGAAGAGGAATATGATTAACATGAAAGGAAAAGTACATGTCTAGGTACTTATGCCACTGCCCAAGAAAAGGTTGGGCCCTGGATCGGCATATTGTTAGGATTCAAACTAAACCTAGCCTTAAATACCCCCTTACTCTCCAAAACTTATATCTCTTCAGATATAACTAAATCTATATCAAACTTAGAAATCTAGTAGTATATACATAATGTATTTTATGTATATATTTTTTTTTTTTTTTTTTTTTTTTTTTTTTGTTTGTTTATATGTATACACATATAAATAAAAATTAGATCAAATTTCCCTTAACTAAACCTAAAACTATACTAATCCCTACCAATCCATCCAGGACCCAATGTCTCACCCAGACAGTGGTTCGCCCAAACACAAATGGCTTTGACAGGTGTAATCGTCAAAAGTTGGCCTACCCACCCTTGCATCTGGAGATGCAACCTTTGTCACCTCCATGGCCGTGTATTAGGAGGTGACCCCGAACTCGACCTCCCAATCACAAACTATGTCTCGTTCATGTGTATAATCATTTCATCCCTAGTCAAAACGTACGTAGCGTCCTCTCATGTTAAATGTCATCCTTTTCCAACTGATGGCTTCACGAGAATTCCACACACCATCGCATCCGTATCTAGCAATCCATCTTCAAAGAAAATTCTCAACTCGCATATACTTTACACCAAAAGGTTGTTTCTATCATGTGGCCATAGGCCGTTTATTACAAAAAAAAAATTCAATAAAATAAAAAATGGAAATTATCTTTACGTTAAGTTTTAATAATTATAAAAAAATTAGTAAAAGTAAAAAAAAAGTTGAAAGTTGATTTTTTTTTTTTTTTTATATGGTAATTGCGTACGATTTACTAAGGGAGGATTTTCTTTCTCTACCCCCCTTCTTCAAAACCCTACAATAACCGCACTAAACAGATATTTTCTTTTTGGATATGAATTAAGATAAGTATAGATATAATCATATAACTAGATATAACCACAAATTTGGACTCACGACTTACGGTTTCCTCGTCCCACGAAGTCCTGCCGGCAGCACGTTCCTGGATGACGGTAAGTATGTTTAAGCTCCGAAACTCGAGCTTTTAGTCTTTGAGTTCGCGCACTTTATTATATGTCTATAATCTATACCTAGGTAAGTTCATATGTTCTATATGTGTCAAAACACGGAGTTAAATGGATCACCTTACTTTAACCTCTTCAACTTTTCCTTCCTTTTACTTCACACTTTATAAATTCAAAAATTAAGAGTAAGACAAAATTAAAATCAATTCAAAAAAAAAAAAAAATTTAAAAGAAAAAAAATGATAAAATTAGCAAAAATTAGCAAAAAAAAATAATAGTAAAATAGAAAAATAACGTTAATAAAAAAAATCAGAAAAATCGCTTGACTTGCTGACTTGCTGTTTGTCCTTGAAATGTCCTTGTTCTCTAAGGCGGTGAGTATCGATGGCGTTTACTGTGTCCGGCGGAACACCCTGTCTCAGTTTGCCCCCTAAGGTAGGTACCGAGGTATTTCTCTGGGGCTTCCTGTCGAGCTCACAAAAACAAATATGCAGAGGCTTAGAGATCGGTCTTCGTTGGCTTACGTGATAGATATCTATTTGTAGATATAGCAATTCGAATATGATTAAATCACGTGTTTATTATGTGCATATCTAATCACCCATATATATGTATATCTTCAGACCAGTCTAGAAGAATTTTTGTTGTTTCAGCTCTAAACCTAAGTAGCATTTACCCAAATTAGGTATCTTTCACTGAAAGTAGCACAATTTTCACTTAACATACCTCCGCTTCAAGATAGTGCCCTTTTCTATTACTACTGGATACCTATATGTAGGTACGTGTATAGATACCTTTCAGGTAGGTACTATGTGTAGGTTAGCAATTTGCCCTCTCACAAAGATTTCTATAAAATTTATAGAAATTAATTTTTCGTTACTCTAACGTTTTATAATCTCAAGGAAATAATAATTTATTCACCTTTTTTTTCACTTTACGATTAAAGATATAGCAATTCAACCGCCCAAAAAAAAAATCATCCATAAAACACATATATAAAATATATATGTATCACTAATTTTTACCGTGTTAAACGGAAACTTTTGCACACGACTGTGAGAGATACTGACAGTATTATAATGCTCGCACTTCAACTTGCACTTTTCGTATGACGCTGTACAAAATTGCATTGGTCATTGGCCTATTGCCCTCCTTTCGTTTTTTCCCATTTTCCTCTTTCTCAAACTGGAAGTAGTTATAAAGTTCAGGTTCTCCTATTTCTAATTCCATGCTTTTGTCTTTCCTTCTATTAATCATCTTCTTCTGTAACTATATATGTATGAGTGTTACCCCTGAATTCCTTTAGTAATATCTAATACTAATTCATAATATTGCACCAATTTACTTAAAGTATTATGCTATTGCCTCAGATTGCATTAAAATTTAATAAGACCGTCTTTTACTTTCATATTTCATGACTAATTACTAAAATATTGCACTAAAATATCACAATAAAATCTTAAATTTGAATCGCAACGGTCTTTAACTGATCAAATCTTTACGTTCTTTTTGCTTACTTTCGTTCCTTACTACTAGATTTCACACCTGGGGATCGATCGGCGCTGTAACCTTTATTCCAATGTGGCCTTTGACGTTTCTCTATCTTCGTAATTATTTTGCGAAAACAAAAAAAAATGTTTTACTTGTAGATGGGAAAAATTAAATGAATATCAAAAAAAAATCAATATATGTTGTACATAGATTGTTAAAAGACAATCCTACGCACAACATATTCCAGAAAGGTAAGATATATTTTCCCTAAATCCCGTCACCCTCCTTATTACAATTTCCATTCTCTAACCTAGCTCATAACTTTCAATGGTCACTGCATTGGAGCCTAAGAAACAACGATCCAATCCCGAAACGATAAAAGTGACTTTTGTCGCCGAGATTGTTTCTCGATATCTCGGAATAAACTTAACTGCTATCGTAGATTCATACTCCAGCGACATACATCCAATAGTCATTTGGGAGTAACCTTTTTCTTTACTTTCAGGCATTTGGCCAATGCAGATGAGGTCACACGTCAATGACCCCTTTTAAATTATCCCAGGCCAGGTAGGAATAGTACGTGAAAATCTTTCACGTTAATGTACAGGGAGTTTAGTGATTGGTAAGCTTTGTCTGTAGATAGATGCATGTTTTATCTTTAGTGTGTAGACTAGTGCATGATTATCAAACGGTTGAGCCTAGTCGTGGATATTGTTCCTATCTAGTGCTCCCAATATTATGGATGGATGAATATATGATTATTTATTAACGTACATCGTTAATAAAGGAAAGTTGACGAACATTCCTGTACTATGCACTTGTTGGCTAAACTTTTTCATCTTTGGGTATGTATACGTCAATGGTTTTGGTAGGAAGGTAGGATCTTCTCTATAATAAAAATTGATTATTGCGATACAAGCAAAGTCCTACGCTACAAACACGATTACAGTCTTCGAGTGGTCGTGAGTAGACTGGAGTCGTAAAATACGTAATGTAGCTTGTCCGTGTGAGTTATTAATGCGGTAAAAGAATTAATCCTTAGATTTCTTTTGACATTGTTCAGCCGTTCGACGATGTGTGGTACGTCCCACGCTCTGAGCTATCATTGCTCTATACAAACAAAGATAGGGGTTGTTTTGTTTGTTTGTTTATGTTTTTTTTTTTTTTTTTTTTTCAAATACTGATCTTAGGTCAATTAATCCATTCTAGGTGTCCTAGACTGTCTTATTAATTTGTTTCGTCATAAAGAGGTTAGTTCATTTTGTCGTCTGATATCAAGTTTACTACTTGGCTTCCTAACCTTATTCAGTCTGTGATTCTCAAAAGAAAGATAGAAAAGGGAAGTCTAAGAGGAGTATATATATAAATAAGTCAATCTATAGATGAAAGAATAAAAGAAATTAATAAATATCTGTCTAACTACAATAAATAAATCATAAATCAATAAATAAATAAATCTATACAGACACATGCAATATAATATTACCTATACTATGTTTGAAAAATAAATATAAATAACTATAAATAAATAAAATAAATAAATAAAATATATATATAAAATAAGTAAATAAAATCTCTGCACAGCACCTACATCTATATCACAGTTCATTAGTTCAAAGGAAAATATATAATTATATATTAAATCGATCTATATACGGACAAAACTAGCACTTATATCACAGACTGTAACCGAAAGGGGCAACAGCAGCTGAGTGCGTCAAAAAAAAATGTTTCTTTTACTATGAATGCAGGTCTTTACCGTGAAAGACACCAACCTTTTCACCTCTTAGGTTCCCTATTTCGTATAGAGAGCTTCCAATGGGCCTAAGAACAATTGATTTGATGAACTTCGGTCCCAGTTTAGCATTGTAGTGTTCTACGAGGTTACTTTGTTTGAAGTTTCTTCTGAAAACGATTTGTCCTGACTTATATGATATTTTTCGGGTTCTTAAGTTATATTGTTTTGTCGATTTATCATGAGCTAACTTCAAATTTTCAAATATGTCTTTGCGTATTAGCGCCATTTTATCAGCCTTATTGGTAATTTCAATGTTCGAATCTTTCAACATGTTAAGTCTTCGAAGAAGTTCGTACGTGTCCCCGTGTTGGACCATTTGTGTTCCAAACACAGCATAATACGGCTCATAAGTCGTCGCATCGTGTACAACACTTCTGAGTGCAAATGCTGTGTTGCTTACATGTAAGTCCCAATTTCTTTGGTCACTATCGATATAGGACCGAATTTTGGATAGAACTGACCGATTTACTCTTTCCGATGCGTTGGCTTGGGGGGAGTAGAAGGCGGTACGTACGTGTTTAATTCCATATTTTTTTAAAAAGCAGGAAAACAATTCAGAAACGAATTGTTTTCCGTTGTCTGAGTGAATAAGTTCCGGAACACCAAACATATGGAAGACACCTTCTTCGAGGTATTTCACTACCTCAACTGCTGTTGCTCTACGGATGGGTTTTAGGAAAACATATTTGCTAAAGTGGTCTAAAACGATAAAAATGTGTGTGTTGCCAGTCTTAGTCCTTGGGTATGGTCCTAGAAAGTCTATATATAGTCTTTGAAATGGTCGTTCAGTTATCGTTTGTTGTCCCATGGGCGGTCGTAGAACTAGGTTCGTCGCTTTATTGCACTTACAAATATCACAGTCGGTTACATAGTTTCGTACTTCAATTGTCATGTTTGGCCAGAAATATTTTTGCCTTAATTTGGACAAAGTTTTATGGATTCCTCCATGTCCGGCCGTAAAGGAATCATGTGCTGTTTCTAAAAGCCCCCTGCGCAACTCCTTCGGAACCCAGAGCTTCCAGGCTCTGTCTTCTTGAATGGGATCACCCGTCCGTCTGTCCGTTCGTTTGTATACAAAACCGTCCGATATAGTCACGTCAGGTAGTTTGTCTTTATTTTCTTCTACTGTCTTCTTCAACTCAACATACTCTTCCGAAGAAAACCATGGAGAGTTGAAGTCAACTTCTGGCATTTCGGTCGCGATCTCATCCATATGGACTCGTGAGAGAGTGTCCGGGACTACATTGAGGATACCCTTTCTGTGCTCAATGTTAAAGTTGAATCCTTGGAGTTTGAAACTCCAACGAGCCAGCCGACCACTCAAGTCTTTCTGTGTCATAAGCCACTTCAGGCTTGCGTGGTCGGTGATAATCGTAAAGGGTAGACCTTCAATATAGGCTCGGAACTTCTTTACAGATAAAACGGCCGCATAGCATTCAAGCTCTGTCACACTATAATTCCGCTGAGCGGAATTAAGCTTCTGAGACATGAATGCTATCGGTCGTTCGTTTTTCTCGTCGTCCATCTGAAAGAGAACGCTCCCTACACCGGAAGATGAAGCGTCGCACTGTACATAAAAATGTCTTGTGAAGTCGGGGTTCGTCAGTATCGGTGCTGTCACTAACATTGTCTTTAAGTCCTCAAATGCCTTAATGGCTTCGTCGGTCATTATAAAGTCTTTTCCCTTTTTGAGACAGTCTGTCATCGGGGCTGATATAGACGCAAAATTTGGGATAAAGCGCCTATACCAACCCGTCATCCCTAGGAACCGACGGAGTTGCTTAGGGGATTTCGGAATAGGGAACTCCTTGACGGCTGAAACCTTTTCGGGGTCCGTCCTCAAACATCCGTCACCGACAAAGTAACCCAGATACTTAATCTCCTTAAAACAGAATTTGCTTTTCTCCACGTTTATGGTGAGACCCGCATTCCGCAAACACCTGGCTACCTCTTCCAGCACCTTTATATGAGTCTCAAAATCTGGAGAACAAATCAAGAGATCATCTAGATAGACAAAGACATTCTCTCTCATACGAGAGGGAATGACTTTGTCCATCAACTTACACATTCTCTGAGCGGCATTGCACAACCCAAACGGCATAACCGTGAATTGATACAATGGCCGCCCAGGGACTGTAAAAGCCGTTTTTTCTCTTGACTTGGTCTCCAGAGGAATCTGCCAGAATGCGTCCTTCAAGTCAATACTTGAGATAAAGTGAGTATCTTGAAGACGGCTTATTATTCCTTCAATATGAGGGAGAGGGTATGCGAATTTCTTTGTTGCGGCGTTCACCTTACGTGAGTCCAAGCAAAGTCTGTTTTTGCCTGGTTTTCGCACCAGCACAACTGGAGAGCTATAATCACTATTGCTTTCTTCTATCACTCCTAGCGCGAGCATCCGATCAAGTTCCGCGTACATCAACTTCTGAACGACAGGTGAGATTGGGTAGTGCCGCTGTTTGATGGGAATTGTGTCGTCTTCCATCTCTATTATATGTTCTTCTAGGCTTGTTCTACCCAATCCCAGTACTGCGAACGAAGGGAACTGCTGCTTGACCCGCTCAAGTTCTCCAGCTTGTGCCGGTGTGAGAACCCGCATGGGATCGGCATCTGGGCCCTGCGTCGGCGACGGATGGTCGAGGGCACTGATCACATGTGGAGCAACTTGGAATGTTCTCCAGAAATCTACCCCTAGATATAATTGCTGTTGCAAACTCGGCACAACATACAACTCCATCTCTTGAGTGTTGCCACCCCATGAGATGTCAGTCTTAAATCGTCCTCTAATTTGTTGATTTTTTCCGTCTGCTGTCTTAATGTCCACAGACATGGTCGTCATTTGTATATTATGTTTTAGGATAAAATCCATTGCACCTTTCCCTAGACAGCTGATTGAAGCCCCACTATCCAATAATCCCAACATTTCATCCCCACCTACGATAACTTTGGCATACGGTCGATTATCGTCCGAGGTTGATAGTATAGTGGCTTCAATCTTGTTTTTCCTACTTCTAATATTTGCACTTTTCTCCCTTAGCCTAAGTATCTTTTTGTAATTTCTGCTCGGTTTCTTGTTTTGATTTTCTACTGTATAGGTTATCTCCTCATTGAAGATGCGTCTACGGGCATCTTCGTACTCCCGTATGCGTTGGTGGAGGCTTTTAGGGGACGACATTACGGGGTGAGTATCTAGTCTTATTTGTTTTATTTCTCGTTTTAATATTGTTACTTTTCTAGATTCTTGATCTCCGGGGGAGGAACTTTCGCCGGTGGAGTCACCCCGGATGTGCTGCCGGCCTTCAAGTTTCCCTCGCAAGTTGAACACTTGAACGAGATGTTCCCCTGACCGCAGCTAAAGCATGTTAATGCGTGGAAAGTTGAAGGACATGGACATGTCGTAGGAGTTGTTGTTATGTTCCTAGTGAGTTCTATCTTTTTGTCGTATTCGTTATGTTTGTATGTATTATTACGTTTGTCTGGTTTATTGTTTGTCTGAGGTCTGTCTGTCCGGTTGTACTTAACTGCATCAATATGAGCATCCCCTTCATCCTCTGAACTTTCTAACATTGATCTATGTCGAGGAACATCTCGCTCTTCGAGTTCGTTAACTTGTCTCTTTACTTTAAATTCTCTAGTTGCTAAGTGTTTCTCAGCCCTTCTACACGCTTCCCTCAACTGATGGATGCTATTGATTGAACACCCGAAAATGAGAGTTGCCACTCGATCTCTTATATTTTGCCTTACCATCGACACGAGATCCTTTTCATTAGGTCTTGTTTGCATCTGCAAGATAAGGCCCCTAATTTCCTCGTAATATTCGTCGAAGGATTCATGTGGCTGTTGGCGGCGATCCATAATTACTCTTAGGATTTCGTGGTCTCTTTTGTTATCTCTGAACTGCCTGAGGAGTTCAGTTTTTAAATCAAAATAATTTAGCATTGTATCGCCTTGATTTTCTTCCAAGTATTGCCAGTACCATCTCTCCGCTGGCCCGGTCACCAAATGGTGGAAATTCGCGAAAACTTGCTCGTTGGTGGCTCCATTCGTCCTCTGAAGAGTCTCTATTCTAAAAATAAAACTCTCCACTGACATTTTTTTGGAGTCACCATCAAACTTCACACCCCACTTATGTATCTCTAGACGTTTTCTCATGTCTTGAGTAACAGGGTGTTTTTCACATCGAGATTGGTTTTCATTTGAAATGGAGATGCGTTTCTTAGGGATAGGGTTAGAAATCTGCATCTTATCTATTTCGTTTTGTCTCTGATGCCACGATATGGCTGAACCTTCGACTAATAGTAGCCGTTCGTGAATTGTCGATACATTACTCGTAACGACTTGTATCATCGTATGCATAGTTTTCATGCTCTCCATTTGTTGGTGGAGCAATGACATTGTTTTTTCTTGGATTTCTCCTACCGACCTCGACACCGCAGCCTCAATTACTTTGTCTATATTTCTGTATGGTGTACTTTCTAAGTCCTGTTCGTTTTGTCGTGTTAAGTCATTACCTATAGTCTGTAGTTCCTTTTCAAATTCCCGTGTTCTTCTTCGTGCACTTTGTCTAGTTTCCTCTGAGTCCGAGTCAAGGTGAATTAGCTCTGGTTGAGGATTCTTTCGCCCTGGACTCAAACCTACTGCACCTAGTTGCGATTCTTCCCTAGTTTCCGTTCCCTCCCCTTGAATGCTGGATTCATTATCTAGGGATTCATTACTACCTGAGTCTACGAAAGGGTTTTCTAATCGCGATCGATTAATATCAGCTTAATTCGGTAAAGCTCTAGGTAATGCTGGTGGAAGGTTTTCTAGTTCTGCCCTATTCCTGCCAGATCTAAGCATATGAGGATCCCTTCCTGCAACACGATGAGACAGGGTGCTCTTAGGGACCGCACCCAAGTTTTCTTTCACCATCGTTATTAGTAAGTCCTATGACTTTGTGGTGTTTATCTTTGTTAGTTTTTTTTTCTTTTCTTCCTTTTTTTTTTGTTTGTTTCCCTTCTTTTTACTTATTAACTATCGTTTATTTCAAACAAGGATAAAAATAAAAATGGAGGGACAATTTTCAAAAAAGGTAGTTTAAAAAAAAATTAGTAAAAATATAATTCAGAAACAAAAATCAAATTCAAAAAAAATTCAAAAACAAATAATAAGAAAATAATTCAAAAAAAAAATTTTTTTTAAATTATAATTAAAAAAGGTAAATTGAAAAATTATAATTCAAAAAGATATTTCAGAAGGTAATTATAGTTAATTAGAATTAAATAAGCTTTAATAAAATTACTTTAATAAAAAAATTTAATGAAAATAAATTTTGATCACAAAACTTTGGTACTTCAGATTATTTGAGTTGTTTTTTTCTATTATTCTGTCGTTGCTAGGTGTGTGGAATTCAAGATCAGTTTCCTGAACAGTTGTTGAAAGGATTTTAAGTTCTCTTGTCGCGTTTGTTCGTCCGTCGTGTTTGTAATTGGTGCCACCGTGACTAAGCGAGTGCTTTGGCGTATCCTTCACTCCCCTACCACATCGTACTATCTGGTGTACTTATAACCTGATAGTAGGCTAGCTGGGGGATCCAGATAAACCTCCACACGGACAGGATTTTGTATGTCGCATACTTGTGCCTCACTAGAAATCCAGCTATGCTTGACTTTCCGGCAAGCAACAAATACTTGGCATCCCCATCCTGTCCCGCTCCTTAACTTGCGATAGACTTCAGAATACCTCACAGATATCTTCAAGTTCTCGACCTGTAAGACTGGACGGCTTTCTTCCATCCATCGACATTCAAAAGAGCTTAAACAGTACCTAAACTTGTACTAGTAGGGATAAGGAAATTTTTTTAAAAAATGAAAAAAAGTTATGAGAGATCATCACACATCCAAGGGGATGCCCTTCGTAAAGAGAATCATCTCCTTGAGGATGCGATGGGTCTCTCAGCCGTTCGCCCCACGTTGGGCGCCATTGTTGTGGGTCACGGTCTACCACGGAGGTGTTCTTTGATGCTGAAGAGAGACATGGCACGCTTGCTCTGGCTCGGCCTAGCTCGAGGGATGTGGGGTGGTTCTTGTCCTCTCTTCGGACATCTCAGACTCAACAAACAAAAATATCGTGCCAGGAAAAATATAGGGATGGGAAAAAGGATCTGGATATGGCGATGTTGGAAGAGGAATATGATTAACATGAAAGGAAAAGTACATGTCTAGGTACTTATGCCACTGCCCAAGAAAAGGTTGGGCCCTGGATCGGCATATTGTTAGGATTCAAACTAAACCTAGCCTTAAATACCCCCTTACTCTCCAAAACTTATATCTCTTCAGATATAACTAAATCTATATCAAACTTAGAAATCTAGTAGTATATACATAATGTATTTTATGTATATATTTTTTTTTTGTTTTTTTTTTTTTTTTTTTTTTTTTGTTTATATGTATACACATATAAATAAAAATTAGATCAAATTTCCCTTAACTAAACCTAAAACTATACTAATCCCTACCAATCCATCCAGGACCCAATGTCTCACCCAGACAGTGGTTCGCCCAAACACAAATGGCTTTGACAGGTGTAATCGTCAAAAGTTGGCCTACCCACCCTTGCATCTGGAGATGCAACCTTTGTCACCTCCATGGCCGTGTATTAGGAGGTGACCCCGAACTCGACCTCCCAATCACAAACTATGTCTCGTTCATGTGTATAATCATTTCATCCCTAGTCAAAACGTACGTAGCGTCCTCTCATGTTAAATGTCATCCTTTTCCAACTGATGGCTTCACGAGAATTCCACACACCATCGCATCCGTATCTAGCAATCCATCTTCAAAGAAAATTCTCAACTCGCATATACTTTACACCAAAAGGTTGTTTCTATCATGTGGCCATAGGCCGTTTATTACAAAAAAAAAATTCAATAAAATAAAAAATGGAAATTATCTTTACGTTAAGTTTTAATAATTATAAAAAAATTAGTAAAAGTAAAAAAAAAAGTTGAAAGTTGATTTTTTTTTTTTTTTTATATGGTAATTGCGTACGATTTACTAAGGGAGGATTTTCTTTCTCTACCCCCCTTCTTCAAAACCCTACAATAACCGCACTAAACAGATATTTTCTTTTTGGATATGAATTAAGATAAGTATAGATATAATCATATAACTAGATGTAACCACAAATTTGGACTCACGACTTACGGTTTCCTCGTCCCACGAAGTCCTGCCGGCAGCACGTTCCTGGATGACGGTAAGTATGTTTAAGCTCCGAAACTCGAGCTATTAGTCTTTGAGTTCGCGCACTTTATTATATGTCTATAATCTATACCTAGGTAAGTTCATATGTTCTATATGTGTCAAAACACGGAGTTAAATGGATCACCTTACTTTAACCTCTTCAACTTTTCCTTCCTTTTACTTCACACTTTATAAATTCAAAAATTAAGAGTAAGACAAAATTAAAATCAATTCAAAAAAAAAAAAAAAATTTAAAAGAAAAAAAATGATAAAATTAGCAAAAATTAGCAAAAAAAAATAATAGTAAAATAGAAAAATAACGTTAATAAAAAAAATCAGAAAAATCGCTTGACTTGCTGACTTGCTGTTTGTCCTTGAAATGTCCTTGTTCTCTAAGGCGGTGAGTATCGATGGCGTTTACTGTGTCCGGCGGAACACCCTGTCTCAGTTTGCCCCCTAAGGTAGGTACCGAGGTATTTCTCTGGGGCTTCCTGTCGAGCTCACAAAAACAAATATGCAGAGGCTTAGAGATCGGTCTTCGTTGGCTTACGTGATAGATATCTATTTGTAGATATAGCAATTCGAATATGATTAAATCACGTGTTTATTATGTGCATATCTAATCACCCATATATATGTATATCTTCAGACCAGTCTAGAAGAATTTTTGTTGTTTCAGCTCTAAACCTAAGTAGCATTTACCCAAATTAGGTATCTTTCACTGAAAGTAGCACAATTTTCACTTAACATACCTCCGCTTCAAGATAGTGCCCTTTTCTATTACTACTGGATACCTATATGTAGGTACGTGTATAGATACCTTTCAGGTAGGTACTATGTGTAGGTTAGCAATTTGCCCTCTCACAAAGATTTCTATAAAATTTATAGAAATTAATTTTTCGTTACTCTAACGTTTTATAATCTCAAGGAAATAATAATTTATTCACCTTTTTTTTTCACTTTACGATTAAAGATATAGCAATTCAACCGCCCAAAAAAAAAATCATCCATAAAACACATATATAAAATATATATGTATCACTAATTTTTACCGTGTTAAACGGAAACTTTTGCACACGACTGTGAGAGATACTGACAGTATTATAATGCTCGCACTTCAACTTGCACTTTTCGTATGACGCTGTACAAAATTGCATTGGTCATTGGCCTATTGCCCTCCTTTCGTTTTTTCCCATTTTCCTCTTTCTCAAACTGGAAGTAGTTATAAAGTTCAGGTTCTCCTATTTCTAATTCCATGCTTTTGTCTTTCCTTCTATTAATCATCTTCTTCTGTAACTATATATGTATGAGTGTTACCCCTGAATTCCTTTAGTAATATCTAATACTAATTCATAATATTGCACCAATTTACTTAAAGTATTATGCTATTGCCTCAGATTGCATTAAAATTTAATAAGACCGTCTTTTACTTTCATATTTCATGACTAATTACTAAAATATTGCACTAAAATATCACAATAAAATCTTAAATTTGAATCGCAACGGTCTTTAACTGATCAAATCTTTACGTTCTTTTTGCTTACTTTCGTTCCTTACTACTAGATTTCACACCTGGGGATCGATCGGCGCTGTAACCTTTATTCCAATGTGGCCTTTGACGTTTCTCTATCTTCGTAATTATTTTGTGAAAACAAAAAAAAATGTTTTACTTGTAGATGGGAAAAATTAAATGAATATCAAAAAAAAATCAATATATGTTGTACATAGATTGTTAAAAGACAATCCTACGCACAACATATTCCAGAAAGGTAAGATATATTTTCCCTAAATCCCGTCACCCTCCTTATTACAATTTCCATTCTCTAACCTAGCTCATAACTTTCAATGGTCACTGCATTGGAGCCTAAGAAACAACGATCCAATCCCGAAACGATAAAAGTGACTTTTGTCGCCGAGATTGTTTCTCGATATCTCGGAATAAACTTAACTGCTATCGTAGATTCATACTCCAGCGACATACATCCAATAGTCATTTGGGAGTAACCTTTTTCTTTACTTTCAGGCATTTGGCCAATGCAGATGAGGTCACACGTCAATGACCCCTTTTAAATTATCCCAGGCCAGGTAGGAATAGTACGTGAAAATCTTTCACGTTAATGTACAGGGAGTTTAGTGATTGGTAAGCTTTGTCTGTAGATAGATGCATGTTTTATCTTTAGTGTGTAGACTAGTGCATGATTATCAAACGGTTGAGCCTAGTCGTGGATATTGTTCCTATCTAGTGCTCCCAATATTATGGATGGATGAATATATGATTATTTATTAACGTACATCGTTAATAAAGGAAAGTTGACGAACATTCCTGTACTATGCACTTGTTGGCTAAACTTTTTCATCTTTGGGTATGTATACGTCAATGGTTTTGGTAGGAAGGTAGGATCTTCTCTATAATAAAAATTGATTATTGCGATACAAGCAAAGTCCTACGCTACAGTCGGTAGGGTAATTAGGAGTGGGTTGGTCGATGTGGAAGGGGTGAGAGAATTGGGTGTAGCGTGGGTGATGTTTTTCTCCGGAATCTCAACTTCCAGGGTTTGCCATATTTTCGCTTCTGCGCTGACATCATTTTCTGGCTGTCGCTTTTTTGAATCGAATTTATTGTGAAGTTGATGGTTAGCTTTCACTACGCGTTTTCTTTAGACAAAGAAGTGAAAGGTGCTTTAGCATTCGGTTCGTGGTGACAATTGGAAGCCAAAAAAGTGTATCAGGTTCTATCGAGCTCAGATATAGGAGCAATTAAGAGGGAAGCTGGTCGACATGAAAAAAATAAAGTAGGGTTAATGTTCACGTCCAAGGGAAATCAGATGCAGCGTGTTAAGTATGTCAAAATCAGTGCAAAAGTGTAGAATCATTCGAAGTTTTCAAGAAGATGTCTTCTTCAGCCACGTGGGAAAGCTAAAAGACTTAAAGCTGTGTCGCCAATGTTTGACTGCCCATACAGTGAAGTATCCATTTGTATGTAAGAAGGCAGTCAAATGTAATGTAGTTTGCTGTTCAAGAAAGAATCATCGATTAGTGCATCAAGACGTTGGGTATACACTACCAGATCCACCAGTCGTGGTCACATCACAAAACAGTCATACGAACGGGGGTGAATGTTTCCAGTTCCAGTAAACGCCGGTCACGTTACGTAAAGGTAACAAGAAGGTTACAACATTAGCATTTCTTGACGGGGGTTCCAGTGGTACGAGAATAGAAGAGAGCGCCGCGAATCAGTTGGATTTATTATTATTATTTATTTGAAGATAAAAACATTAACAGTAGGTAGATACAAGAAGATAAGATCTTCGAGCAGTATCCCAGTTGAAAATAACAAATTTTTTTAAATTCAAGTCATATTATGCACATAATTATAATTAAGTTTACCAGAATCATTCAAAATTAAAAAGAAAAAAAAAATTAAAAAATATTTTATAAAAATATAAATATTTGACTGGACCTAGTGTCATACTACACCTTAAGTGGACTGCGAACGTACGTCGCCACACTATAAAGGAGCTCAATTTGCCGAAGCAAACCCTGAAATATGATGACCTCGCTAGGAAACATCCTCATCTACGTGGACTTCCAGTCAACTCGTATCTTCAAGAACAACCCAGAATAATGATATGACTCAGTGATTGGCACCTTGCTGTTCCCAGAAGACACAACTGGCTGGAGGAAATGATCCAGTGGCCACAAAATGCAAACTAGGATGGTCTGTTTTCGGTTTCAGAAGATCTTCTCAAAGCCAAAGAATAAATTATCATGTCCAGGAGTATTCGGATCCAGATGATAACTTGAACGAGAATTTAAAGCAATTTTTCTCAGTGGATAGTTTGGGTGTAAAAGTACCAACTTATGATCTAGTATCCTTTCATACACTCCCTTTTCATACACTGCTGTGGATTACGGAGGCCCATTCGAAGTGATAAATGGTCGAAAGACAGAAAAAAGATGGATATGCCTATTTACCTGCCTAGTAACCAGAGCTATTCATATCGAGATTGCCTACAGCCTTAGTTCTGATTCATTCATTCTTTGCTATAGGAACTTTCTGTTTCGACGAGGAAAAGTCAAGATAAAGTATAGCGATCGAGGTACGAATTTCATCGTAGCTGAAAAATTATTGAAAAATAGTTTAAGATCAGTTGATCATCGACGAATCGCGGATCAGTTTGTAAATTTAGAATTGGAGTGGCATTTCAATCCTTCAGCATCGCCTCACATGAATGGATGTTGTGAAAGACTTATAAAATCTGTTAAACTCGCCCTATACGCAGTAAGCAACGTCACATCCTACAAACCCAATGATGAACTTTTCCGAAGCTATCTGATGGAAGTTGAAGATATGGTAAATTCTCGGCTACTAACATATATACCTATAATTGATAGTGAACAGTCTGAAGCAATCACGCCAAACTATTTTCTTCGTCAGTCAACTGAAGGGATGATCCCACTTGGGAAGTTTGATGAAGATGCTAAATAGTAAATTGGTTAAATCGCAAGTACTGATGTCACAGCTTCACTCAACTCACCTTTGGAATCGCTAGGTGACCGAATATTTACCAACACTGGCTAGACGAGAAAAGTGGAACCTACCAGCTGAACCACTTACAGTCGGGAACATAGTGCTGATAGTTGATGAGCGAAGTCCTCGTAATCAATGGCAGAAGGGAAGAATAATAATAACAAACCTTAGTAAAGATGGACAAGTCCGCAGCGCAGCAATACAAACCGAAACCGGTATCTATGAAATAGACCTGCTATAAAATTAGCCAAATTAGATGTCAGTACAGGAAGCTGTACATTTGTGAGTGGCCTAGGCAAATGCACCAAGGGGGAGAATGTCACGAAAAATTTAAGCACTTTAACTTCTGCCTGGCTGCGGCCATCTTTGACGGGGGTAGTTTTACCATTTTATATATATTACCATTTGCATCAGCTTTCCAATGAATTTCAAAGAAAACTTCGAATAACGTCGGCTGGGGGTTATTTTTTATGGCGCTTTTTTTGATTCTTGAAGCGACGACGAGACGGAATCGCGAAGCAAAAATTGATTAAATTTGTAAAGAAAAAAAAATTAAAATTTAAGCCAACTGTTTATTTAAAGTAAAATAAATTAAATCAAAGCTGTAAGAAGCTAGAATCAGTTTTTTGATGCGGTACTAATACATTTTGTAGTTTGCACAGTAAATGCGCTTCTGATGCATTTTGGAACTCAGCCTGTCTTTTCACGATCCATGTGGCCACTGTTGTCATGGCACATTTCGAGGATACTTTGTTGTAATGATTTTGGTACAAAATTCTGGCCGAAACCTTTATTGTTTTTATATATGAGTATGTTATTTTGAATAAAATATTTCTTTTTTATTAGCTCATGGTGTTTTGTATTTGCATCGCTGTTAATTATCTGGATCAAAGGAAGTTTTTACTTTCACCGCCATAAAGGCAGTTTTTAGAAATGAACTTCAAAAAGCTCTGGCACTATCATACCAGAAAAAAAGTAAAGAAACACGTTTTGGGCGAGTAAAGAAAGAGACCTATTGAAAGTAAAAAAAATGCAACAGAACCTATAAATGGAGGAAAAACAATAAAATAAAATAAAGTAGTTTATTACTTCATACTTCATTTTTTCGATTCTTTAATATAAATAATAATAGCATCGACATGGTATGATAACAATCTAATAAATTATATAATCAAAAAATAAAATAGTCGGAAAAATAGGGAACTTGATTTTTAGACAAAAGGCTTAACTTAAGTAGTTATGAACGTTTTATTAACAATGTTTGGTTTTTTGATAATAAACATAAAAAAGTTTAAAAATTGAGGCATTTTGAAGTACTTGTTAGTTTTTAAATACAATATGAAGTTTATTTTTTTGCTATTTCTGTGGTTCGACGAGAATTGAATTTGTTTAGTATGAACGAACCGCTGGAGGTACTGCTTGTACTGAATCATCTAGTGGTGTGTCGATAACGTTTCTGTACTTGATTTCTACATTGCCTGTTTCAGGATTAATCCACAGGAGTGTGTGTTTCCGCCAATGTTGATCCAATGGTCGCCTTTCTTGTCCTTCAATAGGCTTGCTGTAATCCTAAAAATAAAATGGAACTCGATTTTACAAAATTCTAACGAAATAGGGTAAAAAATAACTTACAAATTCATCTATACGAACTTTGAAATCTTCGCGTGCGTGTGCACCACGAGATTCCTTACGATTTTCTGCTGCAACAATTGTCATAACTGCATTAGTTAAGAGATTTTGTAGTTCCAAAGTTTCAACAAGATCAGAGTTCCAAACAAGAGATCTGTAAGGAAAAATAATTTGGAGTCTAAATAAACAAATATTTTCCCTTTAATTTATAGTTATGTTTTTCAATTATTATTTATTTGAGTAGGTAAAGCTAGAACCGTTCCTACAATTTAATTATTTCCAAAACAACTTAAAGCTAAACCGATACGGATATGGTAAACGAAAGAGCTCAACCTTTTTAAGTATTAAAAATGGACGGAAATTGATGTACGGTCAAATATTTCACCAACATTCGAATGTACGCACACATTTTGAAACCGGCAAATTCGGTAATCCCATTAGCAGTTCCGAGATATACGCGAACACGCAAACTTAATTCAATATACATACATACATACATATTACAAAAAGTCACAAATTTGGCCACACAAATTAGATATTCATCGTCCATATTTTCAATAAGAAGAAATCAATGCAACAAACGATAATAATTCTTCTTCTTATTAAAATGTATTTTATTTATTTATAAATTTTGTAAGCAGAAAACATAAACAAATAATCAAAGACAGGCAGATTCTGTCGAAAATTTGTTAAAAACTTCATAAAAATTGATGTAAATGTTATATAAACATCAAAATAATTTTTAAAATGCCAAAATGTTGTCAAAATCAGTTTTAGACGTATTAAGTTCCTAGTACAGCTGTGTGAACTTAGATCGGGTACTAGGGATGCTAAGAAATGCAATTACTTTTCCATCAGTACCAGAGCTAGTACCTGGGCCAGCTAGACCGGGTACTAAAAGCTAGCTTAGTTTTCATTTTTTTTTTCAACTAGAATAATTAAATGAATGCTCTTTATTTAGCTTTTAAATAAGCCTTTGAGTTTAAAATTTAAATTTAGGTTGTAGCTACGTATAAATAAATCACAGTTTAAAGCAGTAATTATTTGTTGTTAAATATACATAATTTTAGAATAATTTCATTATAATTGTAATTTGATTGAACATATGCAATAAGTTTTCTCTTAAATTCTTCAAAGTTGTTTGTGCTTTTGATTTCTCTTGGTAAATTGTTGAAGCCGTGGAAACCCAAATAAAATATAGTTCTTTTACCTCTCGTGCTTCTTGATCTTACTATTCTAAGGTCATCATTATTTCTAAGGTTGTATTCTCATTCTGCGTTAGTACGTACATTTTCGCATATATACCCAGTATACATATTATTTTTAATTTTGTATACAAATATCATACATAACATAAATAATCTTTGATTAATATTTAGCCATTTAAGCGCATTTAACATGTTATGTTATCTGTGTTTATCTACTACATTTGAAAATAGTTCTCATAATCTTATTTTGCTGCAATTGTTACCTATCTTTGTGACTTTGTGGACACATACAATAAACTAGCTAACTAATTCATAGATATATTTTTTTCTTATTTTTCTCAAAACTCCAACTTTTTTTGATATTTTTTTACATAAAATCTTTCGAAAAATTAACTCAATAGTAGACTGTGATCTTTTACAAGAAGATCTGGAAAGGTTTGGGGAGTATTGCAATACTAATATTTTTTTTTTAATATTGACAAGTGTAAAACAACGTGTTTTACACGCAAGAATAATGTGCTTGTATATAAGTATATGTTGAGCTCGTCACCTTTGTGTAATCTGTCCAGCTTAACTGATCTTGGAATCGTGTTAAACTCTAAACTAACATTTCGTGAGCACTTCGATCTTATAATTAAAAAAGCTAATAAGACAATTGGTTTTATAAAAAGATTTGCTTACGAATTTCATGATCCTTATATCTTTAAAATACTTTAGTCTCATTTGTAAGATCAATTTTGGAAAGCGGATGTGTTGTATGTGCCCCATACTATGCGGTTCATATTAATAGAATTGAGTGAGATCAAAGAAGATTTATGAGATTTTGTCTACGTTTTCTTCCCTGGTCGGACAGAATTATATTGCCACCTTACTCTCAAAGACTCCAACTAATTAATCTCCCGTCACTTTTAAGCCATAGGGAGTACTTACAATTTTGTTTTATTGTAGGAATAATTAATATGTCGATTTTATCCCCTTCAGTCCTTTGTCAGTTGAGTTTTAATATAAGTCAGTACAACTATAGAACACAATTGCCACTTAAAAACAATTTCAGTAGATCTAACTACGGCGCGAATAGTCCATTAAATATGTTGATTGATATTTTTAATAATAATTACTATCTTATTAATTCCATTAACGACAATGTTAAATAAAATATCTTAAGCATTAGATTTTTTTTACAATACCACAATAATAATTCAACAACATAGATTTAAG